>UESW01004284.1:292442-318955 GCA_900491605.1 Calamus simplicifolius
AGTCGACCCTACACTAGCCGATCCAATACAAGCCGAACCGAGTTGAGTTGACCCCAGAATAGTACCTCTATACCCCAGAGAGAGGATAAGGGAAAATCTGTAGAGGTCCAGAGAAGTTCTAACTCCTAGGTCATATGCCTTAAGTGCAACAAACCAGGACATATAATTAGCCAATGCTCAGTCATATCCCTTCATATAGATGAGTTACCTGAGACTGAATCCGAGCCGGTTGAGCCTAGGGAGAAGTCTACGAGGCTGATACCCATCTGATAGATAAGTACGATGGGGAGGAGAAAACATTTGAGTCTGAAAATCTACTAGGAGTGGTTAGATGTATCTTGACCCAGACCCAAACTAAGGACCAGGAAGATTGGCATAGGACTAACATCTTACAGACCTTTGTCAAGATAGGAGATAAGGTGCTCAAGATCATAGTGGATAGCTGGAGTTGCATCAATGCCGTCTCTGCCAATACAGTTAAGTCATTAGGATTGACCACATTTCCCCATCCTAGTCCCTATAAGGTCTCGTGGGTAGATTCCACCTCTATCCCAATCAAGTCCAGATGCCAAATCCTAATCAAATTTCAAAATTATGAGGAAAAGGTTTGGTGCAATGTACTTCCTATGGGTGTCAGTAGTATTATATTAGGTCGACCTTGGATTTACGATCATGATGCCACCTTGTTTGGTCGATCCAACATCTGCTTTTTAAACACAATGGAAACACGTATGTAATACATCCAGTTCCACCTAGGGACCCAATCAAGAAAGGATCTAGTAGCCTTAAGGATAGCAAGCCAAGAGTTAATCTGATTAAAGCTAAGGAATTAGAAAAAGACATCACATAGGGTAACTTTATTTGGATTTTAACCACTAAAGAGATCCATGAATCAGTCCAAAAGGAACAACCCACTGAAGTAATTGAGACCCTAGAGGAATTTAAGGATGTCTTCCCTGAAAAGTTGCCTGATCAGTTACCACGCCTGAGAGACATCCAACATGCCATTGACCTGATCCCAGAATTCATCCTCCCAAACCTTTTCCATTATAGGATGAACCCCACTGAGCATCAAGAACTACAGAAACAAGTGGAAGAATTACTTAGGAAAGGATTCATTAGGGAGAGCTTAAGCCCTTGTGCAGTTTTTGTACTCTTAACCCCTAAGAAGGATGGTACCTTGAGAATGTGCATGGATAGTAGGGCCATCAACAAAATCACTATCAAATATAGGTTTCCTATCTCCAGATTAGATGATATGTTAGACATGATGGTGGGTGCCACCATCTTTTCGAAGATAGACCTTAAGAGTGGTTACCATCAGGTTAGAATTAGACTAGAGGATGAGTGGAAGACTGCATTTAAGACTAGAGATGGTCTGTTTGAATGGGTCATGATGCCTTTTGGGCTTTCAAATGCACCTAGTACATTCATGAGAATCATGACCCAGGTCCTGAAAGAGTACACGAAAAAATTCTTAGTGGTCTAATTTGACGATATATTAATTTATAGCAAGACCAAAGAGGACCATCTTAACCATCTCAGATTAATCTGTCAGACCCTTAGAGAGAATAAGCTATACGCAAACCTTAAGAAGTGTGATTTCAATGGCGACCTTCCGTCAGCGAGCGGCCAGGTACTATAATGCTTGAGTTCATTTTAAGGTCTTTCTTCGCGGAGATTTGGTTTTGAGAAAAGCTGAGGTTTCAAAGCCTACAGAGGGGGGCAAACTATCCCCAACTGGGAAGGCCCTTATCGCATCGCCGAGGCACTCCACCGGGGGGCATACAAATTAGAAGAGCTCGACGGACAACCCATTCCGCGCACCTGGAATGCGGATAACCTTGCCAATATTACAAAATGTATTCCCCTAGGGCGTGAGCAATAAAGGGGGTCCCTTCTGACGCAACAGCCTACTCTCCCTTGCCTCCAAGGACCAAATATCTCAAAAGGAGCTCGCCGCCATCGCGGCTAACGGGACACCACTCGGCCCCGCCACGGCGGTGCCCCCGAGTCGGTTAAGACCCTAGCAGCTCCGTACCCGATCGAATCACCCTTCAGGCGGCATACAAACCCCTAGGCAGTTCAAAAGAAGCTCGCGGCATCGCGGCTAACGGGACACCACTCGGCCCCAGCACGGCGTGCCCCGAAGTCGGTTAAGACCCTAGCAGCTCTGTACCCGGTCAAGTCGCCCTTCAGGCGGCATACAAACCCCTGAGGCGGTTCAAAAGGAGCTCGCCGGCATCGCGCTAATGGGACACCACTCGGCCCTGCACGACGGTGCCCCCAAGTCGATTAAGACCCTAGCAGCTCCGTACCCGGTCAAGTCACCCTTCAGGTGGCATACAAACCCTGAGGCGGTTCAAAAGGAGCTCGCCGGCATTGCGGCTAACGGGACACCACTCGGCCCCGGCATGGTGGTGCTCCCGAGTCGGTTAAGACCCTAGCACTCCGTACCCGTCGAGTCGCCCTTCAGGCGGCATACAAACCCCTGAGGCGGTTCAAAAGGAGCTCACCGGCATCGCGGCTAACGGGACACTACTTGGCCCTGGCACGGTGGTGCCCCGAGTCGGTTAAGACCCTAGCAGCTCCGTACCCGGTCGAGTCGCCCTTCAGGCGGCACACAAACCCCTGAGGCAGTTCAAAAGGAGCTCGCCGCATTGCAGCTAATGGGACACTACTCGGCCCCAGCACGGTGGTGCCCCGAGTCGGTTAAGACCCTAGCAGCTTCGTACCCGGTCGAGTCGCCCTTCAGGCGGCATACAAACCCCTAAGGCGGTTCAAAAGGAGCTCACCGGCATCGGGCTAACGGGACACCACTCGACCCCGGCACGGCGGTGCCCCCGAGTCGGTTAAGACCCTAGCAGCTCTGTACCCGTCAAGTCGCCCTTCAGGCGGCACACAAACCCTGAAGCGGTTGAAAAGGAACTCGCTGGCATCACGGCTAACGAGACACCACTCGGCCCCAGCACGGCGGTGCCCATAAGTCGGTTAAGACCCTAGCAGCCCGTACCCAGTCGAGTCACCCTTCAGATGGCACGCAAACCCCTGAAGCGGTTCAATAGGAGCTCATCGGCATCACGGCTAACGGGACACCACTCGGTCCCGGCACGGCGGTGCCCCCGAGTCAGTTAAGGCCCTAGCAGTTCCGTACTCGGCGAGTCGCCTTTCAGGCAACACGCAAACCCCTCACGATGGCAGAATCAACCTCAACCATCTCTGGTCAATCCGATGCCTCCAAAGTTAGGCTTGGCGTCAAGCCGCCCGGAGATCTTTCCAAGCCTTTGGGGACTCATGCGTAAGCGAGCCTTCTTGCAAACAGCCTGCGACAGCACAAAACATTTTAAGTGACTGTTCATATGGCCGACCTACATCCTAGAGACACATTCGAATATTGGCTAAGTTCAGAGTCGCGGAACATCTTAGAAGATACTATATTCGGCTTCGACGTCATCAGCATATACGATTTGGCCACAAGAAGTAAGGCACAATAAGGCATTTTTCTCAGAAGAAGGAAGACGGGATGGATCGAAACACAAAGAAGTTAGGAGAAAAAGTCTTTTTCATTAACTATTGAAGAAGGATACAAAATTGGGCCTGAGGCCGGTTACATACAATAAAGTAAAAGAAAATAACTCAAGGCTTGCCGGGGCCGGGCTTCTCTCCATCCTTTTTCTTCGCGGGCTCCTCGTCAGAATCCCCAGGTCGGATGTCTTCGAGTTCAGCAATGTCGATCTTGAGGGCCGCGGATACTCTGACCTTGCACATCTCAAAGCCCTGAATATAAGCGTCGAGGCTAGCCTCGACGACTTCTTGTTTGAACTCCGGCGAGGCCATATAATTGGAGATGGCCTGCCCCGCCTCGCTTCGGCCCACTGCGCCCTGGCCTCGGCCTCCCAGGCCTTGTTCTCGGCCTCTTCGGTGCGGGCACTGGCCTTGTCAGCACAGGACACCGCCCTAGCCTTCTCCGAGCCCGCCTCCATTGCCACCTTCTCCGCAGCGGCCGCTCTCTCTGCAGCTTCCGTTGCCGCCTTCTCCGCGGCAGCCGCTCTCTCTACCGTGATCCGAGTCTCCTCAGCGCGTTGAAGCCGCCGAGTCAACTCCTCGTTCTGCGCCGCAGCGGTCTTCAATCTCTGTGAGGCCAACTCCATTTTGGCCTCGGCCGCGAAGGCCTGGCCGCTCTCGACTTCGGCCCAGCTCTCCATCTCCCTCAGGCGACCGGCCCAGCTCTCCTCGCGGGCCGAGGTTTCCTAATGAAGGTGAACAAGGCTTTCAGCCTGCTCCATACTCTCCTTCTTATATCTATCGGCCCGCGCCAGGGCCTTGGTGGTTGTATGGAAGAGTGGGCCAGCGCCTCGCGAAGGCCCAACGTTCCAGTGACCAACTGTAGCAGAGGGAGCATGTCAGCTACGAGAAGAAGAAGAAATATGGAAAAATGACAGGTGCTCAAAGTTTACCTGGACAACAGAGACCATTACCATGTCCAGAAGTGCGGAGTGACTCATTCCCCGCGTCTCCTCTTCAAGCTCGGCGGTTCGGACCTCTGACAGGAGGCGGAAGGCCTGCGCGGCGTCCACCATCGAGCTGACCAAGGGAACCAGCCTCGTCTGCCCCACCTGCGGGCCTTCGGCTTGGGAGCGGGTCGGGCACCGGGCCGGTTGGCGGGATGAGCTCCCCGACTCACCCCATTGCTTCTCGGTCACCTCCGCCCCGTTTCAGGCCTCCCTAGCGACCCGCTCCCCTCACTGGCAGTTGCGGGAGCACTTTCTCTCTCCGGCTCGGCAGCGGCCGGAGGGCCGACAGCAACGGTAACCCGCCTCGGGCACATCGGCGGCGGCGGGGGAGCTTACTCCTCTCCATCCAAAACCACCACCATTGTCTCGATGGTGGCCGGGATCTCCCCTTCTTCGATCTCGGCCCTCGCTGGCTTCGGGCTGCCCCTACAACCGGCTTCTTCTCAGCCGGCTCCCCCGCGGGCATCGGGGCGGTGGGGGCTGCGGCTGGCCTTGCCGGTTCCCTTCCTCGGGGTTTCTTCACCGGCCTGGACGACTCTCCAGTCGCCTGCCTTTTCTGCCTCAAAACAACCTCAAAGTCGCTGGTGGAAACCCTCATCGCTGCACAAAGAAGAATAACGAGCATCAGTAGCGGCATACAATAGATCGAAGGACGGACAGAAGAATTTAAGTGCCAAGCTCACCGGTCGCCGGGGCTAACTCGGCTTCTACCAGGTTCTCCTCGGACAGGAGTTCCTTGTAATTGGGGATTTGGCAGTTGGACAGTTGGGTGAATAACTCCTTATCCCTATCCCCTACGGTGGAGTCTTTGTTGGAGCTGGTATCGGGCTCCCTCCAAGCAGCCCTAACCCCCTCGACGTGGGCAAAGAGAAATCTAGGTTTCCACCCCCTAATATTGGATGGGAGGCCCAATGGGAAGGCTCTACCCGGCCTAGCGGTAAACACCCACTAGGCACCCTCACCTTGGCGGCGAAGCTTATAGAAAGCTCGGAACAGAGACAGCCCTGGGTGGGCCCCCTCGAAATGGCAAAGGATTACAAAGATGCAGATGATCCGAATCGAGTTTGGAGTCAACTGTGCCGGCACTAACCTATACCTATCTAAGAGATTAAGGAAAAAAGGATGGAAGGGAAGGCGCAGCCTGCATCGGAAGAACTCCTCGTACAGAGCGACCCGGCCTGGATGGTCAGAGGTCACCCTGTCCTCGGGCCCCGGCGCGGACAGGCCAATGAAGTCAGGGACATTATATCTAGCTCTAAGGGCCTCTATGTCCTTAGGGGTCATGGTGGAAGCCACCCCAGCTGGACCCGCCGGGTCAGAACTCACCGCCGGAGGAAGCACCGAACAGTGAGAGGACAAAGGGACTGCCCTAATAGGAGGACCGGAGGTGATCGGAGGTCCTACTGCCCCCGATTGACCACGGATGACTACACCGCCCACCGACTGAGGCATTTGACTTCTAGCTACAGGGGCCTGGTCCTCACTGCTAGATTGGGAAGACTCTTCTACGGGTCTCTTGCCCTCCCTAATGGCGCGGCGGTCTATAGGTAAAAAAGGGATGAAACTAACCTTGGAGTTGGAAAGACTTAGGTCGTAGAATAACTCAAAGAAGAAGTAAGCAGAAGAAAGCAATGGCAGCGTAAAAGTTTCTACAGGCCCTTGGGAGGTTTTTATAGCCCCCGTCTCCAGCTAACGCCGCCCCAGATCCCGCCATATGGCGCATGCCCATTGCATCGCAGACTGCTGGTCAAAAATCTTGCCTGCGCCCGAGGCCTGCCATCTTGATCCGCTCCAGAAGACGTGACCCCCGGCCAATCGCGGGCCATAGAAAACGGAGCGGTAATTATGCCCTTGCCTTTTTCCCATCACCTAATGGGCTCCTTCTCCGGAGCGTCCGGCGCCAAGTCATCACCACCTAACGCATGATTACGGAAGATCTCTGAAGCGACACTGCCTCGAAACAAAGCGCCAGCGCATCAGCCCATTTAAAGCGCACTAAAGGAGGCAACCATTCTTTTTGAATTTCCGCGCCCCTTTCGCCCAAAGGATTGCAGATGCGTGGTCCCTTAACGCTCAGGGGCGGAGGGGCATCTGATGTGGCTAATGTAGCCACAAGGGTAATTTCGATAAAATCAAAATATTGGTGCGCCCCAGCATCTCCAAGCCCACCGAGTCGGCCCCGACCCTTCCTTGCCGGCCCTTCTCGGCCCCGGCATCTCCAAGCCCGCCGAGTCGGCCCCGACCCTTCCTGGTCGGCCCTTCTCGGCCCCGGCGTCTTCAAGCCCGTCGAGTCGGCCCCGACCATTCCTGGTCGGCCCTTCTTGGCCCCCGGCATCTCCAAGCCCATCGAGTTGGCCCTTCTCGGCCCCGGCGTCTCCAAGCCCGCTGAGTCGGCCCCAACCATTCCTGGTTGGCCCTTCTTGGCCCCGGCGCCTCCAAGCCTGCCGAGTTGGCCCCGACCATTCCTGGTCAGCCCTTCTTTGCCCCGGCGCCTCCAAGCCTGCCGAGTCAGCCCTGACCATTCCTGGTCGGCCATTCTCGGCCCCGGCATCTCCGAGCCTGCCGAGTCAGCCTCGACCATTCATGGTCGGCCCTTCTCGGTCCCGACATCTCCAGGTTCGCCGAGTCGGCCCCGACCATTCCTGGTTGGCCCTGCCCCGACACATCCTGGTCGGCAAGGTTGGCCCCGACCACCCTGGCCGACCCAGATAAGCTTCGGCTCCCCCGGAGAGTCGAGACTTCCCGGTTTCCTCCAAATCTTCCCCAACACGGCCCTTGTAGCTCGGGACGCAACCTTTGTGACCTGAGCCGCCTGACAACGCCAGATCCAACTACCCACTGGCCACGCTGCTGATGGGACTGGATCCAACTACCCAATAGCCCCGCTGGCTGATGGGACTTAGCCCACCAACCACTGCTTTCTCCCTTTTCGATGAGACAGGACCCACCAACTAGCGCATATTCACGCAACTCCTAAGAACTCTGCAGACATTCCTTCCTCACGGAATCCCACGTGATCATGCCAGGGTCAACCCCTATAAAAAGGTGAATCCACTCAGTTAACAGGTATGCACGATAATCCCCGAAAAATTGCTATCCTAAGACCCAGAGAGGAATCCCTCCTCCTCGGGAGCATCTTTTCATCTAAAAAGAGCTCATTGGAGCTCCTCTTCTGCTGTGACCTCAATTGCTAACTTGCGTGTCAGAGGATCCCACCGGAGAATCCTCTCCGGTCTTGAAACTTCTTTGCACGCAACCTGGTGAAGCAAAGCCTGGAGAATCTATCCGTTCCCGACGTTCAGGATCAGTGATTGGGCGTCATCAAGCCACGCCAAGCTTTTTGGTGCTCGAGCTTAATTACAAAAAGCTCGGACTCGATTCGAGCTCGCTCATTTAGTATGATTAGAAAGCTCGACAAGCTCGACTAAGAAAAAGCTCGTTTCAAGCTCGAGCTTGAATTGAGTTCGTTTCAAGCTTGACTCAAATTAAGCTTGTTTAAAGCTCGGTTCAAAAAAAAAAAAAAAAAACTCGATTCTTAAACCCAAAGAGCAGCCAGAGAAGATGAAAAGACATAGAAGATGAAAGGACATCTTGTTCATGAGCTCCTAATCGAGCCAGCTCGCGAGCTCCTAATTGAGCCATCTTACGAGTTCTTAATCGAGCTGTCTCGCAAGCTCTTAATCAAATATGCTTTCGTGCTCAAGCTTAGCTCGTTTATTAAACGAGCTTTAAAATGAAGCTCAAGCTCGGCTCGTTTACATGACGAGCCGAAGCTTTTATTGAGCCGAGCCTCGAGTAGCTCGTGAGTGGCTTGGCTCAATTACAACGCTAGTTGGCACCACTCTCAACACAAGACTCGCTCAATGCAAAACACAAGACAACTTAAAGGATCAATTAGCTCTCTTTGTTCCACTGGTTCCTAATTAGCCATGAATAACAAGACAACTTAAAGGATCAATTAGCTCTCTTTGTTCCACCGGTTCCTAATTAGCCGTGAATAATTCTTTTCTCATGCCCATTTATAATAATGCCCTTTCTAAAGATATAACTCTAATAATATAAAAATTCAAGTTATAGCATATGAATTTAAGTTTTAAGTATATAATACATTTTTTTTCATTCAATATAAAATTAAATTTAAAATATTAATTGTATTTTTTAATTATCAATCATATACCAAGCTTGCAACAGGTAATTCAGACGCTAAACAACCCGCCGGGTTAATTGGAAAGGCATAGGTGCATAATTTAAAATTAGTTGTCTGAATCAACCAAATGTATCTGTCTCCGGTGCATGGGGCACGGAAGAAGACTTTGGATCCTTTTGGCTCGCGGACTTTATTCCCTTCAATTAGTGCAGTGACAATTAATGGCACAACGTTCGTCGTGGAGTGTCGATTGATCACCTGCTTGACAGATTTCCCCAATAATTGAGTTGAAGTTTTAGGTCAACCCAGCAGCCCGACCCTAACTATTTGCCTATTTTATTATTTATATACCTTCCAGTTTCAAAATTCTTGGCACATGATATTTTTGTTTCAAAATTTAAGAAGACAGGAGAAACAAGAATAATCATATGTTTATACTTAAATAATTTAAAGATAATAATTATTTTGTGTTTAGCTATCACGTTCTTAGTATTTATGATTTTTTTTTTTTTGAGAGCACTTCATTGGATATTTCGTTGATAAAATCTTCAAACATAAATAGTCAAAATATGTTAATTATTCAAAATAAATATTTTTTGGCACCCAACGATGAAAAAACTCCTGCTGTGTATTAGTTTGCTTGTTTTTAACTTTGGTTATCCCGCCAGCTCAAAAGGTCCAATGTTTTGTTTGCTTGTCGGCGGCCTCGCACCACATGGTTTTGTCGGTCGAAAGCCGTACGAAACATTTCGCCAGTAAATCGAAATGATTGCCTTAAACAAGAATATCGGCTCTAGAGATGCGTGGGCCCGGTCCAATTTTAACACCAAACTTTTTATTGATCAAGTGATTCAAGTCAGTACAAGAAGTTTGCACATATTATTTATATAATTTTGATACAGAAATTTATTAAAAAAATGATCATAATATTTGATATGACTGATCTCAGCACCGTCAGCCTGATATAATTAATCTCAGCGCCGTCAGAAAAGATAACGGCAGCCATCCCCTCACCCCCGGCACCCTCTCGGGGTCGGGGGTAGGGTCACCATCCCCTCACCCCCGGCACCCTCTCGGGGTCGGGGGTAGGGTCACCATCCCCTCACCCCCGGCACCCCCTCGGGGTCGGGGGTAGGGTCATCATCCCTCACCCCCGGCACCCCCTCGGGGTCGGGGGTAGGGTACCCCTCGGGGTCGGGGTAGGGTCACCATCCCCTCACCCCCGGTACCCCTCGGGGTCGGGGGTAGGGTCATCATCCCCTCACCCCCGGCACCCCCTCGGGGTCGGGGGTAGGGTCACCATCCCCTCACCCCCGGCACCCTCTCGGGGTCGGGGTAGGGTCATCATCCCCTCACCCCCGGCACCCCCTCGGGGTCGGGGGTAGGGTCATCATTCCTTAACCCCGGGCCCTCACCGGCCCCGGGATGAGTTATCATTCCCCATCTCCGATACCCCTTCGGGGTGGGGTCATCTGCGACCAACATGCGACAACTGCCACGGAGCGCGGTAACCTCCAGGTTGCACGGCGCTCGCGTGTAACTTTCAGTACATGACCATACCTTGCCGCAGCATACCTTTCGGTACTTCCGTGATTGTGCCCTGTCACGGAGGGCCATGCCTCATAACGAGGTTTGGCGCGTTGCATGCCCCTGTGTATGACCATATCTTGCTACGGCGTACGGCATGCTGCACTCTGTCCCATCAGCCGGCGGCGCGCACTGTCTACCTTCACGGCCACCAGACACGCATGACGTCACATCAACGGGGGGTACGGGGGATAGCTCCGGCACGTAAAGCTGCAGTACGAAAGCAATCTCTCCTAGACGAAAGACGAGGTATTAGGACAATGATAAGAAGAGGGGAATGCGCGGTAAGTGGGATCCGAACTCTGGTTTTTCTGAGCTTTCTTCCTCCCAGCAAAAACCCTAACCGCCTCAGCTCCTCTTCGCTGGAGCGGTTCTTCGTCTGAACCCAAGCCGCTAACTTGGTCGTCGGAGGGTCCCCACCGGAGCTTCCGGTCCCTGGGGACTTTTCTTGCAGGATTTCCAGGAGCGAGACGTCTGTTTTCCCCGACGTTCGTGAAAAGTGGCTTGGCGTCATCAGATTGGCGCGCCAGGAAGGGGGAGTGCAAGAAAGACATCGAACCAGCTGCCTTCTTCTTCAAGACCCTGAAGCTATGGTGACCACTCGGACGAAGGGAGCTTCAGCCGGCCGCGCTGGGGGGCAGCGTTACGGGGCTGGTCCACCCGCGGAGGCCCCCCCGACTCTCCCATCCATCTATCCAGAACCTCCGGATCTCCAGGGGGCAGGGCCTTCTGCTCCGCGGAATGACGCTCCTGCGCCTGCTCCACAGCCACTTCAAGAAGATCGATTCGTGCCCTGACCGCTCAGGTCCAGTCGCTAGCGGCGGTGATCAAAGACATGCAGCAGCAGCAGCAAGCGGCCTTACGCCAGCCGGAGCCAAACCCGTCCGTCCCCGGAGTGATGCAGCCTAGCCAGCACTCCTCTCGCCGGAGATCGCCGGTCCCTGCAGAGCCGGCCAAGCCACATCCTCGAGAGGTGTCCAAAAGGCCCCGGTCTCCCTCTCGCCATGCCAGCATCTCTCCAAAGCGGCGGCACGGAAAGGAAGCGGAGCGCACGCGCCGGCATCGCCGCCCCTGCTCTTCTTCTGAGTCTTCGGGAGAGGGCTCCTTTGATGGCCGGATGCCTCGTCGAGCTGAGCGTCGACTGGAGGAGTGCAACCAGAAGCTGGAGGAGCTCAGCCGCCGCATCACTCACCTGCCGGAGGCTGATTACGACAGTCGGCCCCCTCTATCTCGCCGCATCATGGAAGAGCCCATTTCCACCAGGTTTCGCCTCCCTCAGCTGGACCCTTACGACGGGACCACGGACCCCCTAGACCATCTGGAGAGTTATAAGGTACTCATGCAAGTTCAGGGTGCCACTGATTCGCTCATGTGCATTGCTTTCCCGGCTACCCTGAAAAAAGCTGCCCGGGCCTGGTATTCACGTCTGCCGCCGCGAAGTATCGATTCTTTCCGCCAACTGGAGAGGGCTTTTCTGGCACACTTTGACACCTGTCGGAAGATTCCCAGGGTGGCGGACAGCCTGTTCGCCGTGCAGCAGAAGAACGGCGAGTCTCTGCGGGACTATGTCGCCCGGTTTAAGGAAGCCGCCTTGGAAGTCTATAACCTGGAGGACTCAGTGGCAACTCTAGCTCTGAAGCGGGGGCTTCGCCCTTCCCGCTTCGCCTACTCCCTGGACAAAAAGCCGCCGGGTTCCTACTCCGAACTTCTGATCCGCGCCCAGAAGTACATCCGGGCGGACGAAGCCGACTTTTCCCGGCGGGAGGCCGGCGGAAATATACCCCGGAAGCCAACCCAGCCAGAACCCGCGGAAGCCCGCCCCAGGAGGCCCGAGCCTCCTCGCCGGCCCGACAACCGTCCTCGACCTCCTGCACCGAGAGACGGGCCCTACACTCCGTTGCTTGCTCCGATATCCCAGATTCTGCTCGAGATCGAAGGGGAGCCCTATCTGCAACGCCCTCCTCCCATCAACCCGAAGATCCCCCGGAACAAAAATCTCTACTGCCGCTACCACCGGGACCATGGCCACAATACCGACGACTGCCGACAGCTGAAGAAGGCCATTGAAGACCTCATTCAACAAGGCCACCTGAGGAAGTTCGTCCAAAGGAACAACCCAGGAGCTCCCGGCCCGTCGGCGCCTGCACCGCCGGCGATTGATAATGCACCGACAGGGAAGACAGTAGCGATGATTTCCTGGGGGGCAGGAGGCCCGTCAAAGAGACAAAGGGGAGAGGGAGGAGTGGAAACTATAATTCCTTTTTCGAAGAAGACTTAGAGGGGGTTGTAAATAAAAATGATGATAGCGTCGTCGTATCCATGACGATTGCTAAGCATCCTGTAAAGCGAATCCTGGTCGACAGTGGAAGTTCAGTAGATGTTTTGAACTATGATGCCTTTGTTCGCATGGACCTGTCGCATGATCTACTTCGGCCTATCGTCACGCCTTTGAGGGGATTCACGGGGGATTCTGTGAGAGTCGAGGGGGAAATTACTCTTCCCGTGACAGCCGGAATGGCTCCATGCCAGAGCACTGTCCTCATAAAATTCCTGGTAGTCCGTGTGCCTCTGGCGTACAACGCGATCCTTGGGAGGCCTGGGCTCAACCTCTTGGATGCCGCCATTTCCACCAAGCGGCTCCTGGTGAGGTTCCCAACCACCAACGGGATCGGCGAGATGCGAGGAGAGCGGGACCTGCCGGCGCCATGCTATCACTTGGCCCCAGTCCCCAGGGGGCAGCGCTTGCATTACCATCTGCATCGACATCAGAGACCCTTGACCCGCGGGACCTGGAGAGGAGGGGGGAACCAGCCGAGCGGCTGCTCACTTTCCCCCTCGGGGAGGACCCCGCGCGGGCGGTTTGAGTCGGAGCCTCACTTCCAGACGAAGCCCGTGACCGGCTCCTCACCTTTCTGCGGGCCAACGCCGACGTTTTGCGTGGTCATCATCCGACATGCCCGGGATCCCGGAGGAGGTGATTACACATCGGCTCAACATCCGACCGGAGTGTCGACCTATCAGGCAGAAGAAAAGGAGTTTCGCCCGGACCGGCAGAGGGCTGTTGATGAGGAGGTGCGGAAGCTGTTGGCGGCTGGCCACATCCGTGAGGTGCGCTACCCCGACTGGTTAGCGAATGTCGTGATGGTTCGGAAGGCCAGTGGAAGCTGGAGAATGTGCGTGGATTTCACCGACCTCAATAAGGCGTGTCCCAAGGACAGCTTCCCGCTCCCCCGAATCGATCAGTTGGTAGACGCCACCTCCGGGCACGAGACGCTCAGTTTCATGGATGCGTTCTCGGGGTACAATCAAATCAAGATGAGCCGGCGGATGAAGAAGCAACCTCTTTTGTCACGGAGAAGGGGATCTACTGTTATAGGGTGATGCCCTTTGGACTAAAAAACGCCGGGGCCACTTACCAAAGATTAATGAACAAGGTTTTTGAGGATCAGCTAGGGCGCAACATGGAGGTATATGTGGATGACATGCTGACCAAAAGCACAAGCGCGGAAGATCATGTGGTGGACCTCGAGGAGACTTTCAGCAATCTGCGCCGGTACCGGATGAAGCTCAACCCCCACAAATGCGCCTTCGGAGTAGCGGCTGGCAAGTTCCTAGGATTCATGGTGACCCAGCGCGGGATCGAAGCCAACCCCGACAAGATCAGGGCCATTCTGGAGATGCGGCCCCCGGTCAGCAAGAAGGAAGTACAGCGCCTGATAGGGAGGGTGGCTGCCTTGAGTCGTTTTATGTCCAGATCGGCGGAGAGGTGCCTACCCTTCTTCAAGGCGCTACGCAAGATTAACGGCTTCGAGTGGACGAAAGAGTGTCAAGGCTCCTTTGAAGAATTAAAGCAATTCCTCTCTACTCCGCCGCTGCTGTCCAAGCCCAAAATGGAGAGGAGCTCTTTCTATATCTGGCCGCTTCCCCGGAGGCCGTTAGCTCTGTGCTTGTGCGCGTGGATGCCGACGGAGNCGATCAGGGCTTGGATCGATCACAACCGTTGGATCGTCGGTGATCGGACCGATCGTCACGGTCTGAGATCGGCCGTGACCGATTGGGAATGATCAGGGCTTGGATCAATCGCATCCGTCGGATCGTCGGCGATCGAACTGATCGCCGCGGTCCGAGATCGATCGTGGCCGATCAGGATCGGGGCTTGGATCGATCGCAACCGTCGGATCGTTGGCGATCGAACCGATCACCATGGTCCAAGATCGGTTATGGCCGATCGGGATCAGGGCTTGGATCGATCGCAACTGTCGGATAGTCGGCGATCGGCCCGATCGCCGTTTTCCGAGATCAGTCGTGGCCGATCGAGATCAGGGCTTGGATTGATCGCAACCGTCGGATCATGGCGATCGGATCGATCGCCGCGAGATCGGTCATGGCCGATCGAGATCAGGGCTGGGATCGATTGCAGCCATCGGATCGTTGGCGATCTGCCCGATCGCCGCGGTCCGAGATCGGTCGTGGCCGATCGGGATTGATCACAACCGTTGGATCATCGGCGATCTTATCGATCGCTGCGGTCTGAGATCGGTCGTGGCCAATCGGGATCGATCAGGGCTTGGATCGATCACAACCGTCGAATCATCGACGATCGGACCGATCGTCGCGGTCCGAGATCGGTCGTGGCCAATTGGGATTTGGGCCTGGTTCGATGGCAACCATCGGATCATCGGCGATCGGACCGATCGCCGCGGTCCGAGATTGGTCGTGGCCGATCGGGATCAATCAAGGCTTGGATCGATCGCAACCGTCGGATCGTTAGTGATCGGACCGATCGCAGTGGTCCGAGATCGGTCGTGGCCAATCGGGATCAGGGCTTGGATTGATCGCAACTGTCGGATCGTCGACGATCGGACCGATCACCGCGGTCCGAGATCGATCGTGGCCGATTGGGATCAGGGCTTGGATTGATCGCAACTGTCCGATCGTCGGCGATCGGACTGATCACCGCAGTCCGAGATCGATCGTGGTCAATCGGGATCAGGGCTTGGATCGATCACAACCATCGGATCGTTGGCGATCGGACCGATCGCCGCGGTCCAAGATCGGTCGTGGCCGATCGGGATCGATCAGGGCTTGAATCAAACGCAACTATCGGATCGTATCCGATCGCCGCTGTACGAGATCAGTCGAGGCCGATCGGGATCGATCAGGGCTTGGATCGATCGCAACCGTCGGATCGTCGATGATCGGACCGATCGCCGCGGTCCGAGATTGGTCGTGGCTTATCGGGACGATCAGGGCTTGGATCGATCGCAATCGTCAGATCATCAGCGATCGGACCGATCGCCGCGGTCTGAGATTGATCGTGGCCGATCGGGATCGATCACGGCTTAGATTGATCGCAATCGTCGGATCGTCGGTGATCGGACCGATTGCCACGGTCCGAGATCGGTCGTGGCCGATCGGTATCAGGGCTTGGATCGATCGCAATCGTTGGATCGTCGGTGATCGGACCGATCGTCGCGGTCCAAGATCGGTCGTGGCCAATCGGGATCGATCAGGGCTTGGATCGATCGCAACCATTGGATCATCGGCGATCGGACCGATCGCCATGGTCCGAGATCGGTCGTGGCCGATCAGGATCGATCAAGGCTTAGATCGATCGCAACCGTCGGATCGTCGATGATCGGACCGATCGCAGCGGTCCAAGATCGGTCATGGCTGATCGGGATCAGCGCTTGGATTGATCGCAACTATCGGATCGTCAGCAATCCGACCGATCGCCGTGGTCCGAGATCGGTCGTGGCCGATCGGGATCAGGGATTGGATCGATCGCAACCATCGGATCGTTGGTGATCGGACCGATCGCCGCGGTCCGAGATCGGTCGTGGCCAATCGGGATCGATCAGGGCTTGGATCGATCGCAACCATCGGAGCATCGGCGATCGGACCGATCGCCACAGTCCGAGATCGATCGTGGCCAATTGGATCAGGGCTTGGATCGATCGCAACCGTCGCATCGTCGGCGATCGGACCGTCACCGCGGTCCGAGATCGGTCTTGGCCGATCGGGATCGGGACTTAGATCGATCGCAATCGTCGGATCGTTGGCGATCGGACCGATCGCTGTGGTCCGAGATCGGTCATGGCCGATCGGGATTAGGGCTTGGATCGATCGCAACCGTCGGATCATCGGCGATCGGACCGATCGCCGCAATCGAGATCGGTCGTGGCCGATCGGGACCAGGGCTTGGATCGATCGCAACCGTCGGATCGTTGGCGATCGGACCGATCGCCGCGAGATCGGTCATGGCCGATCGGGACCAGGGCTTGGATCGATCGCAACCGTCAGATCGTCGGCGATCGGATCGATCACCGCGGTCCGAGATCGATCGTGGCCGATCAGGATCCATCAGGGCTTGGATCGATTGCAACCATCGGATCGTCGGCGATCGGACCGATCGCTGCGGTCCAAGATCGGTCATGACCGATTGGGATCGATCAGGGCTTGGATCGATCGCAACCGTCGGATCGTCGGTGATCGGAAGATCGCTGCAGTCCGAGATCGTTCATGGCTGATCGGGATCGATCAGGGCTTGGATCGATCGTAACCGTCGAATCGTCGGCGATCGGACCAATCACCGCGGTCTGAGATCGGTCGTGGCCAATCGGGATCAGGGCTTGGATCGATCGCAACCGTCGGATTGTCAGCGATCAGACCGATCGCCGCGGTCTGAGATCGGTCATTGCCGAACGAGATCAGTGCTTGGATCGATCGCAACCGTCGAATCGTCGGCGATCATACCGATCGCCGTGGTCCGAGATCGGTCATGGCCGATCGGGATCGATCAGGGCTTGGATCGATTGCAACCGTCGGATCGTCGGCGATCGAATCGATCGCCGTGGTTCGAGATCGGTTGCGGTCGATCGGGATTAGGGCTTGGATCGATTGCAACCGTTGGATCATCGGTGATCGGACCGATCGCCGCGGTTCGAGATCGGTCATGGCCGATCGGGATTAGGGCTTGGATCGATCGCAATTATTTTTAGAAAATATAATTTTTATCAGTATAATTATTAAAAAAATATTGTGACGCATTAGTGATGCAATTTCTTGGAAAATAAAATAATTTCTCAAAGAAAACAAGTTTTATTATTGTGATGCATATATTGCATCCCAATTTTTTAGAAAAATAAATGTAATAAAAAAATTTTAAAAAAACATTGCGACGCAAAATATGCATCGAAATTATTTTCAAAAAATATAATTTTTATATGTTATAATTATTAAAAAAATATTGCGATGCATTAGTGATGTAATTTCCTAAAAAATAAAAAAATTTCAGAGAAAACAAGTTTTAATATTGCGACGCGTATATTGCGTCACAATGTTTTAGAAAAAAAAAAAAAAAACATAGCAACGCAATATATGCGTCGCAATTATTTTCAGAAATATAATTTTTATCAGTTATAATTATTAAAAAAATATTGCGACGCATTAGCGACGTAATTTCCTAGAAAATAAAAATAATTTTCCTAGAGAAAACTAGTTTTAATATTGCGACGCATATATTGCGTTGCAATATTTTTTAGAAAAATAAATATAATTAAAAAATTAAAACAAACATTGTGACGCAATATATGCATCGCAATTATTTTTAAAAAATATAATTTTTATCAGTTATAATTATTAAAAAAATATTGCGATGCATTTGCGATGTAATTTCCTAGAAAATAAAAATAATTTCCCAGAGAAAACCAGTTTTAATATTGCGACGCATATATTGCGTCACAATGTTTCTTAGAAAAATAAATGTAATAAAAAAATTAAAAAAAAAACATTGCGATGCAATATATGCGTCGCAATTATTTTTAGAAAATATAATTTTCTTCAAATATAATTATCAAATAAAAATATTGCGACGCATTAGCGATGCATTTTCTTAGAAAATAAAAATAATATTTCCGCCAAACATTGGCACCAAATTAGCGACGCAATTTCTTGTGTCGCTAAGTTTTGCATAAAATAATAAAAAAAGGTAAATTAGCTATGGATTAGCGATGCGTTCTTGCATCGCTAATCCATAAATTTTTTTTTAAAAAATAGCGAGTGATTAGAGACGCAAATTTGCGTCGCTACTTACTACTATTTAACCTCTATCGGCCGCCCCCCCGCTTCTCTTCTTCTTCCTCTTCTTACCGTCGTCGTCCGCTCCTCCAGTTCCCCCCGTCCTCTCCCCCGGTGGCAGCTCCCCCCACTCCGGCGGCGTCCCCTCTCGACCGAGGTAAGCCCCCCCTCATCCTCATTTTTTTTAAAAAAAACTAGGTTCCGACCACGGCCGTGGCCGTGGCCGTCTTCTCCTGCCACGACCGCTGCCGTGGCCTGGCCACGGTGGCCAGGCCACCAAAAAAAAAAATTAACAGGGGGGGTTTTCCCCACCCCGTAGTCTTCTCCGACCACGGCCACGACCATGACCATCTTCTCCGGCCACGGCCGCTGCTGTGGCCGGGCCACGGTGGTCAGGCCACCAAAAAAAAAAATTAACAGGGGGGGGGTTTCCCCACCCCCCTTCGTCTTCTCCGGCCATGGCCACGGCCGTGGCCGTCTTCTCCGGCGGCCGTGGCCTGGCCACAGTGGACAGGCCACCAAAAAAAATTAACAGGGGGTTTTCCCCACCCCCCCTTGGTCTTCTCCGGCCACGGCCGCTGCCGTGGCCGGCCGTGGCCTGGCCACGGTGGCCAGGCCACCAAAAAAAATAACCGGGGGGCCACGGTGGCCAGGCCACCAAAAAAAAAAATAACAAGGGGGGGGGGGGGGTTTCCCCACCACACCCTCCCTCCTTCTTCTTCTCCGGCCATGGCCACGGCCGTGGCTGGTGGCCTGGCCACGGTGGCCAGGCTACCAAAAAAAAATAACAGGGGGGGGGGTTTTGACCCTGTTAATTTTTGTCACACAATACTGATACAAGTGATACTTGCTTCAATAGAACTAATTCAAATGGTCACACAATAGTATTACTATATATATATGTTGAGAAATTATTGAAACATGATTGCCCCAACTTTATTGATTTTGATGATTTCCAAAAGCCATGAGTACCTTAAAGAAAACAATGTGTTTATTTATCAAAAACCTTGAGCTTATTCAAATTGAAAGGAATGAACTATCAATGGTTATATCAAATGAGTTTTGAATCTATTAGAAAAAGGAGTTTCAAGTTCTATGCTTAAAAGATTTCAAAAAGGAATTTTTACACATTATAATTCAATCGATGAATTCTTGAAACATGTCTTGAATCCATGCTAAATCATATTTAATGTATTCAAGTCAAATTTATATTTTAAATTTATTGGGACAAGTTTTAAAGTCAATCAGAACATTTTTCTGATTTTTGTATCGCTCCCGAGCCGACTCAAGGGTTTCCGAGTCGACTCCCCAAAATGTCTGATTTTCTCGAGTCGACCCTTGGTTTTTCAAGAGTCGACCCCTGACTTCTTGCGAGCCGACTCCTGTCTGTGCGAGCCGACTCCGCTCAAACAACAGAACCCATGTTTTTTGAGCACTTCTCGAGTCGACTCCCCATTTTCCTCGAGTCGACTCCCAACTTCGCGAGCCGACACTTCTGTTTTCGCGAGTCGACCCTTCAATGCTTAAAATGTTTCTATTTTTGGTAATCGACCTCGAGCCGACTCCCACAAAGCTCGAGTCGACTCCACGAAATCTGGGCGCGATTTTTAACGATGACACATCAGCCCCAACGGTAAGATTTTTGAATAACGGCTATTTTTCCTTGTCTCTAACGGATATATTTTTGCAGATTCTATAAATAGAGGAGCTCTTTTCAAATCAAACAACCAGAAAAAATCAAAAAGAGAGAAAAGAGTATCATTTGAAAAGAGGGAAAAACAGAGCATATTGGAAAAATCATTTAGCTCAAAGGAGAGTGATTCAAAAGGAGAAATCCAAGAGAAGTTTCGTCTGCTCCTTCTCATCAATCCACAAGAGTCAAAAGAAAATCCACAAGCATTTCAAAGGTCAAATCGGAGGATTTTCAAAAGAGGAAAAAGCTTCATCTCAACTCCAAAGTCTTCAACGGTCAAGAATCTTGCTGAGGCGTGATTCAACACTTCAAGAGGAGTTAAAGAGAAGAAGGAAGAAAGCCCAAGCCTCTACCATCTGCAATACTATCAGGCTTTTCTAACCTTTATTATTTTGTACTTCATTTGTATATTTGCTCAAGGGGAGCACATTATTGTTCAAACACTTCTATTCTATTTGTTTGCTGATTCAATCAGTGGATTGAATCAGTGGAGGTTGGTATACCTCGTTACAAGCCGGAGTGCTTGTGTTGGGTTAGTTGTGAGCCCGTGAAAAACAACGTGTAGGGTTTTGTGCTGGTAAGCCCGAGTTAAAACCAGCTGGGTTCGTTGTGCACCCGGAAAACAACAAGTTTGAGTTGTGAGCTTGGAAAACAACTCGGCTGTAATCTAGAGAGATTATAGTGTGGACCCAAGTGAATCTTGGGAGTGGACGTAGGTGCTGGTTGCGCCGAACCACTATAAAATTATCTTGTGTTTGCCGTGCCTTATTTTCTCTTCTCTATCTCTCTTTATTTGCTTGTGTATTGTTTTAGTTAGCCTCTCACTTGCACATCTTGCTAACTAATCAATTAAAGTTAAAAAGTCTTAAATTTTTAAGAACCCAATTCACCCCCCCCTCTTGGGTTGCCATCTGGGCCAACAATTGGTATCAGAGCAAGTGCTCATTTAGAATTTGATCTCACGATCAAGGGCTAAAGATCCATATGGCAACACAAATTGGTTCAAGTTTTGCTGAAGGTCATTCTACGAATCGACCTCCTTTATTTAATGGAACCAACTATTCATATTGGAAAGCTAGAATGAGAATATTCATTCAAGCTTCGGACTATGAATTGTGGGGAGTAATAATAAACGGACCTAGTACACCCACACACCTTATTGATGGCACTATTGTTCCTAAACCCGAAAGGGATTGGAATGATAATGATAGGAGAATGGCACAACTAAATGCTAAGGCCATTAATATTTTATATTGTTCCTTAGACTCAAATGAATTCAACCGAATCTCAACTTGTAATTCCGCAAAAGAAATTTGGGATAGGTTGGAAATAACTCATGAAGGAACAAACCAAGTAAAGAATCAAAATAAACATTTTGGTTCACAAATATGAATTGTTTACAATGGAACAAACTGAAACCATCACATGCATGTTCACTAGATTCACTGATATTGTGAATGGTTTGAAAAGTCTTGGTAGAATTTATTCTAATGCTGATCTTGTGCGCAAAATTCTTAGGTCACTACCAAGATCGTGGGAAGCTAAAGTCACTGCTATCCAAGAAGCAAAGGACCTCAATGCATTACCTTTAGAGGAGCTTCTAGGATCCTTAATGACCCACGAGTTAACAATGAAGCAGCATGTTGAGGAGGAAACAAAAAGAAGGAAAACACTTGCCCTCAAGACTGCAGAAATGGAAGAGAGCAGCAGTGAAAGTAATGATGAAGATGATGAGGAAACTGCTCTCTTGGCCAAAAAATTCAGAAGTTTATGAGAAAAAGGCCCTTCCATAAAAAGAAATTTGGAGCAAGATTTGAAGGAGAAAAGGATAAGAAAAAGGACAAGGAGAAAGAAAAAGAAAAAGAGCCCTTAGTATGTTATGAGTGCAAAAAGCCAGGGCACTTTAAGTATGATTGTCCTTTGCTGAAAAAGGCCTACAAGAAAAAGAAGAAAGCATACATGGCAACATGGTCTGATGAATCTTCCTCGTCGAAGAAGATGAGCAAAAGGAAGTTGCCAATATCTGCTTCATGGCCAACGACGACGACAACGACAATGAGGTAAGTTCTGAAAACTCAAATGATGACTTTACATTTGATGAAATGTTTGAGGCTTTCAATGAACTTATGATTGATTTTAAATCCTTGAAAAAGAAGTATAAGTTTTTGAAAAATGACAATATTAGTTTAGCTAAAAGTAAAAATGAATTAGCTTTAGAAGTTAAGAACTTAACAAATGAAAAAGAAGAAATAGCAAAGAAAGAGATAATCTTAATCAAGAAATAGATTTGTTAAAATCTGAAACTAAAAACTCAACAAAGATTTAAAAGATCAACTAAAAACTTTAGCTTTAGAAAAAGAACAGCAAGTTAAAGAAAATGACTCTCTTAAGAAAGATGTTAAAAAATATAAAGACATTGTTGAGAAATTCACTTTAAGTTCAACTAAACTTAACATGATCTTAGATAGTCAAAAAGCTGTTTTTGACAAAGCAGGTTTAGGATATAACACATTAAGGAAACAGAAATCTTAAAGAATATTTTTATAAAAGCCAACCAAAGTAATATAACTTGTTTCAAATGTAATGAAAAAGGTCATAAATCATTTGAATGCAAAACGTTAAAGAATAACAACAAGTTAAATGTTAAAGCTAAGAAAATATGGGTTCCGAAAGGAACAATTTTTATTGCTGCTAACCATGAAGGACCCAAGAAAGCTTGGGTACCTAAGCATAAAGTTTAAATTATGTTGCAGGAATGTCTTGTAGCCAAAAGATCAAAGAAAAAGTGGTACCTTGATAGTGGCTGCTCAAGACATATGACGGGTGACAAAGATGAATTCATCACCCTAGAAGAAAAGAAAGGTGGAGTTGTGACGTTTGGCGATAACGGTAAAGGTCAAATTATGGGCCTTGGTAAAGTTCGCATAACTCCATCTATAGTTATTGATAATGTACTTTATGTTAATGGTTTGAAGCATAATCTAATTAGTATAAGTCAATTATGTGATAAAAACTTTAATGTTTCATTTAAATCTTCTTATGCACTGTAACTAATTCTATTGATGATAGCATTGTATTTACTGGTTATAGACATGGCAATGTTTACTTAGTTGATCTAGAAAAATTATCTTTGAGTGATCATTGCTTAATTGCTGACAATGCTAACATAAATGAAATTAGTTGGTTGTGGCATCGTAGATTAGGTCATGCAAGCACACACCTTATTTCAAAACTAATTAAAATGGATTTAGTTAAAGGATTACCTAAACTAGATTTTGAAAATAATAAAATATGTGATGCATGTCAATTTGGAAAACAAACTAGAAGTTCTTTTAAATCTAAAAACATTGTTTCAACTTCTAGGGCTTTAGAGCTACTTCACATGGATCTTTTCGGACCAACTAGAACCACAAGTCTAGGAGGAAAGAAATATGGTCTAGTGATTGTAGATGATTATTCTAGATATACTTGGGTAATGTTTTTAGCTCACAAAGATGAGACTTTCTCGATATTCCTGAAATTCTTCAAGAAAGTCACAAATGAGAAAAACACTACTATAGTATCTCTAAGAAGTGATCATGGAACAGAATTTGAAAATCACTTATTTGAAATTTTGTTCTGAAAATGGAATTAATCATAATTTTTCAGCCCCTAGGACTCCACAGCAAAATGGTGTAGTTGAAAGGAAAAATAGGACTCTAGAAGACATGGCCCGTACCATGCTATGTGAAAGCAACTTACCAAAGTATTTTTGGGCGGAAGCAATTAACACAGCATGTTACATCTTAAATAGAGCTTTAATAAGACCAATATTAAAGAAAACACCTTATGAATTATGGAATGAAAGAAAACCAAATATAAAATACTTTCATGCATTTGGATGTAAATGTTTCATTCATAATAATGGTAAAAACAACTTAGGAAAATTTGATGCTAAATCTGATGAAGGAATTTTTCTAGGTTATTCAACAACTAGTAAGGCATATAGAATCTTTAACAAGAAAACCTTAGTAGTTGAAGAATCCATACATGTAGTTTTTGATGAATCTTTAGCAACTGGATCTGAAAAGATTGATGATGAGGAAGATACAAACATAATTGAAAAAGATCTTGAAAAACTTAATATTGAAGTATCTTCTGATCATGAACAAGAGGCTAAAGATGATGATTCACATAAGGACGATGATGTCAATATTGATCATAATGATGTAGATCTTCCAAGAGACTGGAGATATGCTCATAGTCATCCAAGGAATTGATTATAGGCGATCCATCTCAAGGAATAAGAACTAGATCATACATGAGAAATATTAGTAATCATCTTGCATTTGTATCACAAATTGAACCTAAAACTATAGAAGAAGCTGAAAAAGATAATAATTGGATGTTAGCAATGCAAGAAGAACTAAATCAATTTACTAGAAATAATGTTTGGACTTTAGTTGAAAGACCTAAAAATCATTCAGTAATAGGATCAAAATGGATTTATAGAAATAAACTAGATGAAAATGGCATTGTAATTAGAAACAAAGCTAGATTGGTTGCTAAAGGATATAATCAAGAGGAAGGTATTGATTTTGATGAAACCTTTGCACCTGTAGCTAGATTAGAAGCCATTAGGCTATTACTTGCATTTGCATGTCATATGAATTTTAACTTATTTCAAATGGATGTAAAAAGCGCATTTTTAAATGGATTTATTAATGAAGAAGTTTATGTAGAACAACCACCAGGTTTTGAAGATCACGAGTTTTCAAATCACGTTTTTAAATTGCACAAAGCTTTATATGGTTTGAAACAAGCACCTAGAGCTTGGTATGATAGGTTAAGTAAATTCTTAATAGAAAATGATTTTACAAGAGGAAATGTTGATAAAACTTTGTTTTTGAAAAGAAAAGTAAAGATTTACTTGTAGTACAAATATACGTAGATGACATTATTTTTGGTGCTACTAACGATTCTCTTTGTCAAGAATTTGCAAAGTTGATGCAGGGAGAATTCGAGATGAGCATGATGGGAGAACTCAACTTCTTCCTTGGACTCCAGATCAAACAAAGCAAAGAGGGAATCTTTATCAACCAAACCAAATACACAAGAGAACTACTCAAAAAGTTTGGTATGGAAACAATGAAACCCCTCGGAACTCCAATGAGTCCTTCATGCAAGCTGGACAAAGATGAAGAAGGTAAAAAGGTTGATCAAAAGTATTATCGAGGTATAATCGGATCCCTTCTTTATTTAACAGCAAGTAGACCAGATATTATGTTTTCAGTATGTTTATGTGCTAGATTTCAATCTGAACCTAAAGAATCACATTTAATAGCTGTTAAAAGAATTTTAAGATATCTAAATGGAACTAAAAATGTAGGTTTATGGTATTCTAGAGACTCTACATTAAACCTAATTGCATATTCAGATTCTGATTATGCTGGATGTAAATTAGATAGAAAAAGCACAAGTGGTGCATGCCAATTCTTAGGTAGTAACTTAATCACATGGTTTAGCAAAAAGCAAAATTCAGTTGCATTATCAACTACTGAAGCTGAATATGTAGCAGCTGGAAGTTGCTGTGCGCAAATCCTATGGATTAAGCGACAACTTGAAGACTATGGTATCACACTTGATAAACACCCATAAGATGTGATAACACTAGCGCAATCAACTTAACTAAAAATCCAATTCAACACTCAAGAACAAAACACATAGAAATTAGATATCATTTTATAAGGGAACATGTAGCTAATGATGAAATTTGTTTAGATTATGTAAACACTGAAGAACAATTAGCTGACATATTCACTAAACCTTTAAATGAAGAAAGATTTTGTTATCTTAGAGGAGAGTTAGGAATTTGTAATCCTTTTGAATAAATTTTGAAACCTCTAAGGAAATATATCTAGAGTTCTTTCAAATTCTCAAAATCTTAAGGAAATTTATCTAGAACTCATATCAATTTGATCTCTCAAAGTCCATGATTTTTAATCATACTCAAAGATCAAATTCCGGACTCAATTCGGATTCTCTGAATCTTAATCTATTTTTTCTCTGAAATTGTCTGGGAGCCGACTCGAGAGTATCGGAGTCGACTCGAGTTTCTGCTGAAACTCAGGAGTCGACCCCTCCTCTGAGCGAGTCGACTCGAGATCGTGTCCGTGCTCTGTGACTAGTCGGGAGCCGACTCCACACTTTGCGCGAGTCGACTCGACGTGGTCCCAGTCGAATTATTTAGGGCACGAGTCGACCCACGGACATTTCATTCCAAATCTTTCCAAATCCTCTCCAAAGCTTTCCCAAAACCCTCCAAACCTCAAATAACCTCTGATTAACCAATCCTTCAAGATCAATGGCACCCAAAACCCGTGGAGCTAGCTCGAGTGGCGCCGGTTTGAAGAGAAAGAGGACCGTTCGACGACCCGTCCGCGAGCCGTCTACGGATTCATCCTCTACCCCTTCTGCTAGTGATCCTCCTGCTCCAGCTCCTACCCTTCAGGTA
>UESW01004284.1:324380-346213 GCA_900491605.1 Calamus simplicifolius
TCGTTCCGATCGATCCGAGATCGTGGCCGATCGGATCCTTGGATCGATCGCAACCGTCGGATCATGATCGGACCGATCGTCTGGATCGGTCGTGGTGATCGGGATCAGGCTTGGATCGATCAGATCATCGATCGATCGCCGGAATTCGGGATCGGTTTCGATCGGGATCATCGGGATCAGATCGGATCGGGATGGGGAGATCGGATCGTCGATCGAGATCAGGGCTTAGATCGATCGCAACCATCGGATCATCGGATCGGATTATGCAATGGTTCGGGATCGGTCATGGCCGATCGGGATCAGGGCTTGGATCAATCGCAACCGTCGGATCATCGCGATCTCGATCGCAATGGTCCAGGATCGGTCGTAGCCGATCGGGATCAGGGTTTGGATCGATCGCAACCATCGGATCATCGCCGATCGGACCGATTGCCACGGTCCAAGATCGGTCGTGGCCGATCGGGATCAAGGCTGGGATCGATGGCAACCGTCAGATCAACGCCGATCGGTCCGATCGCCATGGTCCAAGATCGGTTGTGGACGATCGAGATAGGGCTTGGATCGATCGCAACCGTCGAATCGTCGCCGATTGGACTGATCGCCACAGTCCGAGATCGGTCGAGGCCGATCGGGATCATGGCTTGGATCGATCGCAACCATCGGATTGTCGGCGATCGGACCGATGCCACGGTCCGAGATCGGTCGTGGCCAATCAAGATCAGGGCTTGGATCGATGCAACCATCGGATCATCAGCGATCTCGGATCGATCGCAATGGTCCGGGATTGGTCATGGCCAATCGGGATCAGGGCTTGGATTGATCACAACCATCGGATCATCGGTGATCGGACCGATCACCATGGTCTGAGATCGATCGTGGCCAATCGGGATCAGAGCTTGGATCGATCGCAACCGTTGGATCGTCCGCGATCTCGGACCGATCGCAACGGTCCAGGATCGGTCATGGCCGATCGGGATCAGGGCTTGGATCGATCGCAACTGTCGGATCATCCGCGATCTCAGACCGATCGCAACGGTCCAGGATCGGTCGTGGCTGATCGGGATCAGGGATTGGATCGATCGCAACCGTTAGATCATCGCCGATCGACCGATCGCCACGGTCCGAGATAAAATAATTTTTAATATTGCGATGCATTTATTGCATCGTAATGTTTTTATGAAAAATAATAGTAATAAAAAAATTAAAAAAAAAACATTGCGACGCAATATGTGCATCGCAATTATTTTCAGAAAATATAATTTTTATTAGTTATAATTATTAAAAAAATATTGCGATGCAATAGCGATGCATTTTCCTAAAAAATAATTTTTTTGGAGAAATAATTTTTAATTTTGCGATGCATGTATTGCGTCGCAATATTTTTTAGAAAAAATAAATGTAATTAAAAAATTTAAAAAAAAACATTGCGATGCATTATTTGCGTCGCAATTATTTTTAAAATATAATGCATTTATTGCGTCGTAATGTTTTTAAGAAAAATAAATGTAATAAAAAAATTAAAAAAATATTGCGACGCAATATATGCATCGCAATTATTTTTCAAAAAATATAATTTTTATCAGTTATAAATATTTAAAAAATATTGCGACGCATTTGCAACGTAATTTTCTAGAAAATAAAAATTATTTTCCGCCGGACATTGGCGACAAGTTAGCGAATCATTAGCGATGCAATTAGTTGCGTCGCTAAGTTTTGCATAAAAAAATAAAAATACCAAATTACGATGGATTAGCGATGCATTGTTGCATCGCTAATCCATAATAATAATAATAAAAATAGCGAGTGATTAGCGACGCATATATTGCGTCGCTAATCACCACTATTTAAGGCTTGGTCGGGCCGCCCCCCTGCTTCCCTTCTCTTCTTCTTCCTATTCCTACCCTAGCCGCCGCCGTCCGTCCGCTCCTCCGGCTGCCCCCGTCCTCTCCCCCAACGGAAGCTCCCTCCACTCCGGCGGCGTCCCCTCGCGACCGAGGTAAGCCCATCCTCCTTTTATTTTTTTTTTAAAATAGGGTCTGGCCATGGCCACGGCCGTGGCTGTCTTCTCCGGCCACGACCGCTGCCCTGGCCGACCGTGACCTGAACACGGTGGCCAGGCCACCAAAAAAAATACTATTTGGGTGGGGGGGTTTTCCCCACCCCCCTTGTCATCTCCGGCCACGGCCGTGGCCATCATCTCCGGCCACAGCCGCTGCCATGGCCGTCTTCTCCGGCCACGGCCGCTGCCGTGACCGGCCGTGGCCTGGCCACAGTGGCCAGGCCACCAAAAAAAAATTTGATAGTTTTTTGGGGGGGGGGGTTTCCCTACCCTCCCTTCGTCTTCTCCGGCCATGGCCACTGCCGTGGCCGGCCGTGGCCTAGCCACGGTGGCCAGGCCACCGAAAAAAAAAAATTAATGGGGGGGTTTCCCCACCCCCCCCCTCCGTTCGTCTTCTTCGGCCACGGCCGCTGCCGTGGCCTGGCCACGGTGGCCAGGCCAAAAAAAAAATTATGGGGGGGGGAGGGGGTTTTCCCCACCCCCCCTCCCATTCGTCTTCTCGGTCACGGTGGCTCGACCAAAAAAAATAATAAAAAAAGGTAACAGCTAGGGCACTTTTCCCCCACCCCCGGCCCCTTCAATTAAAAAAAATTAACACTAATAAAAAATATTAACAAAAAAATTAGATTCTATCATATTTTATTATTTTTAAAAATATTTTCAAATAATTTGATGACAAATATAAAAAAATATAAATATATTTTTAAAACATGGGCAACTTAATTTTTTTTAAAAAGTAACAGCTAGGGGTGTTTTCCCCACCCCCGGCCCCTTCAAAATTTTTTTTTAACACTCATGAAAAAAATTCATTAAAAATTTAAATTCTATTATATTTTATTATTATTAAAAATATTTTCAAATAATTTGATGACAAATATTAAAAAAATGTGACTACTAATCTAATTTTTTATTAGATTAGTTATAAATTAATTAATTTATATCATTAGTCGGAGCTCTTTGGATAGACTGATTTAGCTCATCAATCATGACTCTTTTTAAATCAACTGATTAAACTCATAAATCATAGCTATTTAGGTCAATTAATTTAGCGTATCAGTTTTAACTTCTCAAGTAAGCTGATTTTAGACCATCAACCTTGTCTCTTTAGATCATCAATCAAAACTCTTTAGATAGGTCAAGCTGAATTAGCTTAGCTATTTAGGTCAACTAATTTAGTTCATTAACCATAACTCTTTAGATTAGGTAATTTCAAAATTGCAGTCGTAGCTTTTCATTTCTTTATAGCTGTTTATGCAATAATATTTGTGCATTTGTAGTTATTTACAATTGTTATGTCTTGATTATTTACATTCTGCTTCAAATTGAATGATGCATTAAATTATGTAATGCTAGATAGAAAGTCTTGTTGTATTATTATTTAATTTTCAGCAACAAATTAGTAGTTTCAATGATTTATATTTTAGTCTTCACAAACATTTATATTCGACACAATAATCTTAAGAAGTCAGTGACTATATATATAGAACACTATTCCTATATATGTATAATTGACAAGAAGTTAAGAATAACAAGCATAAGTTCGATTGTCTTCGGATTCCATATTATTAATCACAGCACTATAACCTTTAGACCCATTTGAGAATTTGTAAGACTTAGTCTTGCAAATTCTCAAATTGTCCTGGTGGACAGTTTGAGAATATTTTTTGCGATATGTTAGTCTGCTATTAATCATCGTTGGTGAGATTGCGGTTTGTATTTGCTCATACGTTCTCCTAGTGTGGCATATATGCCACACATTTAGGAGAACATATGAGAAATGCTGCTGAAATTTCAACGTGATCGATGATAATTATAGCAGAATAACATATCACAAAAAATATTCTTGAATGGGATAGGGCCTTACCTTTTAGACATGGAGTGAAGGTAGAATTAATTTAGGACACTTGAATGCTTGTGAAGTCTCATGATTAAACGGACCGCCTTGCGGCCGACCCGAACTCAAGCCCTAGCATTAGCCTGGCATGAACCTGTGCCTCGGTCCTTGCTAGCACGCCAAGGATCGTAGCCGTGGCCGGGCCTTGCAGGGTAGGGACCTTAGTTGTCTAAAAAAAATTGGTTAGTTATAAATTATTTAAATGGTTATTATTAACCTAAGTTGTGTAAAAGAAATAATTTAGTTATATATTTAGTAATGCTAATATAGTTTTATAATGTGGTTTCCTTTAATGGTTTACCAGAAATTGTATAAGTCGGTCAAAAATGAGCGGGGCTCGCTCGTGGATGTATGCAAGGATAAAAGATGGCTTGCTTAATCCAGATTTTCTGAATGGATTGGAAGAATTTATCGCATTTGCATGTAGCCAACCTGAATGGATGGATGGGCCTAGGATTAGGTGCCCATGCAACTATCACAGGTGTCAGAATAAAGCCTACAGAGATGTCGAAACTGTTAAGGTGCATCTGTGTAAAAAGGGGTTTGTTCCTGATTACGATGTTTGGTACTGTCATGGTGAACCAGAGGAAATTCCAGCAGTTGTTACAAGCCAACAAGTGTCAATTCCTATTGATGAACCATTTGTGAATCTAAACACATATGAAGAAATGGTGATGAATGCATCGGGTAATGAATTCAATCAGAATACATTTATGGAAGAACCAAATCAGATGCACAGCAATTTTATGATATGTTGCGTGCTGCAAATCAAGAATTGTATCCTGGTTGTGAGGGTCATTCACAGTTGTCTACGGCTGCTCGGTTGCTGAATATTAAGGCAGAACATCGATTATCAGAAAAGGCGTTTAATTCTGTAGCTGGGTTAATCAAGGAAATTTTGCCAAATGATAATGTTGTAGCAGACAGTTTTTACTCAACGAAGAAGTTGTTGCGTGGGCTTGGGCTCCCGGTTAATAAGATCGATTGTTGCTTGAACAATTGTATGATATATTGGGGTGAAGACTCGGAGCTGAGATGGTGTAAGATTTGTGGGCAATCGAGGTACAAAAACGGCGAAGGGGGAGCTAGTACAAGTAGGAGGAAAAGTGTTCCTTACAAGAGGATGCATTACTTTCCTCTGACTCCACGCCTGCAGAGATTATACAGATCTGAGGCTACAGCTGCTGATATGAGATGGCATGCCGAACATGAATCTAAAGAGGATGAAATGCGGCATCCATCAGATTCAAAAGCTTGGAAGCATTTCAATGAAAATCATCCTGATTTCGCTGAAGATATAAGGAATGTCAGATTAGGTCTTTGTACCGATGGCTTCCAACCATTCGGTCAAGCGGGGCAACAGTATTCATGTTGGCCTGTGATACTGACTATATAACCTTCCTCCATGGAAGTGCATGAAAGAGACTGCAATGTTTTTGACAGTTTTGGTTCCAGGACCATCAAATCCAAAGGAAAAGATTGATGTCTTCCTGCAACCGTTGGTGGCCGAATTGAAAATGTTGTGGGAAACAGGAGTCGTAGCCTACGACATTTCTATGAAACAGAATTTCATCATGAGAGTTGCTTTGATGTGGACAATAAGTGACTTCCCGGCATATGCAATGTTGTCTGGTTGGAGCACTGCTGGACGTCTGGCATGCCCTCATTGCATGTATGATTCGGATGCATTTACATTGCAGAAGAGTGGTAAGCAATCATGGTTTGATAATCATAGGAAGTTCTTGCCCCCAAATCATCCTTACAGGCGTAACTTGATCGCCTTCCGGAAGAACAAAGCAGTCACAAAATTTGCCGAACCGGTTAGGTCCGGCACGGATATATTTGATACTATAGAGCATTTGGGGTTGAGGTATGCTTGGGAACCAGATGCAGATAGAATAAATGGCCGTATATGTAAAGAACATAACTGGAAGAAGCGGAGTATATTTTGGGATTTGCCTTATTGGAGCACAAATCTCATCCGGCACAACTTGGATGTTATGCATATCGAGAAATTTTTTTTGATAACATATTTAACACGGTGCTAAACATCCCGGGAAAAACAAAAGACACTGCAAAGTCAAGAGAAGAACTTAATCAGTATTGCAGAAGAGGTGATTTGAGGAGGAGTACCGACGGGACCTATCCTAAAGCCTGTTACACTCTTGACAGAAATTCACGAGAAGTTTTATGTAACTGGCTTAGAGGGTTAAAATTTCAGATGGTTATGCCTCAAATATCGGTAGGTGTGTGGACATGCATAAGCTCAAGTTGTTCGGCATGAAGAGTCACGACTGTCATGTTTTCATGCAACGGTTATTGCCTATAGCTTTTCGTGAGTTGCTTCCGCAACATGTCTGGAAGGCATTGACAGAGCTCAGCTTGTTCTTCAAGGAGTTGTCTGCCACAGTCATTACTTCTGCATCCATGGCAAGGCTTGAGGAGGAAATTCCAATTATTTTATGCAAGCTGGAGCGAATATTTCCTCCCAGTTTTTTTGACTCAATGGAGCATTTACCGGTTCACTTGCCATACGAAGCGAGCATAGCTGGTCCCGTGCAGTATCGCTGGATGTATCCTTTCGAGAGGTAAATATATACATCATTAAGACATATTGACATTTCAAATATTATTTCATTGCGAGAAAATTGGTTAATTTTTTGTCTCAACTTTACATATAGGTACCTTAAGAAGTTAAAAAATAATGTGCGTAATAAGGCAAGGGTTGAAGGTTCTATATGCAATGCACACTTGGTCGAAGAAGTTTCAGCTTTTGCCTCGCATTACTTTGAGGGTCACGTCCACACGAGGAGCCAAAATCTTGGTCGTAACGATGACGTATGTGTGGACGAAGGAGAACCTAATGACGGTAGAATATCAATTTTTAAAGGTATCGGCCGTTCATTTGGGGGGCAGAAGTCAAGAAATCTTAGCGATATGGAGTATAATGCAGCACATTATTATATCCTAATGAACTGTAGAGAAGTCGATCCATATATTGAGTAAGTGTATACTTCAATGCTTAATTTGAACTTCTAATTTAAATTACAATATACCATAATATTTAATTGCTAACATCAGTTTTAATCCTTATCATCCCATAAGGATGTATTGTGATAGACAACGACAGATGAATCCCGACATCAGTCAAGTTGCAATTGGACAGAAGTTAGAAACGGAGTTCGCTTACTGGTTTTATGAATTTGTGAGTAGTATCACTCAATCAATTTCAGTAATGGCTTTAATTTTTTGAATTGGTTGTGAATAGCTTATTAATTTATAGGTAAACGGTCCATGGTCCCCAACCGATAATATTTTCATTAAATGTCTATCGCAATGGCCATTGAAGACCGTAACAACCTCTACTGGCTATTTTGTTAATGGGTACAAATTTCAGATTGAACGATTAGCAGCTTCAAGAGGCACGCAGAACTGGGGCGTGTGTGTTAAAGGAGAAAGTGTTGGAGCAAATATGCAGGATTATTACGTAGAGGTGGTTGAAGTTGAATAGCCTATGAAATGAAGTATTGTTTCGTTGCGATTGGTTCGATCCGACAGTTCCTGTGGGCAAAAGGGTTCATAACGACTACAATTTGGTTGAAGTGAACCATCGACGAAGATTGCAGAAATATAACCCATTCATCCTTGCATCCCAAGCTCAGCAAGTGTTTTACTGCGGATATCCAAGTTTGCGCAACGACAAGCGAGATTGGTGGGCTGTTTCTAAAATCGTCCCACGTTCAACAATCTTATTAGAGGAGAGTTCATCAAGTCAATCAGCCGAGTGCCCTGCATTTCAAGAGGATGAGATGGAAATGCATGCAATTGAGGACGACACAAGGGCTCCTGAAACATCACTTAGAGATCCAAATGGTGATGTCCAAGAAATTGCGGATGCAAATGTTCGGTTTCCTTCCGATGATAATGAAACTGAATCGCAGTCCGATACGGCATCGGATGTTGAACCAACATTTCACGAAACAAATGACACCGATTAAACATAGAGGTTTTTTTAAATTCAACTTTATTTTATAAGTGGTAAATTTTTACATAGTCAATCATTAATCGTAATTTAATTGCATGAATCTTTAGTATTTTCAGTATGACGGGCAGAGGTAGATCTACCGACGACATACGGAGTGAGCAGGGACGTAGCTCTGCTGCATCAGATCACATGAGCTTTGGAGATGGAGAGTTCGATCTCCACACATCGCACAGCCTTCGATCTCTCCAGCAGTCAGCGGTGATCCTGCATTGGTATTACCATCCAGCCGATCGGCACATACCTCCGAGAGTTCTTCCACCATCGGCCGCACCGTACTTCGACTTGATGCTCATGGGCTGTAAGTATATACTAATTAAAAATATATGTTTATGTTTTTAAGTCAATTACTTATAAACATGCATTTTTTTAACAGATTTATTGAGCAGCATCATGTATCCAGCCACATCAGCGCCGTATTTCAGAGGCGTGCAGATCCCAGTGGCTACGATTGGCGCCACGTATCTCCAGCCACGAGGGAGTTTTATTTTTCTGAGTTTCAGGTAAACTTATTAAATACAATTTATCACTGATATAAAATTTCTTAATCTTAATAAATTCTGAAACTAACTGTTTATTTTAATGCAGAAAAAGTTTACGTGGGACCCTGCCAGCCATGATGCCATTAGGGCAGCATGGGAGGCTCTTACGGGACGCCGATACTCCGACATGCTTCATCGTTGGAGGTCATCGGGTCAGCGTCCTGCGCATGTGCCAGAGGGTATTTGGCACGAGTGGCAGCAGGCCTGGCAGTCCGATGGCTGGCGCAGGAGGTCCGCATCAGCCAGCACGAACCGCCGATCCGAGAAGGGCGGTCCTGGCACGGGTCTCTCCCGCCATACTTCGGGCTCCATTTCGATTCAGGAGCACAGACGCCGTATGGTAAGAAAACATAAAATTTAATTACTAATTTAGTTATTTATAAATATTTGTATTAATATCAATTTTTTATTGTTATAGTCTGAGCAGGAGGGCGGAGATCCTGGTGAGTTTCGTCTATTCAGGGCGACACACACCAGGAGGGACGGTTCCTGGGTCGACACGCGATCACGGGAGGTTGCGGTAAGAAATTAGCTTTATGTAGTATCTGTTTAATTTCTAAAATTTTATTTCAAGAAATTTATTAACTCATTTATTGTTGATTTTATAATTCAAAGACACGAGTCGAGGAGCTTCGCTCCCAGGCATCGCAGGTCGACTCCACTGATGGGGAGATATGCCCGTCGAACTCTCAGCAGAGGAGAGTCGGCGTGTGTTTTTGGAGGCTGTTGGTGCCCAGCCGCGAGACCGCAGGGTCTATGGTCTGGGCACTAGAGCTTCTGCATATTTTTCCATCAGGCCTCCAGCTCGCGATTTTCTGGTGATATTCCTGCCGAGCGTTTAGACGACATTCGGAGATCTATTGCGGAGGAGGTTCGGTAGGACGTTCGTCAGGAGGTTCGGTAGGAGGTTCGCAGGAGGTTGAGCACGAGTTCGAGCAGCGTATGCGAGGCCGGGATCAGGAGCTTGCAGACGTGCGAGATCAGATGCGTCATTTGCAGGATATGGTTAGCCGCTTGTCGCAGGGTCTCCAGCCTCCACGTGATCGCTCAGATTCTTGATGTATTTTTTTTCTTTTTATATGTTGTACATGAAAACTTCAAAATTTTAATATATGAATTATTTTTGGAAATTGAATGATTATTGTTTGGATCAATATGAGTGAAGAATGTTTCTATCAATATTTAAATGTAACGAAATTGTATTAACCGTTTTAATTTTTAATATTTTATATTTTTAAAAAAATTAATTAGCGATGCATTAGCGACTAAAATTGCATCGCTAATATTTTTAAAATATTATTATTAAATATTGCGACGCAATGACCTGGCGTCGCAATAATTTAAAAAAAAAATTTAATAGCGACGCATTAGCGACTCAAATTGTGTCGCTATTATATCTAAAATATTTGTAATAAATATTGCGACGCAATGACCTTGCGTCGCAATATTTTAAAAAAATTTTTTGCGATGCATTAGCGACTCAAATTGCATCGCTATTATATCAAAAATATTATTATTAAATATTGCGATGCAACTAAATGCGTCGCAATATTGCGACGTAATTAAATGCGTTGCAATATTTAATAATAATTTTAAATATTAAAAATTAATTTTAAATTTAGCGACGCATTTGGATGCGTCGCAATATTGCGACGCATTGCGCAGAGAGTCGCAATATTGTGACGCAATTGCGACAAATAGAGATTACGACGGACATCTGAGCGATGCCGTTATTGCGTCGCTATTACGTCGCAATAGCATGTTTAGCGATGCAATTGCGACGCATTTGGGCGTTGCAATTTTTTTTTCCCCTTGTAGTGCCACATTCATGAGGTTAATGCATCCATTCATGCTTGACATTACTCTTTTCTTGCACCCTGTTATACTGGTAACATCAAGGTCAGTCTTAATTCTGCATTCCATGAACTTTTTGTAACTTATGCAATTCAAGGAGTTTATCAAGTGATCATCGACACAACACTTGAACTACAAGGTAACACACCATGAGAGGCTTAGATGCATCAGTTTCTAAAAATGCTAAGTTCAAGTAGCATAATTTAAGTACTGTCTGTTTCCATATTACTTTTGAAAAAAAAACTCTTTTGGTATTTTGATGATACCTTGTAACTTTAGTCTTGTTCAAGAAACTGAATCATGTAAAAAGTGATGAGAAAATTAAGCAAAGAAGTAGACTCATTGCTGATGATGTTTCTTAGAAAGATGCCATTTAAGACTTCATACATCAATTCTACAACTGCAAGGGAAAGAAAACTGAGGTCTCTGAGTGTGAGTTTCTATCAAAGACAGGTCTATATAATACCATTAACAAAATGGAGCTGAACTCTAAAGGCTTGCTTGCATGGATATAAGTCTAGTTATTCAGGTATAGGTATATCTGAATGATCCAAACTTGGAACATATCAAGCATCAATATCAACTGATATAGAGGAAGAAGTGCCATTATGCATTATTAGATTACTTTTTTTCTCTCTCTTTTTTTCCCTGGAGTGTATGTATATATGTGTGGATAGGGTGGGGTAGTAGTAGTTGTTGTTGGTGGTTGTGGTAAAGAATCAAAATAGTAGAACTGCCTTAAGGTGGATTGTCATGTCATACACATACTGTTGAGAAATTATTGAAACATAATTGCCCCAACTCTATTGATTTTGATGATTTCCAAAAGCCATGAATATATTAATAGAAACAATGAATTATTTATCAAATACCATGAGTTTATTTAAAATAAAAAATATAAACTATCAATGTTTACATTCAATGAGTTCTTGAATCAATTAAACAAAAAGAATTTTTATACTTGAGATATACTTGAGATTTCATGAATTAAACTTGAGATTTCAAAAAGAATTCTTATACTACTCATTTGATAATCAATAACTAATGGAAAATGTCTTTAATTGATGATCAAATCAATTCTATTCAAGTCACATATTTAAATTTATTTGGGACGAGTTTTAAAGTCTATCAGAACATTTTTTTGATTTTTGTATCGCTCGAGCCGACTCAAGGGTTTCCGAGTCGACTCCCCAAATGTCTATTTTTCAATGTTGTCCTGAGTCGACACTTGAGTTTTCAAGAGTCGACCCCTGAACTTTCGCGAGCCGACTCATGGACTGTGCATGCCGACTCGACTCAGACAGCAGAGAGGCTCATTTTTGAGCACTTCTCGAGTCGACTCCCCGCATATCTCGAGTCGACCCCTGAAAGTTAGGTGTTTCTGGAATCGAGTGTTCGAGCCGACTCTCGCAGTGCTCGAGCCGACTCCACGGAATCTGGACGCGATTTTTTCTGGATGCCACATCAGCTCCAACGGTAATATTTTCAATAACGGCTATTTTCTGTTTCTAACGGATATATTTTTGCAGAATCTATAACAGAGGAGCTCTTTTCAAATAAAGAGAAAAAAAATAGAAAGAGATATAAAAAGAGAAAGAATATCTTTCAAAAAGAGGGAAAAAAGAGCTTTATTGGAAAAATCTTCTAGTTCAAAATAGAGTGATTCAAAAGGAGTGAAATCAAAGAGGAAGTTTCGTCTGCTCCAGATCATCAATCCACAAGAGTCAAAAGAAAATCCAAAAGCTTTTCACAGATCAAATCGAAGGATTTTCAACATTCAACAAAAGGAGAAAAAGCTTCATCTCAACTCCAAAGTTTTCAAACGGTCAAGAATCTTGCTGAGGCCTGATTCAATACTTCAAGAGGAGTTAAAGAGGAGAAGGAAGAAAGCCAAAGCCACAACCATCTGCAATCTTATCAGGCTTTTCTAACCCTTTTTATACTTATTTGTATATTTGCTCAAGGGGAGCGTTTCTATATTTAAACTCTGTTATTTTGGTTGTTTGCTGATTCAATCAGTGGATTGAATCAGTGGAGGTTATTATACCTCGTTGCAAGCCGGAGTGCTTGTGTTGGGTTAGTTGTGAGCCCATGAAAAACAACGTGTAGGGTTTTGTGCTGGTGAGCCCGTGTAAAACCGGCTGGGTTCGTTGTGATCCCGGAAAAACAACAAGTTTGAGTTGTGAACTTGTAAAACAACTCGGCTGTAATCGAGGAGATTATAGTGTGGACCCAAGTGAATCTTGGGAGTGGACGTAGGTGTTGGATACACCGAACCACTATAAAATCTTTGTGTTTGCCGTGCTTCATTGACTCTATCTCTATCTCTCTTTATTATTTGCTTGTATATTTACATTGCTCACTTGCACATTTTCTAACTAAGCAACTAAAGTTAAAAAGCTAAATTTTTTAAAGAACCCAATTCACCCCCCCTCTTGGGTTGTCATCTGGGCCAACAATTGGTATCAGAGCAAGTGCTCATTAGATTTTGATCACACGATCAAGAGCTAAAGATCCAAATGGCAACACAAGTTGGATCATTTGCTGAAGGTCATTCTACGAATAGACCTCCTTATTTAATGGTTCCAACTATTCTTATTGGAAAGCAAGAATGAGATATTCATTCAAGCTTCTGATTATGAATTGTGGGGTGTTATAACTAATGGACCTAGTACACCCACACACGTTAGTTGATGGCACTATTGTTCCTAAGCCCGAAAGGGATTGGAATGATAATGATAGGAAGAATGGCACAGCTCAATGCTAAGGCCATGAATGTTTATATTGCTCTTTAGACTCTAATGAATTTAATAGAATCTCACATGTAATTCCGCAAAGGAAATTTGGGATAGGTTAGAGGTTACCCATGAGGGTACAAACCAAGTTAAGAATCAAAAATAAACATTTTGGTTCATAAATATGAATTGTTTACAATGGAACAAACTGAAACCATCACATGCATGTTCACTAGATTCACTGATATTGTGAATGGTTTAAAGAGTCTTGGTAGAATTTATTCTAATGCTGACCTTGTGTGCAAAATTCTTAGGTCACTACCAAGATCGTGGGAAGCAAAAGTCACTGCTATCCAAGAAGCAAAGGACCTCAATGCATTACCTTTAGAGGAGCTTCTAGGATCCCTAATGACCCACGAGCTGACAATGAAGCAGCATGTTGAGGAGGAAACAAAAAGAAAGAAAACATTGCCCTCAAAACTGCTGAAAATGAAGAGAGCAGCAGTGAAAGTAATGATGAAGATGATGATGAAACTGCTCTCTTAGCCAAAAAATTCAGAAAGTTTATGAGAGAAAGGCCCTTCCACAAGAAGAAATTTGGAACAAAATTGATGGAGAAAAAGATAAGAAAAAGGACAAGGAGAAAGAAAAAGAGAAAGACCCCTTAGTTGCTATGAGTGTAAAAACCGGGGCACTTTAGATATGATTGTCCTTTACTGAAAAAGGCCTACAAGAAAAAGAAGAAAGCATACATGGCGACGTGGTCTGATGAATCTTCCTCGTCGGAAGAAGAAGAACAAAAGGAAGTTGCCAATATCTGCTTTCATGGCCAACAACGACGACAACGATGAGGTAAGTTCTGAAAACTCTTGCGATGAATTTGCTTTTGATGAAATGTTTGATGCTTTTAATGAACTTATGATTGATTTTAAATTTTGAAAAAGAAATATAAGTTTTTGAAAAATGAAATTTAGCTTAGCTAAAAGTAAAAATGAATTAGCTTTAGAAGTTAAGAACTTAACTAATGAAAAAGAAGAACTTAGCAAAGAAAGAGATAATTTTAATCAAGAAATAGATTTGTTGAAATTGAAACTAAAAATTTAACAAAAGATTTAAAAGATCAATTAGAAACCTTAGCTTTGAACAGCAAGTTGACAATGATTCATTAAAGAAAGAAGTTGATAAATATAAAGACATTGTTGAGAAATTCACCTTAAGTTCAACTAAACTAAACATGATTTTAGATAATCAAAAAGCTGTTTTGATAAAGCTGGCCTAGGTTATAATACGTATAGGAAACAAAAATCTTTAAAAATATTTTTGTAAAAGCCAATCAAAGTAATATAACTTGTTTTAAATGCAATGAAAAAGGACATAAATCATTTGAATGCAAAATATTAAATAATAACAACAAGTTAAATGTTAAAGCAAAGAAAATATGGGTTCCGAAAGGAACAATTTTTGTTGCTACTAACCATGAAGGACCCAAGAAAGCTTGGGTACCTAAACATAAAGTTTGATTATATTGCAGGAATGTCTTGTAGCCAAAAGATCAAAGAGAAAGTGGTATCTTGATAGTGGCTGCTCAAGACATATGACGGGTGACAAAGAGGAATTCATCACCCTTGAAGAAAAGAAGGAGGAGTTGTTACATTTGGCGACAATGGCAAAGGCCAAATCTTGGGGTTTGGTAACATTCAAATAACTCCCTCCATATTTATTGAAAATGTACTTTATGTTGATGGTTTAAAGCATAATTTAATTAGTATAAGCCAATTATGTGATAAGAGGTTTTAAAGTTTCATTTGAATCTTCTATATGCACAGTATCTAATTCCATTGATAATAGCATTGTTTTTACTGGAAATAGAAATGGCAATGTATACTTGTTGACTTAGACAAATTGTCTAAAGTAATCATTGCCTAGTTGCTAATAATGCTAATATAAATGAGATTGGTTGGTTGTGGCATCGTAGATTAGGTCATGCAAGCACACACCTTATTTCAAAACTAATTAAGATGGATTTAGTAAAAGGTTTACCTAAGTTAGATTTTGAAAATAACAAAATCTGTGATGCATGTCAATTTGGAAAACAAACTAGAAGTTCTTTCAAATCTAAAAACATTGTTTCAACTTCTAGGCCTCTAGAGCTACTTCACATGGATCTTTTTGGACCAACTAGAACCACAAGTCTAGGAGGAAAGAAATATGGTCTTGTGATTGTAGATGATTACTCTAGGTACACTTGGGTGATGTTTTTAGCTCACAAAGATGAGACTTTCTCGATATTTCTGAAATTCTTCAAGAAAGTCACAAATGAGAAAAACACTACCATAGTGTCTCTAAGAAGTGATCATGGAACTGAATTTGAAAATCACTTATTTGAAAGTTTTTGCTGAAAATGGAATTAATCATAACTTTTCTGCACCTAGAACTCCACAACAAAATGGTGTAGTTGAAAGAAAAAATAGAACCTTAGAAGACATGGCCCGTACCATGCTATGTGAAAGCAACTTACCAAATACTTTTGGGCGGAAGCTATTAACACAGCATGTTACATCCTTAAATAGAGCATTTAAGACCAATATTAAAGAAAACACCTTATGAATTATGGAATGAAAGAAAACCAAATATAAAATATTTTCATGCATTTGGTTGTAAATGTTTCATTCATAATAATGGTAAAAATAACTTAGGAAAATTTGATGCTAAATCTGATGAAGGAATATTCTAGGATATTCAACACTAGTAAAGCATATAGAGTATTTAACAAGAAAACCTTAATAGTAGAAGAATCCATTCATGTAGTTTTTGATGAATCTTTAGCAACTGGTTCTGAAAAGATTGATGATGAGGAAGATACAAACATAATTGAAAAAGATCTTGAAAAATTAAATATTGATGTATCTTCTGATCATGAACAAGAGGCTAAAGATAATGATTCTCCTAAGGTGATGATGTTAATAAATCATAATGATATAGATCTACCTAGAGATTGGAGATATGCTTATAGTCATCCTAAGGAATTGATTATAGGTGATCCATCTCAAGGAATAAGAACTAGATCATCTATGAGAAATATTAGTAATCATCTTGCATTTGTATCTCAAATTGAACCTAAAACTATTGAAGAAGCTGAAAAAGATAATAATTGGATGTTAGCAATGCAAGAAGAATTAAATCAATTTACTAGAAATAATGTTTGGACATTAGTGGAAAGACCTAAAAATCATTCTGTAATAGGATCAAAATGGGTTTTTAGAAATAAATTAGATGAAAATGGCATAGTAATTAGAAACAAAGCTAGATTAGTTGCAAAAGGATATAATCAAGAAGAAGGTATTGATTTTGATGAAACCTTTGCACCTGTAGCTAGATTGAAGCCATTAGATTGTTACTTGCATTTGCATGTCACATGAATTTTAACTTATTTCAAATGGATGTTAAAAGTGCATTTTTAAATGGATTTATAAATGAAGAAGTGTATGTAGAACAACCACCAGGTTTTGAAGATCATGAATTTCAAATCACGTTTTTAAATTGCACAAAGCATTATATGGTTTGAAACAAGCACCTAGAGCTTGGTATGATAGATTAAGTAAATTCTTAATTGAAAATGATTTTGTAAGAGGAAATGTTGATAAAACACTATTTTTGAAAAGAAAAAATAAAGATTTATTAGTAGTACAAATATATGTTGATGATATTATTTTTGGTGCTACTAACAATTCTCTATGTCAAGAATTTGCAAAGTTGATGCAGGGTGAATTTGAAATGAGCATGATGGGAGAACTCAACTTCTTCCTTGGACTCCAAATCAAACAAAGCAAGAGGGAATCTTTATCAACCAAACCAAATACACAAGAGAACTGCTCAAAAAGTTTGGTATGGAGTCAATCAAACCCCTCGGACACCAATGAGTCCTTCATGCAAGCTGGACAAAGATGAAGAAGGTAAGAAGGTTGATCAAAAATATTACGAGGTATGATCGGATCCCTTCTTTACTTAACTGCAAGTAGACCAGATATTATGTTTGCAGTATGTTTATGTGCTAGATTTCAATCTGAACCTAAAGAATCACATTTAATTGCTGTTAAAAGAATTTTAAGATACTTAAGTGGAACTAAAAATGTAGGTTTATGGTATTCTAGAGACTCAACTTTAAATCTAATTGCATATTCTGATTCTGATTATGCTGGATGTAAATTAGATAGAAAAAGCACAAGTGGTGCATGCCAATTCTTAGGAAGTAACTTAATCTCATGGTTTAGCAAAAAGCAAAATTCAGTTGCATTATCAACTACTGAAGCTGAATATGTAGCAGCTGGAAGTTGCTGTGCTCAAATCCTATGGATTAAGCGACAACTTGAAGACTATGGTATCACCCTTGATAAAACACCAATAAGATGTGATAACACGAGTGCAATAAATCTAACTAAAAATCCAATTCAACACTCAAGAACAAAACACATAGAAATTAGATATCATTTTATAAGAGAACATGTAGCTAATAATGAAATTTGTCTTGATTATGTAAACACTGAAGAACAATTAGCTGATATATTTACAAAACCCTTGAGTGAAGAAAATTCTGTTATCTTAGAGGAGAGTTAGGGATTTGTGATCCATTAGAATGAATTTGAAACCCCTAAGGAAAGTTTATCTAAATTCTTTCAAATCCTTGATCTTTGAGGAAATCTTATCTAGAATTCATATCTAATTGATCTATTAAATTCCAATGATTATTTTATCAATTTTTAAGATCATTATCCAGACACATTTCAGATTATCTGAAACTTTATATTTTTGCTCTGAAATGGTCTCGGAGCCGACTCAGTGAGTATCGGAGTTGACTTCAGGTTTCTACTGAAACTCTTGAGTCGACCCCTTCTCTGCGCAAGTCGACTCCAGATCGAGTTTCTGTGACTGTCCGGAGTCGACCCCTCGCTTTGCGGGAGCCGACTCGAAGTGGTCCCAGGTCGATTTATCTAGGGCAGAGTCGACTCACCGTTCATTTCTATCGTCTCGATTCATCCAAATACTCTCTCCAAAATTTTCCCAGACCTTCCAAATCTTCCAAAATCCTTAAACAATCATTCCACTTTGATTCAATGGCCCCCAAAACCCGTGGTGCTAGTAGTAGCGGTGCCGGGATGAAAAGAAAGAAGACCGTGCGTCGACCCGTTCGCGAGCCGACTCCGGACTCTTCGCCTTCACCTCTTCGGACGACTCGCCTGCTCCTACTGCCACTACTCCTCAGGTAGATCACCTTGCGAGTAGAGTCATTACTACAGGAAGGAAGTTTGACTTTGATTTGTTTGAGAGAGAGGGATTGCTTGTAGGGTCACAGTTGAAGGAAATGGGATTTGAAAAGATAGCTCCTTAGACTGTCCTACATACCCAGCATTAGTTAAAGAGTTTTATAAAAATTTGACTAGAGGGGACAATGGATTGGTCAGCATTGTTAGAGGAGTTGGTTTGAATGTCACTGCCATCATCTCTCTAAATTATTGGACTTACCCCTATCAGGACCTTCCACTTTTGACCCAGAGGATAGGTCACCTGCCCTCACAAGATTATTGAATAGAAATTTTGAGGGATTTGAAGAAGTTTTTGCCAATCAGCTGCCACTGGACTTGAGATTGCTTCATAACATCTGCAGCAGGATTCTTTTCCCTAAGACAGGCCGTTTTGACTACGTGTCTGAGAGGGATATCTTTGTTATGGATGCTGTAGTTTCAGGCAAGCCAATCAACTTACCCATTATGATATTATGGTATATAGCTGATTGTGGGAGTAAGAGGAAATCCTGTCTTCCCTACGGCATGATCTTGACACAATTATTCAGAAGCCAAGGAATTGAAATTAGTGATAGTGAGCCCAGGAGAAATTTGAGACATACTGACTACTATTCATTGGCCACTATTCACCGCATGGGCTTCAAGAAAGTAATGGTAGTTGGATAAGAAAAGGTCAAGAAGATGTTAGAGCTGAGGAGGACAGAGTTGAAGACATTAGAGCTGAGGTCGAGGCTGGACCTTCTGTTGCTGGACCGTCTGAGGCAGGACCTAGCATGCATTATTCTCCTCCACCTCAGACTTCATCGTTTTCTGTGAGATTTTCAGATGAGCAGTTATGTCAGCTTAGAGCTATGTTTGCAGAATTTGATAATCAAAGAAAAGATGAAATTGGTCAATTGAGAGAAGATATTAGAGAATTAAAGGAAGACATCATTTAGACTTGACTTACTTTCATTTTCTGTTGGTACCCATGTGGATTCACTCAATGCTGAGCTTAAGAAGATATTTGAAAGACTTCAAGGGATAGCTGATGGATCCAATGTGTATCTTGATAGAACTAATCAGTTAAGAAGAGATATTGATGCTGCAGTTGATCAGATACAAGTAACTATGAATGACTTTAACAAATCACAAAAGGATGATATCATGGAAATGATTGGACACTTAAAATATAGTTTTCAAGCGTGTCAAATGATTTGATACTTATCATAGTTTGTATTTCTAGATTTCCTTACTAGATTGTATCTAGGAAGTTTTGCTTTAATATGACTGTATTTGAACTTTGATGAATTTAAGTTAGTTTAATTTCATTACAATTATGTTACATTTTGATGTAATTTGACATACTTTTGAAGTAATGAGAAAAGTTATGTTCATTTCAATTATGAGTACCTTTGAATATCCTTGAATGCTTATGTTTAATTTGATATAATTTTGAATATCTCAATACTCAAATAACTTAGATGCTGAATGAATTCGAATGAATTTAATCAAGTTGATGCTCTGATGCATCTCAACCTTTTTGTTGATTACAAAAAGGGGGAGAGATTTATATGATTTAATCGTATATGCATCATCATATTTAAGAGGAAGAGATTTGTTTAAACCTTATATGCTTTTAATTGCCCTAATAAGGGGGAGAGAATTAAATAATCAAAATATGTTTCATATAAGGGGAAGAGATAATTTGAATTTCATAAAGAAAAAGGTTTATTTGCTTAAGTTTTTGAATTTGAAAAATTTTGAATGAATTTAATTGAGGTTCATAGGGGGAGCTACCTCATTGAGGGGGAGCCTTTCCATGAACACAAAAGTTGATTTTGGTATCATAAATTTTTCAATTTTATAATGCATATACTCAATGTTTTTGTCATCATCAAAAAGGGGGAGTTGAGAAATTATTGAAACATAATTGCCCCAATCTATTGATTTTGATGATTTCCAAAAGCCATGAGCATTAATAGAAACAATGAATTATTTATCAAATACCATGAGTTTATTTAAAATAAAATATAAATTTCAATGTTTACATTCAATGAGTTCTTGAATCAATTAAAACAAAAAGAATTTTTATACTTGAGATTATACTTGAGATTTCATGAATTAAACTTGAGATTTCAAAAAGAATTCTTATACTACTCATTTGATAATCAATAACTTAATGGAAAATGTCTTGATGATCAATGATTCTATTCAAGTCACATTTAAATTTATTTGGGACGAGTTTTAAAGTCTATCAAATTTTTCTGATTTTTGTATCGCTCCCGAGCCGACTCAAAATTTCCGAGTCGACTCCCCAAATGTCTGTTTTTCAATGTTGTCCTGAGTCGACACTTGAGTTTTCAAGAGTCGACCCCTGAACCTTCGCGAGCCGACTCATGGACTGTGCGAGCCGACTCGACTCAGACGGCAGAGAGGCTCATTTTGAGCACTTCTCGAGTCGACTCCCCGCATATCTCGAGTCGACCCTTTGAAAGTTAGGTGTTTCTGGAATCGAGTGTTCGAGCCGACTCGCGAAATGCTCGAGCCGACTCCACAAATCTGGACGCGATTTTTCCGAATGCCACATCAGCTCAACGGTAATATTTTTCAAATAACGGCTATTTTCTGTTTCTAACGGCTATATTTTTGCAGAATCTATAAATAGAGGAGCCTTTCAAATCAAAAGAGAAAAAAAAGAGAATATTCAAAAGAGAAAAGAATAGAAAAGAGGAAAAAAGAGCTTTATTGAAAAATCTTCTAGTTCAAAATAGAGTGATTCAAAAGGAGTGAAATCAAAGGAAGTTTCGTCTGCTCCAGATCATCAATCCACAAGAGTCAAAAGAAAATCCAAAAGCTTTTCAAAGATCAAATCGAAGGATTTTCAACATTCAACAAAAGGAGAAAAAGCTTCATCTCAACTCCAAAGTTTTCAAACGGTCAAGAATCTTGCTGAGGCCTGATTCAATACTTCAAGAGGAGTTAAAGAGGAGAAGGAAGAAAGCCAAAGCCACAACCATCTGCAATCTTATCAGGCTTTTCTAACCCTTTTACTTTATTTGTATATTTGCTCAAGGGGAGCGTTTCTATATTTAAACTCTGTTATTTTGGTTGTTTGCTGATTCAATCAGTGGATTGAATCAGTGGAGGTTATTATACCTCGTTGCAAGCCGGAGTGCTTGTGTTGGGTTAGTTGTGAGCCCGTGAAAAACAACGTGTAGGGTTTTGTGCTGGTGAGCCCGTGTAAAACCGGCTGGGTTCGTTGTGATCCCGGGAAAAAACAAGTTTGAGTTGTGAACTTGTAAAACAACTCGGCTGTAATCGAAGAGATTATAGTGTGGACCCAAGTGAATCTTGGGAGTGGACGTAGGTGTTGGTTGCACCGAACCACTATAAAATTATCTTGTGTTTGCCGTGCTATATTTTCT
>UESW01004284.1:350148-449264 GCA_900491605.1 Calamus simplicifolius
GCTTATGCCTGGCTGGTGCAGGGCTTTGAGTGCCGACGAAGTGCCGGGCTTTTGTTGCTGAGAGCCGGTGGTACACCGCTCTGCCAGTGGTACACTGGGCTTATGCCTGGCTGGTGCAGGGCTTTGAGTGCCGACGAAGCCGGGCTTTTGTTGCTGAGAGCCGGTGGTACACCGCTCTGCCAGTGGTACACTGGGCTTATGCCTGGCTGGTGCAGGGCTTTGAGTGCCGACGAAGTGCCGGGCTTTTGTTGTGAGAGCCGGTGGTACACCGCTCTGCCAGTGGTACACTGGGCTTATGCCTGGCTGGTGCAGGGCTTTGAGTGCCGACGGGCCGGGCTTTTGTTGCTGAGAGCCGGTGGTACACCGCTCTGCCAGTGGTACACTGGGCTTATGCCTGGCTGGTGCAGGGCTTTGAGTGCCGACGAGGGCCGGGCTTTTGTTGCTGAGAGCCGGTGGTACACCGCTCTGCCAGTGGTACACTGGGCTTATGCCTGGCTGGTGCAGGGCTTTGAGTGCCGACGAGGGCCGGGCTTTTGTTGCTGAGAGCCGGTGGTACACCGCTCTGCCAGTGGTACACTGGGCTTATGCCTGGCTGGTGCAGGGCTTTGAGTGCCGACGAGGGCCGGGCTTTTGTTGCTGAGAGCCGGTGGTACACCGCTCTGCCAGTGGTACACTGGGCTTATGCCTGGCTGGTGCAGGGCTTTGAGTGCCGACGAGGGCCGGGCTTTTGTTGCTGAGAGCCGGTGGTACACCGCTCTGCCAGTGGTACACTGGGCTTATGCCTGGCTGGTGCAGGGCTTTGAGTGCCGACGAGTGCCGGGCTTTTGTTGCTGAGAGCCGGTGGTACACCGCTCTGCCAGTGGTACACTGGGCTTATGCCTGGCTGGTGCAGGGCTTTGAGTGCCGACGAGGGCCGGGCTTTTGTTGCTGAGAGCCGGTGGTACACCGCTCTGCCAGTGGTACACTGGGCTTATGCCTGGCTGGTGCAGGGCTTTGAGTGCCGACGAGGTGCCGGGCTTTTGTTGCTGAGAGCCGGTGGTACACCGCTCTGCCAGTGGTACACTGGGCTTATGCCTGGCTGGTGCAGGGCTTTGAGTGCCGACGAGGGCCGGGCTTTTGTTGCTGAGAGCCGGTGGTACACCGCTCTGCCAGTGGTACACTGGGCTTATGCCTGGCTGGTGCAGGGCTTTGAGTGCCGACGAGTGCCGGGCTTTTGTTGAGAGCCGGTGGTACACCGCTCTGCCAGTGGTACACTGGGCTTATGCCTGGCTGGTGCAGGCTTTGGTGCCGACCAGGGTCGGGCTTTTGTTGCTGAGAGCCGGTGGTAGCGGCAGTAGAGGTTCTTGTTCGGGGGATCTTCGGGTTGTTGGGAGGAGGGCACTGCAGATAAGACTCCCCTTCAATCTCAAGCAGGATCTGAGATATTGGGGCGAGCAAGGGGGTGTAGGGTCCGTCTCTCGGTACAGGGGGTCGAGGATGGTTGTCTGGTCGGCGAGGAGGCTCGGGCCTCCTGTGGCGGACTTCTGCAGGCTCCGGCTGGGTTGGCTTCCTGGGGACACTCCGCCAGCTTCGCATCGGGAAAAGTCGGCCTCGTCCACCCGGATGTACTTTTGGGCCTGGATCAGGAGTTCGGAGTAAGAGCCCGGCGGCTTCTTGTCAAGAGAATATGCGAAGCGAGAAGGGCAGAGCCCCCGCTTCAAAGCCAGGGTAGCCACCGAGTCTTCCAGGTTGTAGACCTCTAGAGCTGCTTCTTTGAACCGGGCAACGTAATACCGCAAAGGCTCGCCATTCTTCTGCTGAACAGCAAAGAGACTGTCCGCCACCCTCGGGATCTTCCGGCAAGCGTCAAATGGGCCAGGAAAGCCCTCTCCAACTGGCGGAAGGAGTCGATGCTTCATAGCGGCAGACGAGAGTACCAAGCTCGAGCAGCCTTCTTCAGAGTGGCCGGGAAAGCAACGCACATGAGTGAATCAGTGGCCCCCTGGACTTGCATGAGTACCTTATAGCTCTCCAAATGGTCCAGGGAGTCCGTGGTCCCGTCGTATGGATCTAGTTGAGGAAGGCGGAACCTGGTAGAGATGGGCTCATCCATGATGCGGCAAGACAAGGGAGGCCGACTGTCGTAGTCTGTCTCCGGCAGGTGGGTGATCCGACGGCTAAGCTCCTCTAGCTTCTGATTACACTCCTCGAGTCGATGCTCGGCTCGACGAGGCATCCGGCCATCAAAAGAGCCCTCCCTCGAAGATTCAGAAGAGAACGAGGGCGGCGATGCCGGCGCGGGCGCTCCGCCTCCCTTCCGTGCCGCCGCTTAGGAGAAACGCTAGCGTGGCGAGAGGGAGACCGGGGTCTTTTAGAGGCTTCACGGTGGTGAGGCTTGGCCGGGGATCGATGGTGACGATCCATAGGAACTGGCGATCTCCGACGGGAGGAATGCTGGCTAGGTTGCACTACCCCCAAAACAGACGGGTTCAGCTCCGGCCATTGCAAGGCCGTCTGCTGTGCTGCAGGCCCTGAACCATCGCCGCCAAGGACTGGACCTGTGTGGCCAGGGCAGTGAGTCGATCTTCCTGGAGTTGTTGTGGAGCAGGCGCGGGAGCGTCATTCTGTGGGGCAGAAGGCCCTGCCCCCCGGAGATGCAGAGGCTCCGAAATACTGGATGCGAGAGCCGAGGGGGGCCTCCGCGGGTGGACCGGCCCCGCAGCGCCCCCCAGCGCGACCGGCTGAAACTCCCTTCGTCCGAGTTATCACCATGACTTCAAGATCTTGAAGAAAGAAGAAAAAGGTAAGCTGCTGGCTCGACGTCTTTCTTACACCCCCCTACCTGGCGCGCCAATCTGATGACGCCAAGTCACCTTCCTCAAACGCCGAGGAAGACGGACGTCCTTCTCCTCGGAGCCCTGCAAGAAAACTCCCCGGAGACTGGCGATACCGGTAGGGACCCTCCGACGATCAAGTCAGTCATTTGGGCTCAGACAAAGAACTGCTCAGCGGAAAAGAACTGAGGCAGTTAAGGTTTTGCTGGGAGGAAGAAAGCTCAGAAAACCAGAGTTCATATCCCTACTTACAGCACGAGCACATGCTTTATAAATGTCCGAATATCTTATCTTGTTGTTTCGGAAGATCACCGTCGTACCATCGCTGCGCATGCCGGAGACATCCCGTACCGCTTGCCGACGTGATGTCATACATGTCCAACAGCCGTGAAGGCATTCAGTGTGCGCCGTCGGATGATATGACCGAGCACAGTCGCTAGTGGTAGCGAATCGTATGCCATAGTGAGGCATGGTCATGCACAGGGACATGCAATGCACCATACGCCGTTATGAGGTATGACCCTCCGTAACGGGGTGCAATCACGGGCGTACTGAGAGTCATGTGGGTGCGTCGTGCAGCCTGAAGTCGTCATTTCTTTCGACGATTGGACTTGCATGCCAATCGCTGACGACCCCACCCCGAGACCGGAAGGGGCTCCGGGGGTGAGGAAATGCCGATGCACCCCGAGACTGGTGGGGGTCTTGGGGTCAAGAGATGATGACCCCACCCCAAGACCCGAAGGGGTCCCGGGGGTGGGGAAATGCCGGTGCACCCCGAGACTGGTGGGGGTCTCGGGGTCAAGAGATGATGACCCCACCCCGAGACCGGAAGGGGTCCTGGGGGTGGGAAATGCCGGTGCACCCCGAGACTGATGGGGGTCTCGGGGACAAGAGATGATAACCCCATCCTGAGACCCGAAGGGGTCCCGGGGGTGGGGAAATGCCGGTGGACCCCGAGACTGGTGGGGGTCTCGTGGTCAAGAGATGATGACCCCATCCCGAGACCGGAAGGGTCCCGGGGGTGGGGAAATGCCGGTGCACCCCGAGACTGGTGGGGGTCTCGGGGTCAAGAGATGGTGACCCCACCCCGAGACCCGAAGGGGTCCCGGGGGTGGGGAAATGCCGGTGCACCCCGAGACTGGTGGGGGTCTCGGGGTCAAGAGATGGTGACCCCACCCCGAGACCCGAAGGGGTCCCGGGAGTGGGGAAATGCCGGTGCACCCCGAGACTGGTGGGGGTCTCGGGAACAAGAGATGATGACCCCACCCCCGAGATCCGAAGGGGTCCTAGGGGTGGGAAAATGCCGGTGCACCCCGAGATCGGTGGGGGTCTCGGGGCCAAGAGATGGTGACCCCACCCCGAGACCCGAAGGGGTCCCGGGGGTGGAGAAATGCCGGTGCACCCCGAGACTGGTGGGGGTCTCGGGGTCAAGAGATGATGACCCCACCCCGAGACCGAAAGGGGTCCCGGGGGTGGAGAAATGCCGGTGCACCCCGAGACTGGTGGGGGTCTCGGGTCAAGAGATGGTGATCCCATCCGAGATCCGAAAGGGTCCCGGGGATGGAAAAATGCCGGTGCATCCCGAGACTGGTGGGGGTCTCGGGGACAAGAGATGATGACCCCATCCCGAGACCCGAAGGGGTTCCGGGGGTGGAAAAATGCCGGTGCACTCCGAGACTGGTGGGGATCTCGGGGTCACTAGCCGCCGTTACCTTTTATCCTGACGATGCGGGATCAGTCATATCAAGATAAGACCTTATTACTTTGACCCTTAGATTGATCCGGTACTGAGCTAGCATGGCATGCATGGCCAGCATTACACCAATTCCTGAGATCACTACCTGTGTCGATTAGCACTGTCATTTTCTTGCCACCCAACTGGATGCTAACAATATTTTCAGAGTTTGGAGCTTCGCTTCAGATGTCAAAGGAATTTGATCCTCTGGTGGCCCTTCCTTGCAGCCTTCCATGAGTCTCTCCTCATCGGTTCTTCATTTCTAGCATCGTTGCTTCCTTCTCTCTTCCTGTAAATAAATATCCAATATTAGAAGCAAAAGAATAAACTACATTATCAATTTTCTCAAAGATTTCCATGGCAACTTCTGCAAGGCCTGATATTATTTAACAATATTTCAGGACCTCATGCAAGGTGGCCAAGTGAGCTCATCGATGAGGGAGGGATGAGTTTCTACTTGCCATTTTAGAGCTTCAAGGATGAAGCATAACTGAGGCTGAGGGTGCACTAGAGAAAAGAGTAAGTTGGATCTGTTTTATTTTATTCTTTTGGCATTGGAAGAAAGCTAGCTGAAAGGGCCTGGCTGTTTGGACCAATTCAGTACACAAGAAATTGTGGGAGCTTCACCTGAATCCCCCTGCACTCAGCCCTTTGCTGCTCTCGATCGTTTCCCTGCCGTGGAGAATTATTGGTTGCACTCAGCCCCTCCCACGTACACAGTTCTCCTCACATTCTATACGGTAATATTCTTACTGCACACAATAGATGTAGCTATGTACATAATATATAGTAAAAAATAAATAAATTTGTATAATAAATTTTTACTTGATTGGTTAATACAAGCCAAATGTTATAGTCCGAATTATTGAAGGTTGGATGTTAATTTACTCTAAGATTATTGATAGAAAGTAGTGCGCTTTATTTGTTACTGTAAACGCTATTGTCTTTCTAATATATCTTTTTTTTGGTACAGTTGGCAGCAACCTGTAGAATCAAAAAAAAAAAAAAAAAAAAAAAATCCATCACTTCTATGAGCGTTTCTATTAACGATGCAAACAATAAATAAAAAAAATTATTTTTTTGCATCACGTGCATGTAAATCATACGCATCATATAATAATCGATCATGCATGCATATGATACCACGCATGCTTATATATATATATATATATATATATATATATATATATATATATATTTATCATATGATCGTATACATGCAATCAATCATCATAAAAAATATTAAAAAATTATCATAAATTTTTTTATTTATTAAAAAGGCATTAAAACTAGTTAGCTAAAACCTAATCTATGATGCACATCATATAATTTTTTTTATCTTTTAAATTATTTTTAAAGCACGATATAGCAATATGAATAAAGGGCATTGGATAAGCTAAACCTTTAAAATGAAACTTCAGCCATAAGGGACATGTTTTTCTTTTTTTCCTTTATCAATCGCTCTTTAAATGTAATGTAATGGATAATAAATTATAATAAATAGAAAGCTTTTATAATTTTTTTTACATTAAATTATAACCCAATTATTCTTTAAATGCAATATAATAATGAGGACAAATAACTTTAATAAATTGAGTTTATACAAATTTTTTTTTATTAAATTAATGTCATTAATGCTTTCATAAATATACTTCCTTTTATTTTTTTTCCAATCATCTTTTAATACAATTTAACATTATAAAAAATATAATGTATAAAAAATTAATAGCTAAAATTTTGTTATACATTATGTGGTAATCTTTAATAATGAACAGCTATGTTAATATTAGCATTCACATTAAAAATAAAGATATTTGCAATTATAGTTTGAATTTATAGTATATAACCACACATATAATATAAACATTAAATGATAGCATTTTTTAAGGTCAGAATACACCTCACGATTTGAAATTATAGTTTGAATTTGGTCAATTAATTAAGGTTGGATATCATGCAGCTGTATTCCAACCATTTGTACCGTTACTAATAAATACCAAGCCAGCTTTTTAATATTATCTTTGCTGTTGCCAACCTAAACTTGTGGCTGGTCACCTTCTTGACTAAATTATCAAACAAATTGATAATGAGTGCTGCCATAAGAGGTTATATGCAAAGTTGTTTGAACTGATATAAAGGAAAAGTTCAATTAAGGTGTTCTAACCCATACTTGAAAGTGCCAAATCTTCTTATCTTTCTTGTTCTAAACTCTTTTTCCGAAATATTTTAATATGATCTATCTCATTGGCTAATTTGAAATTCAAAATAAATTTTATACAAAATTATATAAAACAACTAATTGAGCTTTGTTTTAGTAATGACATCACCTGCCTAACAGGGATTGCATTGATGGCGTGGACCCCAGTGGGCAAGCTGGCAAGCTATAATATTAATGAATCCGTCTCTCTTTCTTTATAAATAAAATTATAAATAACAAGAATGAGTTACATCAACCGGGCGCAATTTATTAAGCACATAATTTACTTTTAGTTGTAGTTTTAGTATATGTTTTTCACTACCTCAAATATATACCGTATGCTCTTCTCTAACCTTATGGCTTGCATTGTTACCTTAGAATAAAAAGAAATAGAAAAAAAAAAAAAAAAAAGAAAGAGAAGGATTCTAAAAGATATTTTAATAGGTAAAATGTTATGAATTGATTACACCATCTTTTAAAAAATACGAACAAATCGATTGGCCTAAATGCTTAATTTGCTAATAAACAATAACAATATTAATTTTCTGATTATCAATAATATTTAGTAAATTTTTAAGTATTCAGCAAGTAATATACGTCGTTGAGTGTTTATATTATCTCCATTCATTTCAGAATTTTAATGGTATCCTACTCAAGATAAATAAGAGTACCAATGAATTCTATCATGATTTAAAATAATACCTATGCAAATATATATAAATGATACAAATAAAAAGCAAATATCTTAGTTAACAGTAGAGCACAAGTTCGGCATTTTATTGCAATATTTATCCCAATCTTTATTGATTTAAGCTAGATAATTTATGAGTGTTGCCGCCGGGATCCGTCCTTCGACTCGGGCGCAGTCGATCTCCAGTGGGTGGACCTGCACACAAGTTCTCGCGCGAGAAGCATTGAGGGTGGCCCTCCACGGAAGACCCTCCGACGCTCAAGTCAGTAGGAGGAAATCGGCGATCAACCAGAAAGTAGCGAGGTGGATCTCTCCGGAAGGCCTCTCTGGGGGCGGCCAATCGTGAGCTCTAGAGGGCGAGAGCACCGACGAGCTGCCGGCAAGAGCAGAAAAGTGAGAGTGGGGGTGTAAGCGCATGCGTGCGTACCTGACGGAATCTGGGAGTGTCCCATTTATAGACTGTCACCTGGATCTTGAGCGCCTTCTGGAAGGTTCAGAGGTTGTTAGATACGGGAATAGATCGAATCAGGCTGTTGTGGGGCTATTGGGATCCGTATCTTGTCCGTTAGGGGATCGACGGCTGGGAGAGCTCCTTGATAGCTTGAGATCTGGTAGATGTGTAGGTCTCAGGTAGCCTTGATAGGTTCTAAACCATTTCTCAGCATGATTCCTTGCCTAGGGTGCCGTTACAGTAGGCTTAGGCTCTCCCGCGTCGGGTTCCGCGGAGGTGGGTATTGAATCGTGGGTCATTCAGTGAAGCCGGGCCATGGAGGCTCGGGGAAAGCGAACTACATGAAGTTCGGGAGAACCGAGCTATGGAAGCTCGGGAGAAGCCGAGCTATGGGAGCCCGGGGAGGCCGAGCTACGGAAGCTCAAGAGAACCGATCTATGGGAGCTCGGGAGAGGCGAGCTACGGAAGCTCGGGGAAGCCGAGCTATGGGAGCTCGGGAGAGACGAGCTACGGAAGCTCGGGGGAAGCCGAGCTAAGAAAGCCCGGGGAAGCCGAGCTATGGGAGCTCGGGAGAGACGAGCTACGGAGGCTCGGGGGAAGCCGAGCTATGGGAGCTCGGGAAAGACGAGCTACGGAGGCTCGGGAAAATCCGAGCTATGGGAGCTCGGGAGAGGCGAGCTACTGGAAGCTCGAGGGAGATGAAAAGAGAAGGTCGGTCTTAGTCTTCTCGCACGGATATTAATGCAATAACGGTTTTACCCCCAACAATGAGAAAGCTATATAAAAGTTGCACTTTGTAAAACATAATAAAAGGTTGGTTGATTTTGATTAAATTTAAATGCTAATAAAAAATGAATAAAATTTAAAAATCATCCATCAAATTCAAGCGGTGTTAGAGCTTGATGTTATACACAAGTCTACGCTTAGGCGCTTTGTTTTTTTGGTACAAAACGCTTAGGCGCTTTGTTTCTTTAAATGAGATTTATTAATCTCTCATCCAATGATTAGAGAGTCATGCACGCGCGCAAAAGCTACCGATCGGTGGATACGTAATCTTGTATTAAGCCCCTATTCTTTTACCCAAAAAGAAATCCCATTATCCTACGTGTACAAAGGAATACGGACAGATCGGCGGGCCGGCGGCTTACCCGATTCGGCAAATTTTTTTATTTTTTTTATATTTTTATTTATGTTTTTGATTACCGTATTTGGCATTGCCTTCATTCATTTAAGGAGTCCCCTCGGCGCTTCCGGACCATGGTCTCGCTCTCCTTCCTCCAGTGTGGGAATTGTTGGGGTGTACTCAGAGTTAGGGTTCCAAGGGTTTCTTCTTGACGAGAAGGAACCAAGGAAAGGTTTGAATAGTCTGAGAGGTGGAAGTCGGGGCGGTGATTTCGTGAGTTCAATGGTGCAGTTGAGGAGTTCCGGCAACTTCCGGCTGTATTCCGACGACCACGGCAGGTCGGAGAAGATGGCGGTGATCGAAGATGTGCTGGAAGAAGAGCATGCTCCGCTTGCCAAGAAATTGAAGAACGCTGCTCTTCCGCAGGAGCAGGTACGACACTTTCTCCACCTCTCTCTCGGTTTCGCTCTCTCTCTCTCTCTGTGTGTGTGTGTGTGTGTGTGTGTGTGGTTTCGAGTATTTGTCCGCTAGAGATGATAATGATGCAGTTTTATCGAGGCCTTGAATCATATTACTGTATTATTTGGTTGGTTTTTTTCTGGAAAAGAACTTCTTTTTAGAACACGAATTCTTCTCTCTCTCTCTGACGAATAAGTTGTTATCTTAATCTCAAAAAGGTTTTTTTTTTTCTAAGAAAAATTCATTTGGATCGTGAATTCGGTTCCTGCTAAATTTCTTGACGTGAGGTTAGAAGGTTGTTATCGATTTTTTATCATGTCATTTTTTCTAATGTTATGTGTGTTTTTGGTGTGGGATCGAGAGTTTGATACGGTTTTGTCGCAGGGTAGTCATTGTAATACGCTTGGCGAACCTATGCCGTTAGGTCTTCGTCTTGAGAAGACGCCATATCTGTTGGAATCGATTCAGGCGAAGTTTGCTGAACAGGACTCAGTCACCATACCGTTCCTCTCCACAACCGAAGATTCTAGGAGGAGAAGTTTCATGTCTGCAAATGTTTCTGGCACTACCGACAAGCCGAGAGCTTTAAATTTTGAAGCTTATCTTTTACGAATTGGGAATTGGAGGGTAGGAGACTTTGCTGTTTGTTGGCAACCTCATTAGACTCTTTATTTATTTATTTATTTATTTATTTATTTATTTTTAATGCACATTATTGATTGATCGTGTACAACGTCCATTGGATTATTCTGCACTGAAATCTTATGCTGCTCTAATGGCTGTTTATATCTGCTTGTTCAATTAATTGACGAGATATATCTGATCCATGTCCACCAAATTTACAATGTAGACACTGCTTGCTCATATAAAGTTTAACATATTGATAATTCTGTTGAATTGTAGCAATAAAACTGCCATTAAACCTTACTTTTTTCTGAATTATAGTTGTTTTTTTTTTTTTTTGTTATTGTGAGAGATCTGCCTTCATTAGGTAGATCGGTTGGAGTAGAGGGAAAAATATGAACTCAAGTTTTCTGCATACAGGTTATTCAGAGATTTTGGTAGGTATCCGATGCTAAGAACGATTGGATTATCAGTTTGTCTCAGTCAAGATCAAATATCTGAAAACTTTCTAAGAAAAAAGATGAGCAGATTTCTTGGCCCCAGGATGAAAAACATGAATCAAATCCAAGCTTTATGCAGCGGAATCAATTATTTTGCATACTAGATACAACCCTATGGACCCCTTAGAGCCAGGATCCCTGAGGGACAAAGAAGATAATCAAATTGACATAAAATAAATTTGAAACTCATAACAAAAATAATATGATAGTATTGGCCAATTTAGTAGAACAATATTAGTTGTCATATTTGGCATTTTAAAATCCTGACCTCTCTCTCTGCCTCTATCATCTTTCCTCTCCTCCATTGAGGCCTCCACCCTACTAGCCATGGCAGGCACCTTCTCTTCATCTCTCAATTGCCTGCATTGACCAAACCTGGCATCATCATTGCTGAGATTGCCTCTTCCTCTCTCCACCAAGCCCCTGACCATGCTTTGCTGTGATTCAACCACCACTCACTGCTTGCATCATCTTTTTTTTTGTTTGATGATGGAAATATGGAGGAAGCGATGTTACCTCAAGTTTATTAAATAAGAAGTAAAGTATATACAGGGAGCCGCTTGCATCATCACCAACACCATCCCCTATTTCTACCTTCTCCTTCAAAGCTCTTTCCTGTGGGATGTGGCTGAGCTGCTTCATCGCCATTGGTGGCATGTTTCCATTATCTAGATTATGGCCCAAACATTGCAAAAATACCATTTTCCATGACCATCATTAACCCTGGCCACCATTTCAAGCTGTTCTGCCTGTGCTTGCCTTTCCTTGTTGGGCAGAATTCATTGGCAAACGCCATCGATTATGATTAGAGGCCCCAAAATGGATTGACATGCAGATCAATAGATCTTGATGAATTTAACCATATAATATATTCTGATATCTTAGGGTTTCTCATATTATTATGTCTAAGATTATAAGTGCCAATGTCTTAGTGATCTTATATTGATGGGTGCTTGATATTGATACAAACTGAGCTCGTGGCCACGGTGCACTAAAATGGGTGCACATGGTTGCATATGTTGTCAGATCAATTATAGTCCAAAAAGATAATATGCTTAGTACTGTGCAGCCACATTTGTGGCCTACCTAGCATTGTTCTGTGGGATATATGTTCCACCTACCATTCTAGGGCTGCATACACAGTCGACTCGGATGTGGACCCACACAGATAAAATTCCACATTAATGGGTAGATTCAATATGAGTTTCGATTAGGATTGATTCAGATACTCATAGTGTTTATATGTTATTTATGTTATAGTTATTATTATTAATTATTGTTTATATGTTATTTATGTTATAGTTATATTGTTAAATATCAAGTAACTAAACACTAATAATTAGTTGTTTTTATTGTATATATTATTTTATACTTCTTTTTAAATAGCAACTGCATATGCAGTCCCCATACCGCATTTGCACTATGCAGTCGCTTAACCGCTGGCATATTGCAGCATCTTTAGAACATTATTTGGCCGAGTTATTGGCCAAGCTGAAAACATTATACAAACTCATGCTACCGAACATTTCAATAACTAATTTTCTCATTGTCATTAATAGAAAATCTTATGTGCTTTGTTTACAAGTATTTCGTCGTCAAGGTGGGTAATGATTTGTCCTGTGACTAAGTATACTTGTGGACAGCATGTATCCAAATATCCAGGTGATTTACTGGTGAAGTGCTACTATGCAAAACGCAAACTTGTTTGGGAGATTCTTGAAGGTGGTGTGAAGAGCAAGATTGAAATCCAATGTTCAGTAATTACTTCTCTGAAGGCAAGATACCCTGAAAATGGGAATGGTATCCTGGATGTAGTGGTAATGTTATATGAACATGAAAAGATGGTTTGTCATGACAACATGTTTCTGTTTCCTCAGCAAAGCTTTCTCCTTGTTTTGTCCAGTTATCTGGTGCACCTCATTTCTATAAAGAGATTGATCCTCAGACTAGAAGGTATACAATGTGGGAAGAAATTACTGATTTTACTGGTGGGCAGGCAAGCATATGCAGGTGAAGTTAGATCATCTAAAGTTGGTTTCATTCCATCAAGTTCAAGTATCAGCAATTTAATTTGTGTGTAAAGTCGAAGATCTATCTTGTAATTGAAAATTTCAAATATAAATGTTTATTAATGTTGTTTTGGTGCATTATAACCATTGCTAGTAACTATTAACAAAACCAACTATTTATGTTTCAACTTTATTTGTTATTTTGGAGGGCATGCAATGGTCAATGATCATCATTATTGCTGTTTTCATTTACCTATCTGAATCTAATATTTTGTGGTGCTCAATCTTTGTAAACAGTGGACATGGAAGTATCAAAAACTTATTAGTATCAAATTGGGAGTTGGACAACAATGAGATTTTATGCTTATAGCTTTTAATTGAGATTGAGAAACTATGTTTGCTTCAAAGCTGTTACAACCAGTCCTTATGGTTTGGCATTCTCGTCTAACTTTTTTCTTTTTTTCTTTTTTTTCTTTCTTAAAAGAGAACATTCGAATATTTAGATGTTATCTGGAATCATTCACTGCAGGTTTGTTGTTTTCACCCTTCTTTTCCTATTGCAAACAGAACTAAAACAGGATATCCTGCCCGGATTAAGGACATGTTGGCATCGATTTATCAAGAACCCTTGTCTAGATAGAAAGGCATTGAACAATAAGACTAAACACCTTCTTACTTGGATAGGGTCTAGGAATCCATTGTGTATTCTTTTACATCTAAAAACAAGATTTTTGTGGATATGAGTTTAGCTTTTATATTCCTAAACAGGCTTGCATGAGGGATCGTTAGTATGTCTAACTTGGAGCAAGCACATGTGAATTAATCTCAATGAGGCAGCGACTGAGTGGCACATTTAAAATGCCTATACACTAGAAATTAAATGTCTTTAATGTTTCTTACCTATATGCATCAAGTGAACATTTAACTGTTGGTAACAACAGCTGGGGCTAAGAATGTATAACAGCTGTTTAAATTAAGAATTGATGCGATTGATAAACTTCTATATCTTGAGACACATATCAACCAATATTGTTTGTTTGGATGCTCCGACAGCACAAATAATCTATGGTAATTGGCTATCAAAACTGTGCATTAATGACGATGCATGGATAAAAAGCCATATAGATTTTGGTTATTAAGTTTTTGAGATTCATGAATGCTGTAGATCATAATCAGTGTGAAATCTGAGTTCATTATCTCTGATCATGTATTTTGTTTGATAAGATTTTGGCTCAATCCTATTTGTAGGACCATATCTCAACTATACAATCAAACACCATACACATGCGTACACTCACACATCGACATGCATAGTCACCAATACAACATGGTACCAATAAAAGATTTATAGCATTGATTAATGCAAAACTTTTGAGGAAAAAAATCTTACCTTGACCATATCCTCAAATGTCGTGCCCTTTCCGGTATCCATTGGATTGACTTCATAAAAGCAATTACTGTCGCAACTTTTGATAGAGGTAGTAATAACTTGGTGTTGAGTTGGTGACTAGTATTGTGTCAAGTTTGATGAGATGTTATCCATCAATCCTCTGTACTTGGCTAATATAGCAATGGGGAACAGAATAGCCTATCATAGTGGGCCCACAAATTTATATTAAAGTTATGCAATTTAAGTCAGTAGTGATCCTCCAAGAACAGCAATCTTCCAAGAACCCTTATATATAGAAAGAGTTTAAATGATGTTACTTAGATTGTTAAAAGTAAAATGATGTTACTGTGGACTTGATGATGTGCAACATAACCAATAAGCCTTGTCCCACCCATTTGAAGGTGGCTCTAATCCCTTTTCAGTGTCAAGGCAAACTTTCAATTTCTTCAGCAAATTCCTTTAGGATATTTTAAGTTATTTAGCCCTCTGCTTCAGCATTCATATAATCTCTCTCCTCATTGGTGCCTTCTGAGATCTTCATTGTTCATGCTTCTATCATCTTAGTGTTTTGTTCATTCATTCTTGTATAGTGCAACCAAGTGCTTTTGTAAAAGTGGCCCAATATGAGCTTTGAGTTATATTTGTATCACACATTTGTGCTGGCATGCTTGTCTCTAGCATTTACTTTATATTCCCCAAAATTTTGTTCTCGTGATTCCTACTTTTATTTATTAACCTCTTTCAATCAACCTTAAAAGGCATGGCTGTAACTTACATGGAACAAATTATATTAATTATGTCTTCTGAGATGATTCTCTTTTTTAAGCATGCAGTATATCTGATATAGCAAAAATGATAGGAGTATTCTGAGTTTAACCTCTTTTCAGGCTACTGCTGCCAGGCTTCTGCTTAGTACCGTTGGTGTTATAGTCTTGACATTAAACAATATTTTGACAATGGACATGATACAACTGTAGACACTTGTTTCATATTTTATCATTACGTAATGCGTGCTGTGGTTAACGATGAGCATTAGGTCTTATTGAGTTTTTTAGAAAAGCAGAAAAGCCATTTCATGATTTTTTTTATATTTTTCATTATTTTGGATTTATCACTAGTTGTTCATACTCTTTTTCTGCACCACAATATGTGATCCATTCAAACAATTTCTAAAAGTTTCAAGCCTTTTTTTTTTTCAAAAAGAAAAAAAGATCTATTGCCATTGCCTGCTAGTTGGTGCCTAGAAAAGGAGACTGTTAGCTGGCATGCATGGGTGTTAACAAGTTGAGATACCCTGAATGTGTTTTATGATGATAATTATATTGAGGAATGAAAATTAATTGGAAAAGGAGAGGTGAAGATGATGGCTACTAATATGACTTAATTGATTATTAGTCATAAATGAAGTTACCTGTAGTACTAGGAAATCTCTGTTGATTCTTTAGCGCTGCAGATGTGTGCTAGGTGTCTGAATATTTGATCTTGATGTGTCCACACTTGCGAGCAATGACTGAAATATTTACCACTCTGTTCCTTGTTAAGTAGAAATTTTGTTTCATATATCATTATTTTGGTTTTATAAATATGATTGAACACCAATTAACATGTTTGGTGCTCATGTAATTCTTCAGTGGATGATCAGATCAGATCAACTTGATGTCTGGAATCTGGAATCCCTCCCCTTGTCTTTGCTTGTATCTCTACCATCTTCAAAAGCATCAACAAATTTGATTAGTGCTAATTTGATTTTGTTTTTTAAATAAAAAAACTACTCCAACACTGTCTTTGTTCTCTTCCAATATCGTGGTGTGCTTCCACTGGTGGTGAGCAGCCTCGGGTTTTTTGTGTACCACTTATCAGCTTCTCACCTGCAGGAGGCATTATCTGGAGTGTCCCAAGGCCTGTTAAGAAGGAATATTAGAGAGCTTCTCCAATGGGAACCTTTTGCAAATTTACTGAGTCGACAACCGATACTAGATGGGACTCTCCATACTTTGAACAGCAATTCTCTGTTTTTGATGATCATGGTTCTAACAATATGAGGGTTGGTAATGGACCCACTTTCTTTGGTTTCTATGATCTGGGTTCTTCTGGTGCTACTTCATCGATATCCATGAAGAGTGCAGTACGGCAGGATTCTGTTGTGAGATCAGATCTTGTTTGGCCGGAAACTCCTTCACCAAGCACAGGTCAAACTATATCGGTTCTTGGCTTACATGGTGGTGAGATAATTCAAATTATCTGAACGTCATGTGTTCTTAAATCCTTCAGAAAATCTCTGAATGTTTTTCCTTTTTATTATTAGATCATCCTGAATGATTTGTGAGAATTGAATGGTGAGGTCTGAGTCTCTTAGAATACATGCTTTCTGCTCATAATAGTTCAACCTGAATTCTTCTGAGTGTGATGTAAGTGGGTAAGAATTTATTAGGGTATCATTGATGCAGATGTTCTGTTAAGCTGTCAAAAATCAATTTGATAAATGGGACGTTCTTTTTTACTTTTAGAAACTTGACGAGGGATGCTAATACATCCATCTTACCTATATATTGCACCAACATATTTAATGATCAACATTAGCATTACATACCATAATCTGCTATATGAGAAACTCTCTTTGCAGACACATTAGGTTTATGGCTGAAGAATTCCATGTCGATAATTCTTTTGCCTGCCTTCTTCTGCTGGCTGGATTTCATCACAAACAACAATTTGTTCAGTTATACATGATTTTTCCAAACTCATTTACATGCATTCACTGTTGTTTGCATTGGATTTTGACACCCAAGTTATCATGCAGTCTGTAATTCTTCAATTCATCAATGATAAACATTTGAATATACTATCGTTCCTAACAAACATCCAAGTCTGTAGCAAAATAGATTGCCAATCTCACTCTTGGTTGCATGCCGGATTTCCTTGTAATATTCTGCATTAATGCTCTGCAATCTAGCTCATAGATAGCTCCCTTTGGTCACCATGCTCCATGATCTTCTGATATGGAAGAATATATCATAGGTTTATTCTCCGTGTTCTTCCATATCATAGGTTTATTCTCTATGTTGCACTTAGCTTGAACCATAACAGAGCCTTGTTATTTTGTTGGGTTGCTCATTATATTAAATTTTTGCCTGTAATGTTATGATTTCTTTCTTCTTCTTCTTTTTTTTTTTTAATCTTGTATTCATCTTTCAAAGCATCGGTGATTGTTTCAGTAGAAAAACCTCAGGCACATACCGGCAGTAAGGCAGAACAGATGAAGGAACCTAACAGGATTACCATGAATGATTTGGTGAACCTCAGAGAGAATCTCATTTTTGAGCAGATGGCTTCGGGCAATCCATCCTTGTCTCGTGGCACTCTGTCCACCAAAGCAATATTGCAGCATATAACCTGGCAACTTTCCAGCGACTTTGGGCCTCTTTCGCCGTGGATAAGCAACAATGCAACATTCCCGTCCTCGATTCCTCTGTCTCTCGTGTTCAACCTCAGAACCCCTTCAACAATGATGCTTACTCGGTGCCAGTGACTGAAGTTGTCGACGTTGCTCTGCGGCCTAACGATGGCAGCATGACGGTGACGGTGGATGATGCACCTGATCCAGTGCCGACGACAGAACTTGATGGCGCGGAACAACCACCACCATCAGAGGAATCCTATGAGGAGTTTGTGACGAATCTTCCCTGCATAATATCGCTTCCTCGGTTGTTCGACATCCCTTAAGAGTCTAAGAATAAAGCTGGATGACTTCGCCTGCCTTATATTCACCTAAAAAGTGCTACCGTAAATAAATTAGTGTCCCAAAATATCCGTTCCATGCTATTGACTGTTTTATATATACCATACATAATATTGAATGGTAGCTCATTTGCTGCATGAACATTGAACTCATTCGATGCTGCTCTGTTTCTCTCTGTTATTGTGTGCATAAAAGATTTCTGTGATAAATATTTCGCCATGGAATTATACCATCCAAAAGAATTACAGAATGAAGGGATGTAATCACTGCATAAAACTATGCGAGAGGAGGTGCTCGCTCATCTCCGACTCATCATGCTATCTGGAGACCGAAAGAAACACCAACTTACACACACAAAAAACTAGAGTATGATGTATTATTTGGAGGCAAATCAAGGATTCAGCGGAGGCTCTTCCTCTCCCACAGCTTGGGTGTCTTCGAGCATGTTCATCAACATGGAGATCTGGTCCTGAAGCATGGCATTTTCCCTCTCCGCCTCCCCCCGTTTGCTCCGCTCCTGTAGGAGCTGAACTTGGAGGTGCTCGAGGCATCGTGCATCCTCCTCCAACTGCTCGTTGAGCCCATCGATCTCCCTGTCCTGTTTCACCATTTCACTCTACTCAAATCAACAAGAGATTGGAAGCACTGCCTCAACCTAACTTCTATCCACAGGCACAAACCTTTCTGTTCATCTCTTGGACGGCAATCCTCCGCATGCTCTCCACGACGTCAACGTTCACAAGCTTCCGCTTCTTGCCGACTAGCCATCCCTTGGGGTATGATGTGGAGTCGAAGTCCGGTGGGGGCAGTAGTTCTTCGGCCGACATGCGGCGGCCCTTGGCGGCGGGTTCTAAAGGCTCGAAGAGAGCTCTCCGGCGTCCAGATAAAGTGGATTCTGCTCCCTCCTTTGGGTGGTCGTCCGATGTGGGTGGTGGTGCAGCATCCACCTCGGACTGACCGGTGGCTGGTTTCAGGCTCTCTTCCTTGAGTGCGCTGTCCAAGCTCCGGCCACCGGCTGGAATCAAGATTGGCAATTAGGCGATGAGTGCATTCATTACAGGTAATGAACGGCCAGCTACTTAAAACGACATGATAACACGGGAAGAGATTTTAGGTGCAATTCTATTGAATTCACCACCAACTCTAAGGTGGGGTTCACCTCACCTCAGGCTTTTGATAAGCGAGGGAGGATACGACGAGGGATTAATAAGAGTCCGTCATACAAATAGCTGGCGGTTTAAAGATATGATGGCACGCAACCAAACCCCCACCATTCGTCCCATGTCTCCCTCGCTCGCAATCTTGGTCTTTACTTTTTTTTTTAGTACCAATGACAGCTAACCATAGTTAATGGTATGAAGAAGAAATGAAAAGGGTTTTTAACTCGGACGGTTGGAATTTCGTTGACATGGAACCCCACTTGACGTAAATTTATAAGCCAAGAGGAAGGATTTGGATTTGTGGAAAATAAATTATTAAAAAAAGAAGAAAAACGGTGGAATGGAACCATCTGTACTACCTTATTATTGACCCCTCCAGCAGGCGTGGCCGGAAACTGACAAGCAAAGGAAAAGACCGAGTCTTACCGGTTAAGCAACAAGGAAAAAATATTACAATAATGCACAGAAGCATCGAACCGGCATTTACCGGTCAATAGCCTCGACACCTTGGTTTCCCAATAGCTCTCAACAATTTTCTCACTCAATCAAATGCAAAAAAAATAAAAAAATAAAAATAAAACATAAAGCACAAGGAAAGGATCAAGAGATTTTGATTGCCGACAATAATAATAATAATAATTATTATTATTATTATTATTATTATTACTACTACAACAGAGAAGATCTCAGCTAAAAGGAGAGATTAATTGGATTAGATTTGGATTTTGAGCAGAGTGATTGATGTTGGATAGATATCATACCTGATCTCTTGCGGGAATTCCAAAAGATTCGCGGGGGAGAGGCTGGCGAGAAGCCTTCCATCCCCTCCTTTCCTCTTTCCCTTTACTTAGAAAACTTGATTCAATTCCTTCTCCTTATCTCCCTACTCCTCCTCCTCCTCCTCCTCCTCCCCCAAAAGAGAACGCAAAGAATAACCCAGAAAAGAAAAGGGGAAAAGGAAACAGAAATAGAGAGAAAGGACAAGGAACGGCTAAGGCGTACCTGATCAGCTTCAGAGCTTTAGGTGTAGTGATCTCTTTTCTTTCTCTGGTTTTTGAGAATTATATATATATATATTCCTCTCCCTCGAATTCCTTTGGAAAAGGGAAACGGATTGGAGGGGAAGAGTGGGGCTCACTGCGTTTTATTATTCTCTCTCTTTTATGCTTTTATTTTTACTTTGGAGGTTCCGAACGCCGTTGGTTGTTTCACGATGATGCCAAAGCAGATCGAATCCAATGGTCGGTTGGAGGGCAAACGATACTGAGAGCAAGTAGCGTGTTTACTCTATTATAAGTTAGGGATATTTTACAAATGGCCATGGAAAGATGGTGATGTGGCTAATATAGTCCTAAGAGTAATTTTGGCAGAATAAAGGTATGAATGTGCACCGGCATCTTCAGGTCTGCTGAGTCAGCCCCAACATTTTCAGGTCAGCCCTTCTCGACCCCGGCGTCTCCAAGCCCGTCGAGTCGGCCCCGACCCTTCCTGGTCGGTCCTTCTCGGCTCCGGCATCTCCAAGCCCGCCGAGTCGGCCCCGACCCTTTCTGGTCGGCCCTTCTCGGCCCGGCGTCTCCAGGCCCGCCGAGTCGGCCCCGACCCTTCCTGGTCAGCCCTTCTCGGCCCTGGTATCTCCAGGCCCACCGAGTCGGCCCCGACCTTTCCTTGTTGGCCATTCTCGGCCCCGACATCTCCAGGTCTGCCGAGTCAGCCCCGACCTTTCCAGGTCGGCCCTTCTCGGCCCTGGCATCTCCAAGCCTGCCGAGTCGGCCCCGACCCTTCCTGGTCGACCCTTCTCGGCCCCGGTATCTCCAGGTCTGTCGAGTCGGCCCCGACCTTTCCAGGTCGGCCCTTCTCGGCCCTGGCATCTTCAAGCCCCCGAGTCGGCCCCGACCCTTCCTGGTCGGCCCTTCTTGGCCCAACCCGGCACGTCCTAGTCAGCTAGGTCGGCCCCGGCCACCCTTGGTCGACCCAGATAAGCTTCAGCTCCCTCGAGAGAGTTGAGACTTCCCGGTTTCCTCCAAACCTGCCCCAACACGGCTCTGGTGGCTCGGGACGCTACCTCTCTGACCCGCCCCGCCTGACAACGCCAGATCCAACTACCCGCTGGCCACGTTGCTGATGGGACTGGACCCAACTACCCAGCAGCCCCGCTAGCTGATGGGACGTAGCCCACCAACCGCCGCTTTCTCCCTTTCCGATGAGACAGGACTCACCAACCAGCGCAGATCTACGCAACTCCCAAGAACTCCGTGGACATTCCCTCCTCACGGAATCCCACGTGATCGTGCCAGGGTCAACCCCTATAAAAAGGTGAACCCGCTCAGTAAACAGGTATGCGCGATAATCCCTGAAAAATCGCTATCTGGTAGCCCAGAAAGAACTTTCTTCTTCTCTGGAGCACCCTCTTATTTAAAAAGAGCTAATTCGAGCTCCTCTTCAGCTATGACCCCAATTGCTAACTTGGGCGTCGGAGGGTCCCCACCGAAGAACCCTCTCCGGTCCTGGGACTTCTTTGCAGGTAACCTGGTGAAGAAGAGCCTGGAGAATCCATCCATTCCCGACGTGCAGGATTAGTGATTGTGCGTCATCAGATTGGCGCGCCAGGTAGGGGGTGCGTGGGTGAAACGCGATAAGTATCCCAGGGCTTCCCTGTGCTACATCTGGCCAAACCTTCCCCCCCCCCCCCCCCGCTCTTGTCTCTTTGGAATTATGGTGGTGACACGAGCTCAGGATGCTTCCATCAGCTGTCCAGCGGGGCTTCCCCCGCTAGTCAGGCAACAAGAGGCCAACCCCCTTGTTGCCGATCGTCCAGTCACCTGCCCTCCACCAAACGCAGCCGCCCAAACGGCGGAGCAATTGGCAACTCTCTCCCAACAAGTCCAAACGCTCACTACTATGGTCCACGGGCTCCAACAGCAGCAGTCCGTGGACACCCAGCACCAAACAGCTCCCCCCGTCAGTCAGCAGTTGGCGAGGGGAGGTTCTCCAAGGCGAGATGCCGGTCGGCGGGAGGCTGGCCGGCGGGAAGCTAGTCGGCGGGAGGCCGACCGGCGGGAAGCTAGTCAGCAGGAGGCCGGTCATCGCCCAGCTTCCCCAAGGAAATCCCGCTGCGAGCCCTCCAAGCGGCCGCGGTCTCCTGATCATGGTCCCAGCAAAATCCCTTCGGGGCCGCATCATCATGAGGAGCCAAGGCGGAAGCCCCGACTTTCGTCTCCCTCTCCATCTTCTTCTTCCTCCTCCGAGCCATCTCGGAGGGCCCCAACGATCAACCGACAGGCGGAGGAACGCCTGGAGGAGTACAACCGGCGGCTGGACGAGCTCGCCAAGAAAATCAATCATCAATCGGAGGAAGAGTTTGACACTCGCCCTCCTTACACCCGTCGGATATTGGAGGAGCCTGTCTCCTCCAGGTTTCGTTTCCCCCAGGTGGACCCGTACAACGGTACGACCGATCCTCTCGATCATCTCAAGAGCTACAAAGCAATGATGCAAGTCCAGGGTGCCTCAGACGCCCTTCTCTGCAAGGCCTTCCCCGCTACTCTGCGGAAGGCCGCCCGTGCATGGCACTCACGCCTACCCCCTCACAGCATTGACTCCTTCCGGGAGCTGAAGAAAGCCTTTCTGGCACACTTCGATGCCTGCCGGCGAATCCCAAGGGTAGCCGACAGTCTTTTCTTCGTTCGTCAGAAGGAGGGAGAGTCACTGCGGGACTTTGTGTCCCGATTCAAGGCCGCCGCCCTCGAGGTCTACCATCTCGACGATGCGGTGGCAACGTTGGCGTTGAAGCGAGGACTCCTCCCGTCCCGCTTCACCTTCTCTCTAGATAAGAAGCCCCCAAGCTCTTATTCTGATCTCCTCCTCCGAGCTCAAAAGTACATCTGCGCGGATGAGGCCGACTTTATCCGCCGGGAATCTTCAAGAAGCTCCAGCCACAAGCCTGCTCGCCCCGAGCCCAGCGAGCCCCCTCGACACCGGCGAGCTGACCCGCATTGCCGATCTGACAACAGGCATCGGAGCCCCATCCCCAACGAAGTAAGCTCACGCCCCTTCTAGCCCCTCGATCCCACATTCTGATGGAGATCGAGGGTGAGCTTTATCTCCAACGTCCACCTCCCATGAAGAAAGGCCCTCCCCGCGACAAGAGCCGCTTATGCCGGTTTCACCGGGATTACGGCCATGATACTGATAGCTGCTACAGCCTAAAGAAGGCCATCGAGGAGCTCATTCACCAGGGCTACCTCGGCAAATATGTCCAAAAGGTGCCACAGCCGCTGCCGGCCCTCATGGGGCCCCCGCCTGTCCAAGCCCCGGTCGACAATGCCCACACTGAACGGACAGTTGGAATGGTGTCCTGGGGATCGACCTCAGCATCTAAGCGGCCGAGAGGGGAGGAGGCACCGAGCGATGTAATTCCTGGGGGGGACCTGCCGTAGTGAAAAATGTAAACAATGAAGGCGTAGTCGTCTCTATGACGATCGCCAGGCACCCTGTAAAAAGGATATTAGTCGATAGTGGCAGCTCAGCTGACATCCTTACTTATGACACTTTTGTTCGGATGGGATTATCTTTGGACTCTCTCCAGCCCGTGGCGGCCCCGTTAGTCGAATTTACCGGGGACTCCGTAAGGGTCGAAGGTGAAATACCTCTGCCTGTGACAGCCGGAACACCGCCATGCCAAAGCACTGTGATCATGAAATTCTTGGTCGTGAAGGTCCCCTTGGCGTACAATGCCATTCTCGGGCGCCCAGGTCTGAACCTTTTGGATGCGGTCATTTCCACCCGGCACTTGCTAGTGCAGTTCCCCTCTAACAAGGGAGTTGGAGAGATGCGCGGCGAGACCAGCCCAGTCCTACCCTACTATCACATGGCGTCAAGTCCCCTGGAAGTTGAGCCGGCTTTAGAGGCATCCGACCCCCGAGACTCTAGTAAGGGAGGAGAGCCAGTTGAGCACCTTCTAACCTTTCCCCTTGGGGAGGACCCGGCGAAGACCATCCGTATCGGAGGACTCCTTCCCTTGGAGGACCGGGAGCGCCTCTTGGGTTTTCTAAGGGCTAACTTGGACATTTTTGCTTGGTCAGCGTCTGATATGCCCGGCATCCCTCCAGAAGTGATCACCCACAGGCTCAACATTGATCCACGGTACCGCCCGATCCGCCAAAAGAAGAGAAGCTTTGCCCCTGACCGACAAAAGGCCATTGACGAGGAAGTTAACAAGCTACTTAGTGTCGGCCACATCCGGGAAGCGCACTACCCTGATTGGCTGGCCAATGTGGTCATGGTACGTAAGGCAAATGGGAGCTGGAGGATTTGTATAGATTTCACCGACCTCAACAAGGCGTGTCCAAAAGACAGCTTTCCCCTGCCAAGGATTGACCAGCTGGTAGATTCCACCTTCGGGCACGAACTCCTCAGCTTCATGGATGCCTTCTCGAGATACAATCAGATAAGGATGGACCCCAGCGACGAAGAGCACACCTCCTTCGTAATGGAAAAGGGCATTTATTGCTACAAAGTGATGCCTTTTGGCCTCAAAAATACGGGGGCGACTTACCAAAGGTTGATGAACAGAGTGTTCCAGGACCAGCTAGGCCAGAACATGGAAGTCTACGTAGACGACATGCTGACAAAGAGCACCCGCGCCGCTGATCACGTCTTCAATTTGGAGGAGACCTTCAACAACCTCCGTCATTTTCAAGTTAAGCTGAACCCCAAGAAATGTGCTTTCGGGGTCATGGCAGGCAAGTTCCTGGGCTTCATAGTGACCCAGCGGGGGATCGAGGCGAACCCAGAGAAGATCAGCGCCACACTCGACATGAGGCCACCATCCAGCAAGAAGGATGTGCAGCGATTAACTGGGAGGATAGCGGCTCTAAGTCGTTTCCTCTTCAAATCGGCCGAGAGATGCTTGCCCTTCTTCAAAGCCTTGCGGAAGATGAATAGCTTCGAGTGGATTGACGACTGCCAGAAGGCCTTCGACGGGTTGAAGGTGTTTCTATCCTCTCCTCCGCTCCTATCCAAGCCAAGAGACGGAGAAAGTCTTTTTCTCTACTTAGCTGCTTCTTCAGAAGCCGTTAGTTCAGTTTTGGTGCATCTCGACACTGATGGAACCCAAAGGCCTGTCTACTATGTGAGTAAGGTCCTCCATGACGTAGAAGTCAGATACTCCAAAGTGGAAAAGGTCATACTCGCCCTGATAGTCTCCGCTCAACGTCTCCACCCATATTTTCAAGCCCATCCTATTGTGGTGCTCACGGATCAACCCCTGCGAGCCATCCTGGCTCGTCCGGATACCTCTGGATGACTCGCCAAGTGGGCCATCAAGCTGAGAGAATTCGACCTCTCTTTCCAAGCTCGATCGGCTCTGAAGTCTCATGTTCTGGCCGACTTCCTAGTTGAATGCACCTGGGCAGAGGAGATGGCTGAAGAGGTTACCAAGGAGAAGTGCGAACCTGAGCCAGATGATGATGGAGAATCCTGGTTTCTTCATGTGGATGGCGCATCAAATTCACAAGGAAGCGGCGCCGGCCTTATTCTTGCCGGGCCGGGTGGAGAAAGGATGGAATGTGCCCTGCGATTCCTATTCGAAGCCACCAACAACCAAGCCAATACGAGGCCCTGCTGGCTGGGTTAAGGCTAGCCCGAGAGTTGGGAGTAAGGTGCCTCAGAGCCTTTACCGACTCGCAACTTATCTCCAGACAAGTCCATGGGGAATATGAAGCGCGTAACCCTATTATGGCGCAATATCTGGGTAAGGTTCGGCTCCTAACTTCCCCACTGCCTTACTTCAGTATCAGTTACATTCCCTGGAGTGAAAATGCCAAGGCCGACATCCTTTCTCGTCTGGCCACCTCCATCGATGGCTTGGCAAGGGATGCTTACATTGAATACTTGGAAAGACCCAGTATAGAGGGTGGCGAGGAAATCCTCCCGCTCACCCAAGAGCCCACATGGATGGACGCCTACGTTCGTTATCTCACTGACGGCACACTCCCTGATGACCGCAACGAAGCCAGGTTGCTCAAGTGGAGAGCCTCCAAATTCATCCTCCTGGACGGGCGGCTATACAGAAGGTCGTTCTCCTACCCCCTGCTCAAATGCATGGGGCCCGCCAATGCCGACTACATCCTCAAAGAAATCTACGAGGGCATCTGTGGAAACCATCTGGGGGGCAGATCCTTAGCCCAAAAGGCCCTCCGTCAGGGATATTTTTGGCTCACTATGAGGGAGGACGCAGCTAGATTGGTTCAGAAGTGTGACGGTTGCCAGCGCCACGCTTACATCCAACATCAACCGTCTGCCCCAATGAGTCCGCTCTCGGCCCCATGGCCTTTCGCCCAGAGGGGAATGGACATTCTCGGGCCATTCCCCCCAACTTCAGGGCAGCGAAGATTCTTGCTAGTCACCATCGATTACTTCACCAAGTGGGTTGAGGTCGAGGCACTGGCCAAGATTACCGAAAGCAAAGTCAAAGCCTTCTTCTGGAAGTCGATCATATGCCGTTTCGGCCTGCCCCACACCCTCATCACGGACAATGGCCACCAATTCAACAATGAAGCATTCAAAGTCTTTTGTGGCGAGTTAGGCATTCATCACCGATTCACTTCTGTCGGCCATCCTCAAACCAACGGAGAAGCCGAGGCCATGAATCGCACCATCCTTAGGGGACTCAGAACCAGGTTGGATGGGTCCAAAGGTCGTTGGGTAGAGGAAGTCCCCAGTGTGATATGGGCCTATCACACGACCCCCAGAGCCCCAACGGGTGAGACTCCTTTCAGTCTCGCCTTCGGATCCGAGGCCGTCATTCCTGTCGAGATTGGACTTCCCAGTCCATGCATGGAGTCCTTCAGTGAAGAAAACAACTCCGCCCTGAATCGGGCTAATTTAGACTTCATCGACGAGGCGCGCGATCGGGCAAGGCTGCGTATGACAACCTTCCGTCAGCGAGCGGCCAAGTACTATAACGCTCGGGTTCGTCCCAAGGTTTTCCGCCACGGAGACTTGGTTTTGAGAAAAGCCGAGGTTTCAAAACCTACGGACGGGGGCAAGCTATCCCCCAACTGGGAGGGTCCTTACCGCGTCACCGAAACACTTCACAGGGGAGCATACAAATTAGAGGAACTCGACGGGAAACCCATTCCACGTACCTGGAATGCGTATAACCTCTGCCAATACTATCAATGATGTATTCCCTTGCAGCGTGAGCTAATAAAGGAGGCCATTTCTGACACAACAGCCTGTTCTCCCTTGCCTCCAAGGGCCAAGTCTCTCAAAAGGAGCTCACTGGCATCGTGGCTAACGGGATACCACTTGGCCCTAGCACGGCAGTGCCCCCCGAGTCGGTTAAGACCCTAACAGCTTCGTACCCGGTTGAGTCGCCCTTCAGGTGGCACACAAATCCCTGGAGTGGTTCAAAAGGAGCTCACTGGCATTGCGGCTAATGGGACACCACTCGGCCCTGGCACGACGGTGCCCCCCGAGTCGGTTAAGACCCTAACAGCTCCATACCCGGTTGAGTCATCCTTCAGGTGGCATACAAACCCTGAAGTGGTTCAAAAGGAGCTCACTAGCGTCCGGCTAACGGGACACCACTCGGCCTCGGCACGGCGGTGCCCCCTGAGTCGGTTAAGACCCTAACAGCTCCGTACCCGCTGAGTCACCCTTCAGGTGGCACACAAACCCCTGAAGTGGTTCAAAAGAGCTCACTGGCATCGCGGCTAACGGGACACCACTCGGCCCCAGCACGGCGGTGCCCCCGAGTCGGTTAAGACCCTAACAGCTTCGTACCCGGCTGAGTCGCCCTTCAGGTGGCACACAAACCCCTAGAGTGGTTCAAAAGGAGCTCACTAGCATCACGGCTAATGGGACACCACTCGACCCCGGCACGGCGGTGCCCCTCGAGTTGGTTAAAACCCTAACAGCTCCGTACCTGGCTGAGTCGCCCTTCAGGTGGCACACAAACCCCTGGAGTGGTTCAAAAGGAGCTCACTGGCATCGTGGCTAATAGAACACCACTCGGCCCCGGTACGGCAGTGCCCCCCGAGTCGGTTAAGATCCTAACAGCTCCGTACCCGGCTGAGTCGCCCTTCAGGTGGCACACAAACCCCTAGAGTGGTTCAAAAGAAGCTCACTGGCATCGCGGCTAACGGGACACTACTTGGCCCTGGCACGGCGGTGCCCCCCGAGTCGGTTAAGACCCTAACAGCTCCGTACCCGGCTGAGTCGCCCTTCAGGTGGCACACAAACCCCTGAAGCGGTTCAAAAGGAGCTCGCCTGCATCGCGGCTAACAGGACACCACTCGGTCCTAGCACGGCGGTGGCCCCGAGTCGGTTAAGACCCTAGCAGCTCCGTACCCGGTCGAGTCGTCCTTCAGGCGGCACCCAAACCCCTGAAGTGGTTCAAAAGTAGCTCACCAGCATCGCGGCTAACGGGACACCGCTCGGCCCTGGCACGGCGATGCCCCTGAATCGGTTAAGACCCTAGCAGCCCCGTATCCGGCCGAGCTATCCTTCAAGCAGCACGCAAACCACTCACGATGGCAGAATCAACTTCAACCGTCTTTGGTCAATCTGGACGCCTCCAAAGTTAGGCTTGGCATCAAGCCACCCGGAAAATTCTTCCTAGCCTTTGGGGGACTCATGCGTAGGAAAGCCTTCTTGCTAACAGCCTGCGACGACACGAAATATCTTAAGTGACTGTTCATATGGCCGGCCTACATCCTAGAGACGCATTCAAATATTGGCTAAGTTTGGAGTCGTGGAACATCTTAAAAGATACTATATTCGGCTTCAACGTCGTCAGCGCATACGGTTTGGCTACAAGATGTAAGGTACAGTAATGCATTTTTCTCGGAAGGAGGAAGGTAGGATGGATCGAAACTCAAAAAGTTAGGGGAAAAGGTCTTTTTTTCATTTACTGTTGAAGAAGGATACAAAATTGGGCCTGAGGCCGATTACATACAATAAAGTAAAAAGGGAAAAATAGCCTAGGGCTCGCCGGGGCCGGGCTTCCCCTCGTCTTTTTTCTCCGCAGGCTCCTCATCAGAATCGCCAGGCCTGATATCTTCGAGTTCAGCAATGTCGATCTTGAGGGCCGCGGATACTCTGACTTTGCACATTTCGAAGCCCTGAACATAGGCGTCGAGACTGGCCTCGACGACTTCTTGCTTGAACTCGGGCGAGGCCTTGTAGTTGGGCACGGCCTGCCCCGCCTCGGCTTCGGCCCGCTGTGCCTTGGCCTCGGCCTCCCAGGCCTTGCTCTCGGCCCCTATGGCACGGGCGCTGGTCTCGTTGGCACAGGCCACCGCCCCGCCCTTCTCCAAGCCTGCCTCCATCGCCGCCTTCTCTGCGGCGGCCGCTCTCTCTGCAGCCTCCGCCGCCGCCTTCTCCGCGGCGGCCGCTCTCTCCACCGCAATCCGAGTTTCCTCCTCAGCGCGTCGGAGCCGCTGAGTCAACTCTTCATTCTGCGCCATGACGACCCTCGATCTCTCTGAGGCCAGCTCCATCTTGGCCTCGGCCGTGGAGGCCCGGCCGCTTTCAACTTTGGCCCGGCTCTCCATCTCCCTCAGGCGACTGGCCCAATTCTCCTCGCAGGCCGAGTTTTCCTGGCGTAGGCGAGCAAGGTTTTCAGCCTGCGCCATACTCTCCTTCCTATACTTGTCGGCCCGTGCCAGAGCCTTGGAGATTGTGGTAGAAGACTGGGCCAGCGCCTCGCGAAGGCCCAGTGCTCCAGTGACCAACTGTGGCAGAAGAAATATGTCAGCTATGAGAGAAGAAGAAATATAGGAGAATTACAAGTGCTCAAAATTTACCTAGACGATAGAAACCATTACCATGTCCAGGAGCGCGGAGTGACTCATCCCCCGCGTCTCCTCTTCGACCTCGGCGGTCCGGACCCCTGATAGGAGGCGGAAGGCCTGCGCACCATCCGCCATTGAACTGATCGGGGGAACCAGCCTTGTCTGCCCCACCTGTGGGCCTTCGGCTTGGGGTCGGGCCGGACGCTAGGCCGGTTGGCGGGATGTGCTCCCCGGCTCCCCCCTTGGCTCCTCGGTCACCTCCGCCCTGTTCCGGGCCTCCCTGGCGACCCGCTCCCCCTCACTGGTGGTTGGGGGAGCACCTTCTCCCTCCGGCTCGGTAGCAGCCGGAGGGCCGACGGCAACAGTGACCCGCCCCGCCTTGGGCACATCGGCGGTGGCGGGAGCTCCCTCCTCTCCATCCAAAACCACCACCATTGCCTCGGTGACGGCCGGGATCTCCCCTTCTTCGATCTCGGCCCTCGCAGACTTCTGGGCCGCCCTTACAACCGGTTTTTTCTCGGTCGGCTCCCCCGCGGGTGTCAAGGCTGTGGGGGCTACGGCCGGCCTCGCCGGCTCCCTTCCTCGGGGCTTCTTTGTTGGCTTAGACGACTCCCCAGTTGCCTGCCTCTTCTGCCTCAACACGGCCTCAAAGTCGCTGGCGGAAACCCTCATCGCTGCACAAAAGAGTAACGAGCGTCAGTAGCGGCATGCAATAAATTGAAGGACGGACAGAAAGATTCAGGCGCTGAGCTCACCGGTCGACGGGGCTAACTCGGCCTCTACCAGGTTCTCCTCAGACAGGAGTTCCTTGTAATTAGGAATTTGACAGTTGGATAATAGGGTAAATAGTTCCTATCCCTATCCCCTACGGTGGAATCTTCGTTGGAGCTGGTATCGGGCTCCCTCCAAGCGGCCCTAACCCCCTCGACATGGGCAAAGAGAAATCTAGGTTTCCATCCTCTAATTTTGGATGGGAGACCCAGTGGAAAGGCTCTACCTGGCCTGGCGGTAAATGCCCACCAGGCACCCTCACCTTGGCGGTGGAGCTTATAGGAAGCTCGGAACAGGGACAGCCCTGGGCGGGCCCCCTCAAAGTGGCAGAGGATTACAAAGGCGCAAATGATCCGAATCGAGTTCGGAGTCAACTGTGCCGGCACTAACCTATATCTATCTAAAAGATTAAGGAAAAAGGGATGGAGGGGAAGGCGCAGCCCGCACCGAAAGAACTCCTCGTACAGAGCGACCTGGCCCGGATGGTCGAGGTCACCCTGTCCTTGGGCCCTGGCGTGAACAGGTCAATAAAATCAGGGACATAGTATTTAGCTCTAAGGGCCTTTATATCCTTAGAGGTCATGGTGGAAGCCACCCCAGCTGGCCCCACTGGGTCGGAACTCACCGCCAGAGAAAGCGCCGGATGGCGAGAGGACAGGGGAACTACCCTAATGGGAGGACCGGAGGTGACCGAGGGTCCTGCTGCCCTTGATTCACCACGGATGACTACACCGCCCACCGACGGAGGCATTCGACTTCTAGCTACAGGGGCCTGGTCCTCACTGCTAGATTGGGAAGACTCTTCTACGGGCCTCTTGCCCTTCCTAATGGTATGGCGATCCATAGGCAAAAAAGGGGGATGAAACTAACATGGGAGTTGGAAAGGCTCAGGTTGCAGGAGAACTCAAAGAAGAAGAAAGTAGAAGGAGAAAGCAGTGGCAGCGTAAAGGCTTTTACAGGCCATTGGGGGGGTTTTTATAGCCCCCCGTCTCCAGCTAACACCACCCCATATTCCGCCATCTGGCACGCGCCCATTGTGCTGCAGGCTGCCAGCCGAAAGTCACGCCGGTGCCCGAGGCGTGCCGCCTCGATCCACTCCAGAAGATGTGATCCCCGGCCAATCACAAGCCATAGAAAACGGAGCGGTGATGATGCCTTCGCCCTTTTTCCCATCACCCAATGGGCTCCCCCTCCGGAGCGTCCAGCGCCAACGTCATCGCCACCTAACGCATGATTACAAAAAATTTTCGAAGCGACCCTGCCTTGGAACAAAGCGCCAGCACACCAGCCCATTTAAAGCGCACTAAGGGAGGCAATCATTCCTTTTGGATTTTCACGCCCCTTTCGCCCAAAGGATTGCAGACGCGTGGCCCTTAGCGCTCAGGGGCGGGAGGGCATATGATGTGGCTAATGTAGCTCAAGGGTAATTTCGGTAGAATAAATGTATGGGTGCGCCCCGGCATCTCCAGGTCTGCCGAGTCGGCCCCAACCTTTCTAGGTCAGCCCTTCTCGGCCCCGACATCTCCAAGCCCGCCGAGTCGGCCCCGACCCTTCCTGGTCGGCCCTTCTCGGCCCCGGCGTCTCCAGGCCTGCCGAATCGGTCCTGACCTTTCCTGGTCGGCCCTTCTCGGCTCCGGCATCTCCAGGTCTACCGAGTCAGCCCCGACCTTTCCAGGTCGGCCCTTCTCGGCCCCAGCGTCTCCAAGCTCGCCTAGTCGGCCCCGACCCTTTCTGGTCGGCCCTTGTCGTCCCCGGCATCTCCAAGCCCATCGAATCGGCCCCGACCCTTCCTGGTCGGCCCTTCTCGGCCTCGGCATCTCCAGGCCCACCGAGTTGGCCCCGACCTTTTCTGGTCGGCCCTTCTTGGCCCCGGCATCTCCAGGTCTATCAAGTTGGCCCTGACCTTTCCAGGTCGGCCCTTCTCGGCCCCGGCATCTCCAAGCCCCCGAGTAGGCCCCGACCCTTTCTGGTCGGCCCTTCTCGGCCCCGGCATCTTTAGGTCTGCCGAGTCGGCCCCGACCTTTCTAGGTCGGCCCTTCTCGGCCCCGACGTCTCCAAGCCCGCCGAGTCGGCCCCGACCCTTCCTGGTCGGCCCTTCTCGGCCCAACCCGGCACGTCCTAGTTGGCTAGGTCGGCCCCGGCCACCCTTGGCCGACCCAGATAAGCTTCAGCTCCCCTGAGAGAGTCGAGACTTCTCGGTTTCCTCCAAACCTACCCCAACACGGCTCTAGTGGCTCAGGATGCTACCTCTCTGACCCGCGCCACCTGACAATGCCAGATTCAACTACCCGCTGGCCACGTTGCTGATGGGACTGGACCCAACTACCAGCAGCCCTGCTAGCTGATGGAACGTAGCCCACCAACCGCCGCTTTCTCAGTTTCGATGAGACAGGACTCACCAACCAGCGCAGATCTACGCAACTCCCAAGAATTCTATGGACATTCCCTCCTCACAGAATCCCACGTGATCGTACCAGGGTCAACCCCTATAAAAAGGTAAACCCGCTCAATAAATAGGTATGCACGATAATCCCCAAAAATTTGCTATCTGGTAGCCCAGAAAGAACTTTCTTCTTCTCTGGAGCACCCTCTTATTTAAAAAGAGCTCATTCGAGCTCCTCTTCAACTGTGACCCCAATTGCTAACTTAGACGTCGGAGGGTTCCCACCGGAGAACCCTCTCCGGTTCTGGGACTTCTTTGCAGGTAACCTGGTGAAGAAGAGCCTGAAGAATCCATCCGTTCCCGATGTGCAGGATCAGTGATTGGGCGTCATCAGATGGGAATTTAACTTTGATGGCCATGTTGCCATCTAATACACACTATACATACATATTCACTCAGTCTACGTAATTATCCATACATATTTATTTAATTATTATACATACTTATACTCTCATTCTACATACTTAATCATTTGTTGTACATGCATATTCTATCATTGTACATTTATCGTTTACATTTATCAAGGATCTAAATTTAAGAAAAAGTGTAGAGTTTTTTCATTAAAGTGTGGTCCCTAAGATAGTGTTTGATAGAAAAAACTTTATTCCTAGATAAGTGTATAGAATAGAGTTTTTTAGGGAATATTCTTAGGGATATCTCCTGGGTATTGCTTTGAACGTATCAAATGCAAAAATCTAAATTCAGAGGATAACTTTTTCTTATCCCCTCTGATTATATTTGATTGGAGGGATAGGAAAGGATATCCCTTAAAAAAATTGATTCAATTCCTAAACTATCCTATAATTTTTAATATAATAATTAATTTGGACTGTTTAATTGTAGATCAAATGATCCAGATCAAATGAAAAAAAAGGATGGCAGGGTTAAGGCAGCGTCGGAGGAAGCCGTGACGGAGGGGAGGGAGAGAAGAGAGGTGGCGGTAGTGATCGGCTACAGAGGCGGAGAGAGGCCACGACAGAAAAGGCCACGACAGTGCCGTCAAAGGAGGCGTTCCGAGACAGAAACGAAGGAAGAAGGAGAGGGAGGTGGGGAATGAGAAGCCGATGTCACGGCGAGAATGGGAGAGGATGTTGGTGGCCAGCAACTATATCGGTGACGAGAACGGGAAGAAGAAAGGAGGGGCAGGGGAGGTGGGTGGTGCTGGTGGAGAGTACAGGGAGGGAAGGAAGTGGCGGTTGACGATGAAGGAAGATGAGGGAGATCGAGGGCAGCAGCGGAGGAAAAAGGAAGAGGAGGAAGAAAAGAGAAGCGGTGGATGACTGTGGATCCGGCCATGGCGGCAGTGCTAACGACGGAGAAGGAAGCCATGGCAGAACGTAGATGGTGGAGGAGCTGGAGAGGTGGCGGTCGAAGTCAAAGAGGAGGGGCGGCGATGCAAGATGAAGAAGCCATGGAAAACGAGAGAGAGGGAGGAGCTAGTCGAGTGGAAGATGGAGGAGATCCGGATCTTGAGACGGTGGCGACATCGATGGCGGAGATGAGAGAAGTCACCGTCGAAGCTCGACAAGGGCGGCGATGAGAAGAGAAAGAACAGAGAGAACACTAAGAAATTTTACGATAAAATTATTTTTTTATTAATAAATATGCTCTTAAAGAATAGCTGAAGGGATAACCAGCTATTCCTGGGTTCTTAGGGAATAAGTTCAAGGAATAACTCCTGGTTAAACATAGGTTATCCTCTCAATCAACTTTTTTCAAAGATAACATAGCTTTTATGGATAAGAGGAATATCCTATCTCCCATATCAAACACAGCCTAAAGGATCGGCATATTAAGTTTCCTTATAAATTATTATCATGGATGCCGTCGGTCACCATTGAGAAATTTAAGACCATTTTACTAGGCACAAGGCAACTAACAAGTGTTTCACTCTAGTCTCTAAGTATAATTTTTTTTAAAGATATCTATAAACTACTATTTTGCATTCGCATTGGTCCTGCCGACAAAAAAAAAAAAGAAAATTAATGCATCACTTCCTCAGTTAAGGTGGTAGGTGTCACAGGGCCAATTTTTCATACTACAATTAGTTTGCGAAGGCCTTGTGCGGCGCTAGTCTTCCTCAAGATCTAGCCAGCCTTTCCTTCTCTCAAGACAAAAGTGAAGAAAACTTCTTTATGAATTCCCAAGGATACAACACACGCACTGGACCCACCCCAAGGTCTTGTCAAAGTTGTATGTGTTTCTGTCCAAGGCATCAGGGCTTTACATAGAGCCTGGCAGTGGACAGTTCCCCCAACCGCTGGGATTTCAAACACTTAGCAACTGAAACCCCGCTCAGGCCTTTGACCAGCCATGCGCCCAACCGTCTGAGCCACGCGCATGCCCATGCCTTGCGTCCACGCTCCGAGCAACAGTTCGCTGAGTCGTCTGACTATGTGAGCCACTCGCCCATCAAGCCTTGCGTCCGTGCTCCGAGCAACGGTCCACGCCAAGTCATCCGACCATGTCAGGCACGCATCCAGTCGTGCCTTGTGTCCATGCTTCGAGCAACGGTCCACCCAGTCATGCACAATGTCTTCTGACCTTTGCCATGTCAGGGGGTCCCATCTTTGCCATGTGGACTTCATGGCCATTCCTTGCCGGCGCAAGGAATGCTAAGGCCACACCCATCCGGAGCCATGGCCATGCCCAAGACCCATCCTGGTCTTGGAGCATTCTGCGAGTACCTCCCCTCAATGTTCTTGCACAGCCTCTAGCCTTCTGCCATTCCGGGGGGTTCCAGTAGTCTGAGCTACATTGTCGTTTGGGCCCAGGCCCAGCGCGTATTAGCCAAGTGTTTTCCCTACGCCGCCAAGGCTCGGCACGGCCATGGCGCGTGCCCAAGCTCCGCCTCGGCTAAGTCTATGTCACATGGTCCATGCACGCGCGTGGCCATGGCCAGATGCAGCCATGCGCGTGTGGCAAGGACCCTGCGCGGCCAAGGCCGGTGCGGCCAAGCATCGTGCGGTCAGGCGCTTGCGCGGCCAAGGCTGGTGTGGCCAGGCACCGTGCGGCTAGGCACCCCGCGCGGCCAAGGTCCCGCGCGTCCAAGGCCAAGGCGGCCAAGGCCCCTGCGTGGCCAGGCGCATCCGTGGCCGCACAGCCCCCTCTGCGCGGGTCAAATTGGGTCTGACAAACCTCCCTCACCAGAAGATCCAGATGCTCTCGGAGGGAGATTTGATAAGTACTTGTCAATTTCTTGTTTAAACTGCCAAAGGTTAGCCTCTTTTTTCCAACTAGCCTTGCCCTCTGATTCACCCTTCCAATGAACCAAATACTCTATCCGCCGATTCATTTTGCTGTGTCCCAAAGTTCGATGATCCAAGATTCTTTGGACCTCCTTCTCAAACTGTTCTCGCACAGTAGGAGGAGCCCGCTGCTCCTGCACTTTGAAGGATCAATACTTGGATGATAAGGCTTCAGAAAACTTACATGAAAAGTGGGGTGCACTTTCAATCTATCCGGCAGCCGCAGTTTATAGGCAACGTTTCCCACCCGTTTGACAACTTCAAACGGACCATCATATCTGGGAATTAGTCCCGATGTGCTCTCTTTCGACTAATTCTTTTCTAGATCTGTGGGGTAAGTTTGAGCATCACTTGATCCCCCACATTGAACTCTAAGGGTCGGCGTCCCCGATCAGTATACTTCTTCATTCACTTTGCAGCCTTGTTTAGGCTATCTTGGGCCTCATCAAACATCTCCTGTTGGTCCTTGGCAAAGTGATAGGCAGCAGGACAGAGGCCCCCTTTCTTTTGCAAGGCAATTTCTTGAGGAGTAAGGGGCTGCCGTCCTATTGTCAACTCGAAGGGACTAAATCCTGCCGAAGATCTGTGCAGATTATAACAAAATTGAGTAGAGTCAAGCAATGTTACCTAGTTTCGCTAATTTGCCGAGGCATAATGCCGAAGGTACTCTTTTAAAAGAGCATTCACTCGTTTAGTCTGGCCATCAGTCCTGCCAATTTGAAAAGATAAGTCCAGAACCTTCCCGTAAACCGAGCATCCCGATCACTGATGATTTCTGCAGGCAACCCGAAATGCTTGACCACATTCCGATAGAATAAGTCTGCAGCCATCCTTGCAAGATATTCTGCTGTTGTTGGGATAAAAACAGCATACTTGGAAAAGCGATCCACCACCACGAAGATGGATGATAGGCCGTCCACTTTTGGAAACCCACCGATGAAGTCCATGGAGACAAAAATCTAGGGCTTCTCTGCAACTGAAAGAGGCTGCAACAAGCCTGCTTCCTTCCACCTTTTCACCTTGTCTTGTTGGAAGATAAGTCAAGTTTTGACATAAGCTTCAATGTTTTTCTCCATCCTTGACCAAATGAAGGAGCGAGATAAGAGAGCCATCATGCGCTCTCTGCCCAGATGACCAGCCCATTGAGGGTCGTGGGTTTCCCTCAGCAATTGGTTCCGCAATCCTCCACCATGAGGAACATAGACTCGACCACCCTTTTCCACCAAAAGGTCATCTTCTAGCTAATATCTCCGAGTTTCACCGTCTCGACTTGTTGAAGTAGCCTCTGATAACCCACATCCGACTCAGCCACCTTCCGTATTTTATCAGAGAAATATGCTTCAACTTGAGAGATAGCAGCAACAATCTCTTGGACACCCTTCTACTCAAGGCATCCGCAACCTGGTTGTGCCTCCCAGGTTAATGCTCCCACTGGAAGTCATATTTTGCAAGAAATTCTTGCCACCATGCCTGTCTAGGAGATAACTTCTTCTGAGTTAAGAAGAATGCATTGGCCACATTATTCGTCTTTATCACAAACTTGGTCCCCATCAGGTAAACCCACCAAGTTTGAAGGCAATGCACCACTGCAAGCATTTCTTTCTCATGAGCAGGGTATCTCTGCTCGGCCTCTTTGAGTTTCCAACTTTCAAAGGCAACTGGATGTCCATCTTGAACCAAAACCCCTCCAACAACCATATCTGAAGCATCTGTTTGGACTTCAAAGGGTTTGGCAAAGTCAGACAACTAGAGCACCGGTTCTGAAGAAATGGCCACCTTGATATCATCGAAAGCCTCCTGACAACGATCTATCCACAGCCAAGGTTGGTCTTTCTTCAGAAGGTCCGTCAAAGGAGAGACTTTCCTTGAGTAGCTTGCCACAAATTTTTGATAATAATTGGCTAGCCCAAGGAAACTCCTCAATTCCGTCACCTTGCAGGGTCTTGGCCATTCTGTGATGGCCTGCACCTTCCTTGGATCCATCCTCACCATCCTGTTGCCCACCAAGTGTCCAAGAAACCTGATTTCCCGAAGGCAAAACTCACATGTTTCCTTCTTTACATAAAGGCTATTCTCCCTCAACCGAGCAAACACCTGCCTCAAGTGTTTCAAGTGATCCTCAAAGATTCACTGTATATTACAATATCATCCAGATAAACCACCACAAACTTATCGATGTAGTCATAAAACACATCATTCATTAAGTTGCAAAAGGTAGCAGGGGCATTGGTCAAGCCAAATGGCATAACAAGAAATTCAAAAGACCCATACCGAGTGACCATTGTGGTCTTCGACTCATTCCCTTCAGCAATGCGAACTTGCCAGTATCCGGATCGTAGGTCCAACTTGGTAAAATGCTTTGTTTTGGACAAGCGATCGAATAAGTCTGCAATTAGCGGCACCGAATACTTGTTCTTGATTGTGACTTTGTTCAGGCCACGATAATCCACATAAAGTCGCAGAGAGCCATCCTACTTCTCTTGAAAAAGCACCGGGGCATCGAAAGGGGCTTTAGAGGGTTGGATCTTCCCAGAATCCAACAATTCACCCAACTGTTGCTTCAATTCGGCCAACTCCTTAGGCGACATCTGATAGGGAGCCTTGGCTGGAGGCCTAGTGCTCGGCACCAGTTCGATGCAATGGTCAATGCCTCGCCGAGGTGGAAGCCCCTTAGGCACATCATGGGGCATAACATCATTGAAGTTCTGCAGAATTGTAGCCACCTCCTTGGTACCTCCGCCATCACCATTGGTTCCTCCTCCACAATCGCTGCGAGATAGGTACCTTAGCCCTTTTTGCATCCGCGGGCCAACTGCGTTGCAGAGATAAACTCCACTTTCCGAACAGGATCCCTCCCTTGCCCAGCCACGAAGCAAGGTTTCTTCTCATCACCGATGAGGATCCCACCCATATGTGGGATAATGGCAACTTTGGCGCCGATAAAGAAATTGTTGCCAAGGATGACTTCAAAGTCATCAAGGGGCACCACCATCAGATCCAATCGGCCCTTCCACTTGCCGATGGATATTTTGACATCGAAGGCCATGCCCTTCACGGCCTATGCTTGGAAATTCACCACCTTGATTCGGCTTAAGTGCTTGAACACTGTCAAGCCTAAAGGGACCACCATCTTTTCTGCCATGAAGTTATGAGTAGCACTAGTGTCTATCATAGAGAAGACACGATGCCCATTAACTTCAGTCTGGACAAACATCAACCGAGGTCTATCAGTCGTTGCCTCCTCCACTTGCAGAACATTGAGTACTTGCAAAGAGGCAACTCTTTCAGGGTCCTCCAAATCCGAATCACTGTCTTCGGCCACAAGGGCATTAAGTTTCCCTCGCTTTGGACAATCTTTGAAAAAGTGAGGGCCATTGCAGATATAGCAACCCGGATGGGGAGACTTCCCCTTGTCCTTCTTAGATGAAGGGCCCTCCTCCTTGGCCTTCATCTTCCCGAAGTCCTTTTTCTTCTCACCAACATCTTTCTTTTTAAAAGTCTTTTTAGGGAACTTGTTGGTGGGACGAGACTTTTTCGAGGGGCCTGATGGGGGCTTGATGACCCGGATGTCCACCAATCTTTCAGCAGCAGCCGATGTGGAAGACAGGTCAATCACTCATTGTCTCCGCAACTCTAATTGTGCCCATGGCTGAAGGCCAGATAAGAAGTTGCACAATTTATCTGCCTCAAACATATCCTTGATATCCAACATGAGGGAATTGAACACCTTGACGTGGTCCCTCACATTGCCCTCTTGTTTCAATTTCTTCAGGGCGTCCCTGGCAACCCAAGAAGAGTTGCAGGGAAGGAATTGCTTCTTCAATTCGTGCTTCAAGGCATCCCAGTTTTGGATCTCTGGGTGGCCGATGTCATTAGTCGTGTTCGCCACCAAAGTTTGGCATCATCCGTCAGATATGTGCAGGCAACCGGCACCATCTCTTCCTCCAAGATACGAGCAACCTTAAAATACTGCTCCATGTCCCAGAGAAAATTCTCCAACTCCTTGGCACTCCGAGTGCCATTGAATGTGTGGGGGTCACGGACCTTCATTTTGCCTCTTCCATCGCCCTGCGGACGATTTGGCACCGCCTCTTTGAATACTCGAATGTCCGACGCCATCTCGTCCATCCGAAGTTGGGCCACCGCCACCACCTTCTGAAGCATTAGTCGAGTCAAGTGAAATGCTTCAGTTTGCACACACAAAGGAGACGCATCGTTGGTCTGAGGCAAGCCGACTCTTGCCTCCAAGCGGGACATCCTTTCTCTAAGAGCCTCCATATTGCTGCTACCAGCCGCTAGCATAAAAGATTCCTCCAAAGAGCCGAGAACCGGGCTCTGATACCACTGTCACATGGCTAATTTTTCAGACTACAATTAGTTTGCAAAGGCCTTGTGCGGCGCTACTCTTCCTCAAGATCTAGCTAGCCTTTCCCTCTCTCAAGATAGAAGTGAAGAAAACTTCTTTATAAATTCCCAAGGATACAACGCACATACTGGACCCGCCCCAAGATCTTGTCAAAGTTGTGCGTGTTTCTGCTCGAAGGCATCATGGCTTTACATAGAGCCTGGCAATGGACAGTTCCCCCAACCGTTGGGATTTCAAACACTTAGCAACCGAAACCCCGCTCAGGCCTTCGACCAGCCACGCACCCAACCGTCTGAGCCACGCGCATGCCCGTGCCTTGCGTCCGCGCTCCGAGCAATGGTCCGCTGAGTTGTCTGACTGTGTGAGCCATGCTCCCATCAAGCCTTGCATCCATGCTCCGAGCAACGGTCCGCGCCAAGTCATCCGACCGTGTCAGGCATGCACCAAGCCATGCCTTGCGTCCGTGCTCCGAGCAACAGTCCGCCCAGTCATGCACCACGTCTTCTGACCTTTGCCATGTCAGGGGGTCCCATCTTTGCCATGTGGACTTCATGGCCTTGCGTCCGCTCCGAGCAACGGTCCGCTGAGTCATCTGACTATGTGAGCCACGCGCCCATCAAGCCTTGCGTCCGTGCTCCGAGCAACGGTTCGCGCCAAGTCATCCGACCGTGTCAGGCATGCACCAAGCCGTGCCTTGCGTCCATGCTCCGAGCAACGGTCTGCCCAGTCATGCACCACATCTTCCGATCTTTGCCACGTCAGAGGGTCCCATCTTTGCCATGTGGACTTCATGGCCATTCCTTGCCGATGCAAGGAATGCTAAGGCCACGCCCATCCGGAGCCATGGCCATGCCCAAGACCCAATCCGGAGTTGTGGCCATGCCTAAGACCCATCCTGGTCTTGAAGCATCCATGCCTTCTTCCACCCCGGGGGGTTCTAGCAGTTTGAGCTACATTATCGTCTGGGCCCACGCCCAGCGCGTGTCAGCCAAATGTTTTCCCTATGCCACCAAGGCCCGGCACGGCCATGGCGCGTGCCTAGAGGTGGGCACTGGGCCGTGTCGCCCATGGCACGGCACGGCCCATACCCACATGGGCCGTGCCTGGCACGGCCCTGTACTGCTACAGTACCAGGCCGTGCCGGCGGCCCAGTGAACCATGTCGTGCCGGGTGCAGAAAATTTTTTCTGTTGGCCCAGCACGGCACGGCCCATGTGGGCCAGGCATGGCCCACCTGGGGCCTGGCCTATGTACGACTCAAATAAAAAAATTATAAAAAAAATATTTTTTTGATAAATTAAAAAATTATTAGGCATAAATTTTTTTTATTAATATAAAGCCACCTTACAGGTGGGGGGTTTGGCATAGACCCCTACTAGTTTATTAATTTAAAATCAAAATGGTACAGAAGGGAGGGGGGCTAGGCCTGACCTCCAGAACATAATACAATAAACAAGAAGAAAAAATAGAAAGAAAAAAAAATAAATGACTTACTTTAAGTTTTTAATAATTTAAAAAATAAAAATATATAATTATAAAAGTAGAAATGACTCACTCATCAGTCATCAATAGTATTTGTGACATCGTCATCTTCGCTGGTTAAGTCATGTCCACCCTTATCTTGAAGCCTTGCCTCAGCATCCAATCAATCTTTGAAGCAGATAAGCATCTCAACTGTCTCGCCAGTCATCCTACTTCTCTTTTCGTCTAAAATACATCGACCTGCACTGAAAGCGGACACTACAAGAAAATATCAAAATAGCGACACAAATATAGCGACGCATCAGTGCATCGCTAAATTGCGACCACTTTGCGACGCCTCCGTGACAACAAAATATTGCGACATAATTAGCGACGTATAAGCGACTCAATAAACCAGAAAATAAAAAAAATTATTATTTTTTATTTAGCAATGCAAATAATGCGTCACAATATTTTTAAATTAATTTTTTATAAAATATAAATATGAGAAAAAAATATTGCGATGCAACTCAGTGCGTAGCAATGTTTTTTAAAAAATTAAATATGTTAAATAGTAACGCATTAGCGATGCAATAAATCAAAAAATTAAAAAAATTATTTTTAATTTAGCGACGCACTAGTTGCGTCGCAAATAATTTAAATTAAATTAATTTTTATAAAATATAAATATTAGAAAAAAATATTGTGACGTAATTCAGTGCGTTGCAATATTTTTTAAAAAATTAAATATGTTAAATAGCGACACATTAGCGATGCAATAAACCAGAAAATTAAAAAATTATTTTTAATTTAGCGACGCACTAACTGCGTCACAATTATTTTAAATAAAATTAATTTTTATAAAGTATAAATATGAGAAAAAAATAATTGCGACGCAACACAGTACGTCGCAATGTTTTTAAAAAAAATAATTATATTAAATAGCAACGCATTAGCGACGCAATAAACCAAAAAATTAAAAAAAAAATTTTAATTTAGTGACGCAATATATGCGTCGCAATTATTTAAATAAAATAATTTTTTATAAAATATAATTATAAGAAAAAAATATTGCGACGTAATTCAGTGCATCGCAATATTTTTTAAAAATTAATTATATTAAATAGCCATGCATTAGTGACGCAATAAACTAGAAAATTAGGAAAATTATGTTTTAATTTAGCGATGCACTTGTTGCGTCGCAATTATTTTAAATAAAATTAATTTTTATATAATGTAATTATATATTAAAAAATTATGACACAACCCTTTGCATCGTAATATTTTTTAAAAAATTAATTATGTTAAATAGCGATCGGTCCGAGATCGATCGTGGCCGATCGGGGTCAGGGCTTGGATCGATTGCAACCGTCGAATCGTCACCTGTTGGATCGATCGGGACTGTCCGAGATCGTTTATTACCGACCGGGATCGATCAGGGCTTGGATCGATCGTAACCGTCGGATCGTCGCCGATTGGATCGATCGCAACCGTCGGATCGTTCGCGATCTCGGACCGATCGCAACGGTCCAGGATCGATCGTGGCCGATCGGGATCAGGGCTTGGATCGATCGCAACTATCGGATCGTCAGCGATCTCAGACCGATCGCAACGGTCCAGGATCGGTCGTGGCCGATCAGGATTAGGGCTTGGATTGATCGCAACCGTCGGATCGTCGTGATCTCGGACCGATCGCAATGGTTCGGGATCGGTCGTGGCTGATCGGGATCAGGGATTGGATCGATCACAACAATCGGATCATCGGCGATCGGACCGATCGCCACGCTCTGGGATCAGTCGTGGCCGATCGGGATCAGGGCTTGGATCGATCGCAACCATCGGATCATCGCCGATCGGACCGATCGCCACGGTCCGAGATCGGTCGTGGCCAATTGGTATCACAGCTTGGATCGATCGCAACTGTTGGATTGTCGCCGATCGGACCGATCGCCACGGTCCGAGATCGGTCATGGATGATCAGGATCAGGGATTGGATCGATCGCAACCGTCGGATCGTCGCGATCTCGGACCGATCGCAACGGTCCGGGATCGGTCGTGGCCAATCGGGATCAGGGCTTGGATCGATCGCAATCATCGGATCGTCGGCGATCGGACCGATCGCCACAGTCCGGGATCGATCGTGGCCGATCGGGATCAGGGCTTGGATCGATCGCAACCGTCGGATCATCGGCGATCAGACCGATCGCAACGGTCCGGGATCGGTCGTGGCCGATCAGGATCAGGGCTTGGATCGAAATCAATCGTCGGATCGTGCGCAATCTTGGACCGATTGCAACGGTCAGGGATCGATCATGGCCGATCGGGATTACGGCTTGGATCGATTGCAACCGTCGGATCATCACCTATCGGATCGATCGCGACAGTTCGAGATCGTTCATCGCCGACCGGGATCGATCAGGGCTTGGATCGATCGCAACCGTCGGATCGTCGCCGATTTGATCGATCGCAACCATCGGATCGTCCGCGATCTCGGACCGATCGCAACGGTCCGGGATCGGTCGTGGCCGATAGGGATCAGGGCTTGGATCGATCGCAACCATCGGATCGTCAGCGATCTCGGACCGATCGCAACAGTCCTGGATTGGTCATGGCCGATCGGGATCAGGGCTTGGATCGATCGCAACCGTCGGATCATCGCGATCTTGGACCGATCGCAATGGTCCGGGATCGGTCGTGGCCGATCGGGATCAGGGATTGGATCGATCGCAACTATCGGATCGTCGGCGATCGGACCGATCGCCATGGTCCAGGATCGGTCGTGGCCGATCGGGATCAGGGCTTGGATCGATCGCAACCGTCGGATCATCACCGATCGAACCGATCGCCATGGTCCGAGATAGGTCGTGGCCGATCGGGATCACGGCTTCGATCGATCGTAACCGTCGGATCGTCGCCGATCGGACCGATCGCCACGGTCCGAGATCGATCGTGGCCGATCGGGATCATGGCTTGGATCGATCGCAACCATCGGATCGTCGCCGATCGGATCGATCTCCATGGTCCGAGATTGGTCGTGGACGATCAGGATCAGGGCTTGGATCTATCGCAACTGTCAGATCATCGCCGATTGGACCGATCGCCACGGTCCGGGATCAGTCGTGGACGATCAGGATTAGGGCTTGGATCGATCGCAACCGTCGGATCGTCGCGATCTTGGACCGATCGCAACGGTCCGGGATCGGTCGTGGCCGATCGGGATCAGGGCTTGGATCGATCGCAACCGTCGGATCATCGGCGATCAGACCAATCGCCATGGTCCGGGATCGATCGTGGCCGATCGGGATCAGGGCTCAGATCGATCGCAACCATCGGATCGTCGGCGATCGGACCGATCGCAATGGTTCGGGATTGGTCGTAGCCGATCGGGATCAGGGCTTGGATTGATCGCAACCGTCGGATCGTCCGTGATCTCGGACCGATCGCAACGGTCCGAGATCGGTCGTGGCCGATCGGGATCATGGCTTGGATCGATTGCAACCGTCGGATCGTCACCTAACGGATCGATCGCAACGGTCCGAGATCATTCATCGCCGACCGGGATCGATCAGGGCTTGGATCGATCGCAACCGTCGGATCGTCACCAATTGGATCGATCGCAACCGTCGGATCGTCACTGATTGGATCGATCGCAACCGTCGGATCGTCCATGATCTCGGACCGATCGCAACGGTCCGGGATCGGTTGTGTCTGATCAGGATCAGGGCTTGGATCGATCGCAACCATCGGATCGTCAGCGATCTCGACTGATCGCAACGGTCTGGGATCGATCGTGGCCGATCGGGATTAGGGCTTGGATCGATCACAACCATCGGATCATCGCGATCTCGGACCGATCGCAATGGTCCGGGATCGGTCGTGACCGATCGGGATCAGGGATTGGATCGATCGCAACCGTCGGATCATCGGCGATCGGACCGATCGCCAGGGTCCGAGATCGATCGTGGACGATCAGGATCAGGGCTTGGATCGATCGCAACCGACGGATCATCGCCGATTGGACCGATCGCCACAGTCTGGGATCGGTCGTTGATGATCGGGATCAGGGCTTGGATTGATCGCAACCATCAGATCGTCGCGATCTCAGACCGATCGCAATGGTCCAGGATCGGTTGTGGCCGATCGGGATCAGGGCTTGGATCGATCGCAACCGTTGGACCGATCGCCACGGTCCGGGATCGGTCGTGGCCGATTGGGATTAGGGCTTGGATCGATCGCAACCGTCGGATCATCGGCGATCGAACCGATCGCAATGGTCCGGGATCGGTCGTGGCCGATCGGGATCAGGGCTTGGATCGATCACAATCGTCGGATCGTCCGTGATCTCGGACCGATCACAACGGTTCGGGATCAGTCGTGGTCGATTGGGATCATAGCTTGGATCGATTGCAATCGTCGGATAATCACCTATCGGATCGATCGCGACGGTTCGAGATCGTTCATCGCCGATCGGGATCGATCAGGGCTTGGATCGATCGCAACCATCGGATCATCACTGATTGGATCGATCGCAACCGTCGGATCGTCTGCGATCTCGAACTGATCGCAACGGTCCCGGATTGGTCATGGCCGATCGGGATCAGGGCTTGGATCGATTGCAACCATCGGATCGTCAGCGATCTCGGACCGATCGCAACGGTCCGGGATCGGTCATGGCCGATTGGGATCAGGGCTTGGATCGATCGCAACAGTCGGATCGTCGCGATCTAGGACCGATCGCAACGGTCCGGGATCGATCGTAGCCAATCGGGATCAAGGATTGGATCGATCGCAACCGTCGGATCGTCGGTGATCGGACCGATCGCCACGGTCTGGGATCGGTCATGGCTGATCGGGATCAGGGCTTGGATCGATCGCAACCGTCGGATCATCGCGATCGAACCGATCGCAACGGTCTGGGATCGGTCATGGCCGATCGGGATCAGGGCTTGGATCGATCGCAACCGTCGGATCATCCGTGATCTCGGACCGATCACAACAGTTCGGGATCAGTCGTGGCCGATTGGGATCATAGCTTGGATCGATTGCAACCGTCGGATAATCACCTATCGGATCGATCGCGACGGTTCGAGATAGTTCATCGCCGACCGGGATCGATCAGGGCTTGGATCGATCGCAACCATCGGATCATCGCTGATTGGATCGATCGCAACCGTTGGATCGTCTGCGATCTTGAACCGATCGCAACGGTCCCGGATTGGTCATGGCCGATCGGGATCAGGGCTTGGATCGATTGCAACCATCGGATCGTCAGCGATCTCGGACCGATCGCAACGGTCCGAGATCGGTCATGGCCGATTGGGATCAGGGCTTGGATCGATCGCAACCGTCGGATCGTCGCGATCTAGGACCGATCGCAACGGTCCGGGATCGATCGTAGCCAATCGGGATCAAGGATTGGATCGATCGCAACCGTCGGATCGTCGGTGATCGGACCGATCGCCACGGTCTGGGATCGGTCGTGGTTGATCAGGATCAGGGCTTGGATCGATCGCAACCGTCGGATTGTCGCCGATCGAACCAATCGCCACGGTCCGAGATCGGTCATGGCCAATCGAGATCACGGCTTCGATCAATCGCAACCGTTGGATCGTTGCCGATCGGACCGATCACCACGGTCCAAGATCGGTCGTGGCCGATCGGGATCACGACTTGGATCAATCGCAACCATCGGATCATCGCATCGGATCGATCGCGATGGTCCGAGATCGTTCATCGCCGACCAGGATCGATCAGGGCTTGGATCGATGGCAACTGTCGGATTGTCGCCGATCGGACCGATCGCCACGGTCCGAGATAAAACAATTTTTAATATTGTGACGCACATATTGCATCGCAATGTTTTTAAGAAAAATAATAGTAATAAAAAAATTTAAAAAAATATTGCGATGCAACTGATTCGTCGCAATTATTTTCAGAAATATAATTTATATCAGTTATAATAATTAAAAAAATATTGCGAGGCATTAGTGACGAATTTTCCTAAAAATTAATTTTTATGAAAAAAATAATTTTTAATATTGCGATGTATGTATTGCGTCGCAATGTTTTTTAGAAAAATAAATGTAATTAAAAAATTTAAAAAAACATTGGGATGCATTATTTGTGTCGCAATTATTTTTAGAAAAATATAAATTTTATCAATTACAAATATTTAAAAATATTGCGATGCATTTGCGACGCAATTTTTTAAAAAATTTAAATTTATCAGTTAAAAATATTTAAAAAATATTGCGATGCAATTTTCTAGAATCTTTAAATAATTTTCTCAGAGAAAACAAATTTTAATATTGCGACGCATTCATTGCGTCGCAATGTTTTTAAGAAAAATAAATGTAAGAAAAAAATTAAAAAAAAAATATTGCGATGCAATATATTTGTCGCAATTATTTTCAAAAAATATAAATTTTATCAGTTATAAATATATTAAAAATATTGCGACGCATTTACGACGTAATTTCCTAGAAAATAAAAATAATTTTCTCAGAGAAAATTATTTTTAATATTGCGACGCACTTGTTGCGTCGCAATGTTTTAAGAAATATAAATGTAATAAAAAAATTTATAAAAAACCTACGACGCAATATATGCATCGCAATTATTTTCAAAAAATATAATTTTTTATAAATATTTAAAAAATATTGCGACGCATTTGCAACGTAATTTCCTAGAAAATAAAAATTATTTTCCAAGAGAAAATAATTTTTAATATTGCAACGCATTTATTGCGTCGCAATATTTTAAGAAATTTAAATGTAATAAAAAAATAAAAAAAAATATTGCGATGCAATAAATGCATCGCAATTATTTTTAAAAAATATAATTTTTATCAGTTATTAATATTTAAAAAATATTGCGATGCATTTGCGACGCAATTTCCTAGAAAATAAAAATTATTTTTTCGTCGGACATTAGCGCCAAGTTAGCGACTCTTTAGCGACGCAATTAGTTGCGTCGCTAAGTTTTGCATAAAAAAATAAAAAAGAAAAAGTAGCGATGGATTAGCGACGCATTTTTGCGTCTCTAATCACCACTATTTAAGGCTTTGTCGGGCCGCCCCCCCCCCGCCGCTTCCCTTCTCTTCTTCTTCCTTTTCCTACCCTAGCCGCCGCTGCCATCTGTCCGCTCCTCCGGCTGCCCCCGTCTTCTCTTCCAGCGGAAGCTCCCCCAACTCCGGCGGCGTCCCCTGGCGACCGAGGTAAGCCCATCCTCCTTTTTTTTTAAAAAAAAATAGGGTCCGGCAACGGCACCGGCCGTTGCCATCTTCTCCGGCCACGGCCGCTGCCGTGGCCCTCTTCTCCGGCCATGGCCGGTGCCGTGACCGACCGTGGCCTGGCCATGGTGGCCAGGCCACCAAAAAAAATTACTGTTTGGGGGGGATTTTACCCACCCCCCCTTCGTCTTCTCCGGCCATGGCCGCTGTCGTGGCCGGCCGTGGCCTGGCCACGGTGGCCAGGCCACAAAAAAAAAAAATTTACTGTTTGGGGGGGGTTTTCCCCACCCCCCTTCGTCTTCTCCCGCCACGGCCACGGTCGTGGCCATCTTCTCCGGCCACAGCCGCTGCCATGGCCATCTTCTCCGACCACGGCCGCTGCCGTGGCCTGGCCACGGTGGCCAGGCCACAAAAAAAAATTATGTTTGGGGGGGGTTTCCCCGACCCCTCCTTCGTCTTCTCTGGCCACGGCCATGGCCATGGCCGTCTTCTCCGGCCACGGCCGCTGCCGTGGCTTGGCCACGGTGACCAGGCCACCAAAAAAAAAATTGACAGTTTGGGGGGGGGGGTTTTCCCCACCCCCCCCCTTCGTCTTCTACGGCCATGGCCACGGCCACGGCTGCTGCCGTGGCCGGTGGTGGCCTGTGGCCAGGCTAAAAAAAAAAAAATATTAATGGGGGGGGGTTTCCCCACCCCCCTCCCGTTCGTCCTCTCCGACCACGGCCGCTACCGTGGCCAGGCCACCGAAAAAAAAAATGGGGGGGTTTCCCCATCCCCCCTCCCGTTCGTCCTCTCCGACCACGGCCGCTACCGTGGCCGGCCGTGGCCTGGCCACGTGGCCAGGCCACCGAAAAAAAAAGTTAGGGGGGGGACCCCCCCCCGTTCGTATTCTCCGGCCACGGTGGCCAGACAAAAAAAAAAATAAAAAGGTAACAGCTAGGGGCTTTTCCCCCACCCCGGCCCCTTCAATTAAAAAAAACACTCATAAAAAAATTAACTAAAAAAATTAGATTCTATCATATTTTATTATTTTTAAAATTATTTTCAAATAATTTGATGATAAATATAAAAAATTATAAATATATTTTTAAAACATGGGCAACTTAATTTTTTTTAAAAAAAGTAACAGCTAGGGGGTTTTTCCGATCCCCCGGCCCCTTCAAAAAAATTTTTTTTTTAACACTCATGAAAAAAATTTAACTAAAAATTTAGATTCTATTATATTTTATTGTTATTAAAAATATTTTCAAATAATTTGATGAAAAATATTAAAAAAAATGTGACCACTAATCTAATAATTATAAATTAATTAATTTATGTCATTAGTTGGAGCTCTTTGGATAGACTGATTGTTATGTCTTGATTATGCAATAATATTTGTAATGCTAGATAGAAAGTCTTGTTTCTATTATTATTTAATTTACAGAATGTTTATGCAATAATTAATTTAAGCAGAATGTTTATGCAATAATATTTGTGCATTTGTAGTTATTTACAATTGTTATGTCTTGATTATTTACATTCTGCTTCAAATTGAATGATGCATTAAATTATGTAATGCTAGATAGAAAGTCTTGTTGTATTATTATTTAATTTGCAGCAACAAATTAGTAGTTTCAATGATTTATATTTTAGTCTTCACAAACATTTGTATTCGACACAATAATCTTAAGAAGTCAGTGACTATATTTATAGAACACTATTCCTATATATGTATAATTGACAAGAAGTTAAGAATAACAAGCATAAGTTCGATTGTCTTCGGACTTCCATATTATTAATCACAGCACTATAACCTTTAGACCCGTTTGAGAATTTGTAAGCCTTAGTCTTGCAAATTCTCAAATTGTCCTGGTGGACAGTTTGGAAATATTTTTTGCGATATGTTAGTCTGCTATTAATCATCGTTGGGTGAGATTGCGGTTTGTATTTGCTCATACGTTCTCCTAGTGTGGCTTATATGCCACACATTTAGGAGAACATATGGGAAAATGCTGCCGAAATTTCAACGTAACCGATCGATGATAATTAATAGCAGAATAACATATCACAAAAAATATTCTTGAATGGGATAGGGCCTTACCTTTTAGACATGGAGTGAAGGTAGAATTAATTTAGGACACTTGAATGCTTGTGAAGTCTCATGATTAAACGGACCGCCTTGCGGCCCGACCCAAACTCAAGCCCTAGCATTAGCCGGCATGAACCTGTGCCTCGGTCCTTGCTAGCACGCCAAGGATCGTAGCCGTGGTCGGGCCTTGCAGGGTAGGGACCTTAGTTGTCTAAAAAAAATTGGTTCAGTTATAAATTATTTAAATGGTTATTATTAACCTAAGTTGTGTAAAAGAAATAATTTAGTTATATATTTAGTAATGCTAATATAGTTTTATAATGTGGTTTCCTTTAATGGTTTACCAGAAATTGTATAAGTCGGTCAAAAATGAGCGGGGCTCGCTCGTGGATGTATGCAAGGATAAAAGATGGCTTGCTTAATCCAGATTTTCTGAATGGATTGGAAGAATTTATCGCATTTGCATGTAGCCAACCTGAATGGATGGATGGGCCTAGGATTAGGTGCCCATGCAACTATCACAGGTGTCAGAATAAAGCCTACAGAGATGTCGATACTGTTAAGGTGCATCTGTGTAAAAAGGGGTTTGTTCCTGATTACGATGTTTGGTACTGTCATGGTGAACCAGAGGAAATTCCAGCGTTGTTACAAGCCAACAAGTGTCAATTCCCGTTGATGAACCATTTGTGAATCTAAACACATATGAAGAAATGGTGATGAATGCATCGGGTAATGAATTCAATCAGAATACATTTATGGAAGAACCAAATCCAGATGCACATCAATTTTATGATATGTTGCGTGCTGCAAATCAAGAATTGTATCCTGGTTGTGAGGGTCATTCACAGTTGTCGACGGCTGCTCGGTTGCTGAATATTAAGGCAGAACATCGATTATCAGAAAAGGAATTTAATTCTGTAGCTGGGTTAATCAAGGAAATTTTGCCAAATGATAATGTTGTAGCAGACAGTTTTTACTCAATGAAGAAGTTGTTGCGTGGGCTTGGGCTCCCGGTTAATAAGATCGATTGTTGCTTGAACAATTGTATGATATATTGGGGTGAAGACTCAGAGCTGAGATGGTGTAAGATTTATGGGCAATCGAGGTACAAAAACGGCGAAGGAGGAGCTAGTACAAGTAGGAGGAAAAGTGTTCCTTACAAGAGGATGCATTACTTTCCTCTGACTCCACGCCTGCAGAGATTATACAGATCTGAGGCTACAGCTGCTGATATGAGATGGCATGCCGAACATGAATCTAAAGAGGATGAAATGCGGCATCCATCAGATTCAAAAGCTTGGAAGCATTTCAATGACAATCATCCTGATTTCGCTGAAGATATAAGGAATGTCAGATTAGGTCTTTGTACCGATGGCTTCCAACCATTCGGTCAAGCGGGGCAATAGTATTCATGTTGGCCTGTGATACTGACTGTATATAACCTTCCTCCATGGAAGTGCATGAAAGAGACTGCAATGTTTTTGATAGTTTTGGTTCCAGGACCATCAAATCCAAAGGAAAAGATTGATGTCTTCTTGCAACCGTTGGTGGCCGAATTGAAAATGTTGTGGGAAACAGGAGTCGTAGCCTACGACATTTCTATGAAACAGAATTTCATCATGAGAGTTGCTTTGATGTGGACAATAAGTGACTTCCCGGCATATGCAATGTTGTCTGGTTGGAGCACTGCTGGACGTCTGGCATGCCCTCATTGCATGTATGATTCGGATGCATTTACATTGCAGAAGAGTGGTAAGCAATCATGGTTTGATAATCATAGGAAGTTCTTGCCCCCAAATCATCCTTACAGGCGTAACTTGATCGCCTTCCGGAAGAACAAAGCAGTCACAAAATTTGCCGAACCGGTTAGGTCCGGCACGGATATATTTGATACTATAGAGCATTTGGGGTTGAGGTATGCTTGGGAACCAGATGCAGATAAAATAAATGGCCGTATATGTAAAGAACATAACTGGAAGAAGCGGAGTATATTTTGGGATTTGCCTTATTGGAGCACAAATCTCATCCGGCACAACTTGGATGTTATGCATATCGAGAAATTTTTTTTGATAACATATTTAACACGGTGCTAAACATCCCGGGAAAAACAAAAGACACTACAAAGTCAAGAGAAGAACTTAATCAGTATTGCAGAAGAGGTGATTTGAGGAGGAGTACCGACGGGACCTATCCTAAAGCCTGTTACACTCTTGACAGAAATTCACGAGAAGTTTTATGTAACTGGCTTAGAGGGTTAAAATTTTCAGATGGTTATGCCTCAAATATCGGTAGGTGTGTGGACATGCATAAGCTCAAGTTGTTCGGCATGAAGAGTCACGACTGTCATGTTTTTATGCAATGGTTATTGCCTATAGCTTTTCGTGAGTTGCTTCCGCAACATGTCTGGAAGGCATTGACAGAGCTCAGCTTGTTCTTCAAGGAGTTGTCTGCCACAGTCATTACTTCTGCATCCATGCAAGGCTTGAGGAGGAAATTCCAATTATTTTATGCAAGCTGGAGCGAATATTTCCTCCCAGTTTTTTTGACTCAATGGAGCATTTACGGTTCACTTGCCATACGAAGCGAGCATAGCTGGTCCCGTGCAGTATCGCTGGATGTATCCTTTCGAGAGGTAAATATATACATCATTAAGACATATTGACATTTCAAATATTATTTCATTGCGAGAAAATTGGTTAATTTTTTGTCTCAACTTTACATATAGGTACCTTAAGAAGTTAAAAAATAATGTGCATAATAAGGCAAGGGTTGAAGGTTCTATATGCAATGCACACTTGGTCGAAGAAGTTTCAGCTTTTGCCTCGCATTACTTTGAGGGTCACGTCCACACGAGGAGCCGAAATCTTGGTCGTAACGATGACGTATGTGTGGACGAAGGAGAACCTAATGACGGTAGAATATCAATTTTTAAAGTATCGGCCATTCATTTGGGGGCAGAAGTCAAGAAATCTTAGCGATATGGAGTATAATGCAGCACATTATTATATCCTAATGAACTGTAGAGAAGTCGATCCATATATTGAGTAAGTGTATACTTCAATGCTTAATTGGAACTTCTAATTTAAATTAATATATCATAATATTTAATTGCTAACATCAATTTTAATCCTTATCATCCCATAAGGATGTATTGTGATAGACAACGACAGATGAATCCCGACATCAGTCAAGTTGCAATTGGACAGAAGTTAGAAACGGAGTTCGCTTACTGGTTTTATGAATTTGTGAGTAGTATCACTCAATCAATTTCAGTAATGGCTTTAATTTTTTGAATTGGTTGTGAATAGCTTATTAATTTATAGGTAAATGGTCCATGGTCCTCAACCGATAATATTTCATTAAATGTCTATCGCAATGGCCATTGAAGACCGTAACAACCTCTACTGGCTATTTTGTTAATGGGTACAAATTTCAGATTGAACGATTAGCAGCTTCAAGAGGCACGCAGAACTGGGGCATGTGTGTAAAGGAGAAAGTGTTGGAGCAAATATGCAGGATTATTACGGAAAGTTAGTAGAGGTGGTTGAAGTTGAATATCCCGTTGGCCTATAAAACGAACCGTATTATTTCGTTGTGATTGGTTCGATCCGACAGTTTCTGTGGGCAAAAGGATTCATAACGACTACAATTTGGTTGAAGTGAACCATCGATGAAGATTGCAGAAATATGACCCATTCATCCTTGCATCCCAAGCTCAGCAAGTGTTTTACTACGGATATCCAAGTTTGCGCAACGACAAGCGAGATTGGTGGGCTGTTTCTAAAATCGTCCCACGTTCAACAATCTTATTAGAGGAGAGTTCATCAAGTCAATCAACCGAGTGCCCTGCATTTCAAGAGGATGAGATGGAAATGCATGCAATTGAGGACGACACAAGGGCTCCTAAAACATCACTTAGAGATCCAAATGGTGATGTCCAAGAAATTGCGGATGCAAATGTTCGGTTTCCTTTCGATGATAATGAAACTGAATCGCAGTCCGATACGGCATCGGATGTTGAACCAACATTTCATGAAACAAATGACACTGATTAAACATAGAGGTTTTTTAAATTCAAATTTATTTTATAAGTGGTAAATTTTTACATAGTCAATCATTAATCGTAATTTAATTGCATGAATCTTTAGTATTTTCAGTATGATGGGCAGAGGTAGATCTACCGACGACATACGGAGTGAGCAGGGATGTAGCTCTGCTGCATCAGATCACATGAGCTTTGGAGATGGAGAGTTCGGATCTCCACACATTGCACAGCCTTCGATCTCTCCAGCAGTCGGCGGTGATCCTGCATTGGTATTACCATCCAGCCGATCGGCACATACCTCCGAGAGTTCTTCCACTATCGGCCGTACCATACTTTGACTTGATGCTCATGGGCTGTAAGTATATACTAATTAAAAATATGTTTATGTTTTTAAGTCAATTACTTATAAACATGCATTTTTTAACAGATTTATTGAGCAGCATCATGTATCCAGCCACATCAACGCCGTATTTCAGAGGCGTGCAGATCCCAGTGGCTACGATTGGCGCCACGTATCTCCAGCCATGAGGGAGTTTTATTTTTCTGAGTTTTAGGTAAACTTATTAAATATAATTTATCATTGATATAAAATTTCTTGATCTTAATAAATTCTGAAACTAACTATTTATTTTAATACAGAAAAAGTTTACGTGGGACCCTACCAGCCATGATGCCATTAGGGTAGCATGGGAGGCTCTGACGGGATGCCGATACTCCGATATGCTTCATCGTTGGAGGTCATCGGGTCAGCGTCCTGCGCATGTGCCAGAGGGTATTTGTCAGAGTGGCAGCAGGCCTGGCAGTCAATGGCTGGCGCAGGAGGTCCGCATCAGCCAGCACGAACCGCCGATCCGAGAAGGGCGGTCTTGGCACGAGTCTCTTCCGCCATACTTCGGGCTCCATTTCGATTCAGCAGCATAGACGGCGTATGGTAAGAAAACATAAATATTTTAATTACTAATTTAGTTATTTATAAATATTTGTATTAATATCAATTTTTTTATTGTTATAGTCTGAGCAGGAGGGCGGAGATCCTGGTGAGTTTCATCTATTCAGGGCGACACACACCAGGAGGGACGGTTCCTGGGTCGACACGCGATCATGGGAGGTTGCGGTAAGAAATTAGATTTATGTAGTATCTGTTTAATTTCTGAAATTTTATTTCGAGAAATTTATTAACTCATTTATTGTTGATTTTATAATTTAAAGATACGAGTCGAGGAGCTTCGCTCCCAGGCATCGCAGGTCGACTCCACTGATGGAGAGACGCTCGTCGAACTCTCAGCAGAGGAGAGTCGGCGTGTGTTTTTGGAGGCTATTGTTGCCCAGCCGTGAGACCGCAGGGTCTATGGTCTGGGCACTAGAGCTTCTGCATATTTTCTCCATCAGGCCTCCAGCTCGCGATTTTCTGGTGATATTCCTGCCGAGCGTTTAGACGACATTCGGAGATCTATTGCGGAGGAGGTTCGGCAGGATGTTCGTCAGGAGGTTCGGTAGGAGGTCGAGAATGAGTTCGAGCAACGTATGCGAGGCCTGAATCAGGAGCTTGCAGACGTGCGAGATCAGATGCGTCATTTGCAGGATATGGTTAGCCGCTTGTCGCAGGGTCTCCAGCCTCCACGTGATCGCTCAGATTCTTGATGTATTTTTTTTCTTTTTTATGTTGTACATGAAAACTTCAAAATTTTAATATATGAATTATTTTTGAAAATTGATTATTGTTTGGATCAATATGAGTGAAGAATGTTTCTATCAATATTGTAATTTAACGAAATTATTTTAACCGTTTTAATTATTAATATTTTATATTTTTTAAAAAATTTAATTTGCGACGCATTAGTGACTGAAATTGCATCGCTAATATTTTTAAAATATTATTATTAAATATTGCGACGCAATGACCTGGCGTCGCAATAATTTAAAAAAAATTTAATAGCAACGCATTAGCGACTCAAATTGCGTCGCTATTATATCTAAAATATTTTTAATAAATATTGTGACACAATGACCTTGCGTCGCAATATTTTAAAAAAATTTTATTTACGATGCATTAGCGACTCAAATTGCGTCGCTATTATATCAAAAATATTATTATTAAATATTGCGACGCAACTAAATATGTCGCAATATTGCGACGCAATTGAATGCATCGTAATATTTAATAATAATTTTAAATATTAAAAATTAGTTTTAAATTTAGCGATGCATTTGGATGCATCGCAATATTGCAACGCAATGTTGCGTCGCAGAGAGTCGCAATATTGCGACGCAATTGCGACAAATGGATATTGCGATGGACATCTAAGCGACGCCGTCATTGCATCGTTATTGCGTTGCAATAGCATGTTTAGCGACGTAATTGCGACGCATTTGGGCGTCGCAATATTTTTTCCCCTTGTGGTGGGATTTCGATGCTACTGTGGACATCGGCACAGCTAAAACATCTCATGCAATGACAAACATAACAGGATATTGATTTTTAACACTCTTCCACCAAGCTAATATATCTAGACTTTCTATTTGATCTTCATCATATGCAGAATGAAGATCGTTTCGTAAATAAAATTCCAATTCATTACTTTAAGATGAAGAAGATGAAGAAGATGATGAAGCATGTGCGTGTCTTCTAATGAATGAAAAAAATAGATGACGAACGAGATCTAGAAGAAGAAGCAGAGCTTTGAACAGGTATTCTAGATCCACAAATTTTATCATTATATAAATAATAAATATCATTAAGAAGTCGTGTTACCTCATCTTTAGCAAGTTTAGGATTTTGATTCATATTTTCACAATATTGATCAATTAAAAAATTACACCATTTAATTTAACTCTAGGATCAAAACAGCAGCTAAGTTATGCAATGGACATATCATATTCCAATATTCATTCTATTTAGTTTCTATATTATGTATAATAGGCATTAAAACTTCATGATATCTATATTCTTTAAATTTTTTACTAATTACATATGCTTTTTGTAAAAATGAACAAGAAGTTGGATAATAAATACCTGAAAGAACATTTGTAGCATCATAAAAAGTAACCAAAAAATCTTCTAAAATTTTACCTTGATTCCAATCAGCTTCAGTCAATATAAGCTCATTAATATAAGCACTTAATAGGTTCTTATATGGGTATGCATCATGTATCATGGCATAGGTACTATTCCAACGAGTTATTACATCAAGTTTAAATTTTTTAAAACGTTTACCATGATCTACACATAATTGTTTAAATTCTTAAAGTCTTGACCTTGAAGCATGAATAAAAGAAACTGCATTTCTAATTTTTGAAATAACCTCTTGAATTATGTTCATGCCAGATTGAGCAGAAAGATTTAATATATGACATACACATCTAATATGAAATAATTGTTCATCTAAAATGGGATGTAAAGAGTCGTTTAATAATGCAACAGCAGAATTATTATTAGATGCATTATCAAAAGTAATTGATATTATTTTTTATTAATATTATATGAGCATGCAGTTTGATAAATAATATTTAAAATTTGTTGTCCTGAATGCGGAAAATCAAAAGCACGAAAAGCAATAATTCGTTTATTTAATTGCCAATCATTATCAATATAATGAGCAGTAATAGAAATAAAACAATTACTACCTACAGATGTCGTCCAAATATCAGAAGTTAAAGAAATTTTAGCATTTAAATTTGAGAGGCTTTCCGTTAAACTTTGTTTCATTGCTAAAAAGTTTGTTATAGCCACTCTTCTAAAGGTACGCCTACTAGTTCTTTTATAAGCAGGTTGTAGGCCTAATTGAACATATCTTTCAAAATTATAAGATTCAGATAAACTAAAAGGTAATTCATCTTGAACTATCCATCTTACCCATAATTTTCTTTGATTTTCGTGGTTATATGCAAAATTGCCTACAAGTAATCCCTCTTGTATATTAAGGAGTCCTTGTTGACTGGAATCATGCATCCTATGACTCTCTTGATGTCTTCTTAGATGCCCTATTCCCCCAAGTACTAGAATAACTGTAAAGTTTTTCACATTTTTTACATTTTGCTTTATAGACTCCATCAACCATAATTCTATCGAAATCAATCCAAACATTACTAGTCCTCTTACGAGAAGAGGTTTGACACTCACTAACACTAGCTCTAGATGGAACTTGAAGTTGGGATTGGGGTTGGGGTCCTTGGGGATTAGTTTCCTTACCCTTAAAAAAAGCGTGCATGTTAAAATTACTTTTGTTAAAAGATGCAATATCTAAAATTTTTAATTAATAAATGTAAAAAAATAAAAACTAACCCATAAAAAGGAATTGAGAAAAGATTAGAGGTGGAGGCGTGGAGCCGAGATTTGTGAGCTTCCTCTTGCGCTCTCGCCTCTCAACAAAAATTGATCTTGTAGCACTTTGACTACTTGCTTGAGCACTTACCACTTGTAAGAACACTTGCAAACTAAAAATTAAATTGCTAATCTATTAGAGCACTTGCTGGAAGAGAGAAATGGTAGTATTAGAGGAATTGGTTTGGTGTGGTAAGAATGAGGAAGAGTTCATCTATTTATAGAATTTCTAATTTTTTTTTTCAAAATTACCCTTTGATATAGCCGTTATATGACTGTTGGGAGGGATAAAATGGTCTAAACCCCTTCCAACAGCCTTTAGCCGTTAAAAACGGCTAAAATACTTGGTGCGGTGCCTAGGTACCAAGGTGGTGCCTGGGCACCATGTACTGGTGCCTAGGCACACCAGGTGCCTAGGCACCATGTACTGGTGCCTAGGCACCTGGTGTGCCTAGGCAGTACCTACAGGTGGTGCCTAGCAAGGCACCACCTGCAGGTGCCTAGGTAGGCACCACTTGCAGGTGGTGCCTAGGTGCCTACACGTGGTGCCTAAGCAGGCACCACCTGCCTACCTACTGTAGGTAGGCAGGTGGTGCCTGCCTAGGCACCACCTGCGCTGCCATACCATGGCACGGCTGTGATGGGTCGTGCCAAAGCACGGCCCGTCAAATTTAATTTTTTTTAATGTGCCGTACCTAGCACGGTCCATTTGTTAATGAACCGTGCTAGACATGGCACGGTAAATTTTTAGACATGCGGGCTTAGACCGTGTCTGACATGGCCCAGTGCGCATCTCTATGCATGCCCAAGCTTTATCTCAGCTAAGTCTATGTCACATGGTTCATGCGCGCATGACCATGACCAGATGCGGCATGCGCGTGCGGCAAAGACCTTGCACGGCCAAAGCCGATGCAGTCAAGCGCCGCGTGGCCAAAGCTTGGCGCGGCCAAGGCCAAAGCGGCCAATGTCCTTGCACGGCCAGATGCATTCGTGGCCCGCGCAGCCCCCCTCTGCCGGTCAAATTGGGTCTGCCAGTAGGCCTATGTTGCGAAGAACGGGTCGAGGCCGCGGTGAGGAGCAGAGCCACTGGAGACAGCTGGTCGGTGAGGACATCGGCAACGGTGAATGCAGACGACGCCGAGGCCTTTTATTATAGCATGGATAAAAGAGCGGGTAAGCCAATGGAAGAAGGCATTTACAATTCGAATATAAAATGAAAGGGAAGCAAGCCTGCAACTGCCACCTTAGTGAAACGACTGCATTAAATATTTTTGAATTAAAAATATACTTTAGCCTCCAAATAAAAAAATTAAACAAGAAAAGCCTGCGACTATTTTGTTAAAAATGATTTATTTAAATCATATTGGAAACCATTTATCTAAATATTGTTTAATTATTTTACTACAGCAGTGGACTTTTATTATAGCATGTTCGCATACGCAATTTATATATAACACATGCATGTATCGTCAATGTGATAATGAATGAAATATCAAGTATCTATGCCCCATTATCTAACAGCACATGGTTCAATAAAGTCTAAGATTAAAAATTCATAAAAGAATTATATATTTTTTCATATGTTAATATGAATTTTTATAAATATGAAAGTAAAATAGTTATATATATATATATATATATATATATATATATATATATATATATATATATATATATATATATATATATATTGATACAAACAAACGTCACACTAATCGAATGCGAATCAACTCAGATAGATTCGAATATAAAATATGCTAAAAAAAAAAAAGCATGAATCACTCAACCTTCAAATCTATGAACCAATATATGGTACCACTGAAGTAGCCATCCAATCTACCATAAAATTAGTTTCACGGTAAACATAACGAATCTGAACACAACCAACCTTTCTCAGAATAATTTTATGTTATTTGAACACGGATGTCATCGACATGCGCTCACATTGAGTGGTCAAATTTATAATCGTACTAATGTGAGGGCCAACAATATAAAAAAGAATGCAAAACGTAAGGCCAGGTGTGCTCTTTTTTTTTTTTTTTCTAAATTTGCTTTCCTCACATGATTTCAGTTTTTTTAACACAGGATATTTTTCATCCCATAAAATCAGAAAAATAAATATCACATGATATCAAAAATAGACGAAAAGATAATATTTTTCACCACACCACATCATTAAAAAATTTAAAGCAGAGAGGATCTGAATAAAACTCAAACAAGTCAAGAGGTGACTAATATTTAGGACGTTTTTGCTCGCACTTTTGTCGCACATCCCCGAGCATTTTCGCCCAAGGGGAATCACTCCATTTTATAATCCGAACATCCAAGCTTCAACATGTCCCGCTCCATCTATTTCAAATGCCTGGGTTCTTGGTTATTATTTTCCTTTTCATTTAGAAAGGCACCACTTTGAATACACTAATTTGTCAACAATTATGCTGTAAACAACTGTCACCCAATCGGTGTCAACAGATGCTACAGTACAAAACCATATGACTTTGAAAAAATTAAGAATGTTAATATGGTACCTTGAATAAAAGGGAAACAACCACATGAAACTTTTGAAACAGCTGCCCTCTTTCTTTCTTTAGCATAACAAGCTGAGCTGACATACCAAAATACATTTAGATTTGACACGTCAAGCAGGCAATCAGAACCCCATAACGGAACCACCGATATCCACTTATTGACCAAGGAGAAGCATTTTAATTAACAATGATTCAAACAACACAGATCTCTTCTTTCACAGGATCCGGTAAACCACTATTTTAACATCCACACTCCCTTCCTTCATGTTTTGTATGTTCTCTATCATATCCTTCAAAGATACTTAACGGGAGGCCAACTTCTTCAGGTGTTGAAACATGCGTTGTTTTATCCATTGCCGGTCATATGGAAGAAAAGCTTGAATTGAGTGATCATAGCTGCAATCGGGACCCAGAAGCATGTGGGAGTTAAAAGAGTGATCGTGCATGACTACAGCATAGTAATATTAAATGATAAATGACACATACACCAATGCACTAAGATCAGTCAGGCCATCTATGAAGTTGTAAAGATCAGTGATATCATAAGTGATATTTCCAATTGTGGGATTAAGATCCTTGAGTTTCCTCTCATACAAGCTGCAGATTCCTGTGCATGTCAAAAAACACGGTCATCCTGAATGTAATCATGAATAATGAAGGAAGATCGACAGCTAAGCAGTAAATTAATCAGCAGAAACACTAGAGCGTTTTACCTTGCTCCTGCTTGCAATAATGGCGTGCTTTTAGTTTAAGTAGTTTCAAAATTTCTGGTACCAGCAAGAGATAATTGCTGGTTTCTGAAGCTATGCCAAGTGAAATTCTCGTGACACTGATAAATTGGCCACATAGATTCCTAAAAGTTTATGCATATATATTTTATGAACTATTGGCTTCAAAAGTATGCCACTAAAATACAAGTGAAATTGAAATGTGTTTTTCACTCTTGTCAGTCAAAATTATAGGAAAAACAGGAAATAACACAAGGTAGAAATACCATTATCTGAGAAAGCCCCATTACAAGCTCAATCCATCTTCGCTGAAGGTTTAAATTAATGGCTTTTATAACATCAAAATGCCATTATATCAGTTTCATAGGCCTCCCATCTGCATACATAATGGACTTTTAAATGATGACTCTTATTTAACCAATATCCCATCTTAACAGGTGATGCAAAATGGGAATAACTGCTGTTACTTGACATTTTTGCTGTTCAACAGCATTAAATAAAGTTTTTCAATTCAATTTTCCTTGTCATCTGGAGGAATGATCTTTCATGCAGTAGACAATGACATTATTAAACATCTTTACTTTCCCGTTGTTGGCTGTTATTTTTGTGTTATAACAGTTAATAATCATCCCAAAAACAAACCCAGCTCAGGACACAACAGGCAAACAATGGCTGTTATATCCATTATGACTAAATAATGGTTCTGGAGAGGATCATATCAGCACAATTGAACCCCTTGTTCATGCTTCAAGGAGCAATATCAATGACACCTTGAGGCTCTGACGCAATGCTATATAGACCGATGACATGCAAGTGACATGTGAAATCTCTCTCTCTCTATGTTGAACCATAACAAGACAACCTAATACGTTTGCCTTGAGTTTTTCTGTAAGTGATGCTCAATCAAATTTAGATACATAACCCAAATCATTTACCATTATTCAATTTTCCAACATAACTTGACTTGCACATCAATACTTCTAATGCAACTGAATATTTACTTTTTTTCTTTCACAATGCAAAGATTCCCATCTGCATACATTTCTTACCATGGAACAGTTAAATCAACCAATTGTCAGAACTCATCTCAAGGGGAAGGGAGCAAAACTATTAATTAATGATCTATTTACACGCCCATAATTCAAATTACTGAAAAAATTAAGGGCCTGCAACTCACCAGTCATCGGTGAAATGATTTGAATCCAAAGCCTCGAAAAAAGTTTCAATAGCAAGAATATTCAGATGATTAGATTCTTTTCCCACCAGATGAAAAAAGATGCAAAGGAAAAAAGATCATAACCTTTTTTCACCTCAAAAAAGTAAGAAGACCAAACAACGGTAAAAGCAATATGACACAATACTATAATCCTTACAACACAGAGAGCTGCGCTAGAGTGCCAATTCACTAGGGGTGTTATAGTGGTTGTTGATAAGTCTAAAACCAACCAGGATCCTCTAGTTGTGCAGAATCTAGATGGCATTAATGATGAAGTTAATGAATTATCGATAAGACCTTGCAATGAATATTCCAAGAGCTTTGCTTACATGGTAGCAAGATGCTTCAAGTTCTAGACCCTTGCACATTAACATGAGACCCAGGTCTAGGTGCTTATCATGCCAATGAGCAGTACATGCCAGTCCTTGGCATGTGCAGCACCCAAACATGCTAGTGCATGCAAAACAATGGCAATGCATGGTACATGGAACTTAAGACCTTGCCACGAGATTTATTACTATTGTAGACACTGCAGAACATCCACTTGCAAGTCTAGGCCAAAAATCAATAAGTTTATTCAATGATTCTACCTATTTTATTCAATGATTCTAGACCCTGACTGAAGAATGGTTAAAAATCTCATAACTATTTCAACAACCATGCTAATTCAGTTACGTTGTGATGTCAAAAGCATAATAGGCATTTAATTCCAAAATCCATATAGCTCCTATTACCTAAACCATCAAAATACCTACAGACTAAAATAAAACTATCTGAAGCCTTTAACTTACTAGACAAGTGTTCAGAAAATGGAGACATATTCCACATCTAATTTGGAAAGAATAAAACTTTGGAAAGCATAAAGATTCATCACTGAGGTTTGCGTTAGAACATTAAGAACTCAAGTTAGATAATCGGCCAAACATAGCATATAAATGAAAGACATGTACTTTTATGGTTACAAACTCAAAGATTGTTGTCTATTCTAAGTTTTTAGTATCTCAGAGACGAAGTCACAGATATGGAAACCCATTTTAGGTTTTGTGCCTGCAGAACATGTATTTAAGTTGCTGAACTGCTTGAGTTGTGTATGTCATTTTTCAGTTTATCCAGGTTAGTAACACCTAAAAAATCAAGGCCTCAATAAGAGGATTATAACAATAAAACTTATTGAAAGGCAGTTTTAGTGAATGCACAAATGGTTAAGAATCAGTCTTCCTGCAAAGGAAGTTACCTATAAAGTTATTACAGCATGCATATTAAGATATACATCGTGCCAAAGACACCACATTACATATACCCATGTTTGGAGCAATCTACTAATCTGGTATCAACCAGCAATTCTCTATGTTATGGCATATTAATGAAATATAATGTTACAGAACGATGGTAATGATAACTTCTGACATACTTAATTTTATCAGACCTGAACTTACAGAAAATGTTCTTTTACTACGTTTGCTTCACTCAAGTATGGCATTATGATGTAATTTGGGCATTAAGGCTATCAATATATTGTACTATGTGACCTGTTGATTTTTATCAGCAAGAAGAATGCATGTCTAATATGTGTTGTATTATGTATGTGTAATAAGAATGCATAATCTGAAGTGTTGTATTATGTATGTATAATAAGAATGCACAATCTGAAGGTAACGACATTCATATATCATGCTATCCTAGATACTCCAAGGTACCCCAAACTAGAGAAAGATGGGTGTTCTTGATATACCTTGGTGTCTTGTCAAGTCGTTCATTAAGAAAGATGTTTATCTTTCTGTCCTAATGTGTTTCAAATGCATGATGTGGCATCACACTTGCTATTCAAAGCTTTGGAAGAAATACCTTCTATTATTTAAAGAAAAGGAATCCGGAGTTTTGCTGGAACACTAAGGGTGCAGACTAGAGTTCACCATGCAGGACACAAACTACAGCATAGGACTAAAAGTTGACAATGATGCAAATGGAAAATTGTTCACTCAAAAAAATAATCCCAATCGGCACCATCACGACTTTGTGCAACAATACCAATTCAACTTTATGAACTCTAGTTTGCTGCAATAGAATTTGTTCTACAACAATATATTATCAGCAATGGTTGGTAAGTGTACACGATACGCAATCAACTTTTAAGAGTATTCAGCAGTCTACATACATGTTGAGTTATATTTTTAATTGCATGTACATTTTTTCACTAACCACAGGACTTGTTCTCTTCTGTATAAGATGCAAATTTTTGATATTGATAATTAAAAAAGAGAGTCCCCATGTAGTTTGGAAAAGGCTTAAATGAGTTGAGTATAATTAAAAAGAGAGTATAATAATACTACTTAGGGAACATCATACTAAATTTGCACCAGAACAAGCAAAAGAATGATGAACTATACAAAATATATGGGATTAGAAGACTCTGGTAACTGGTAAGCTATTTGTACCTGGACTAAGCATAGCATGCTGAAGGTCTTAGTGCTATTGTCCACATCACAATAAAAATAAATTTTGAAGCATAGCTTTTCAGATATCATTAAGATATTTGAGTAATTTATAATATACCTCATTTATTGAAAATTAAAAGCATAGAGTTGTTTGAGATACTAATTATGAATACCATCCATAGCTTGAGTAACCGAGTTATAATCCATAAACGTTCTAGTTGCCCTGTTTTGAGATGTCTGCATTAGAATAATGGTATGTCTGTTAGCCTGCACAAAGAGAACCGTTCACAATTAGAAGGATGTCATCTAATCAGAAGAAAATGCTGAGAGACTCGAAACATATGATATTTCCATCAGAAAGAAACATGTAATAGAGATTTCAAACCCATTATGCACTAAACATTATGTTAACTCTCAATTATACAAAGAAATAATATGAAACCAAAGAAACTATTCGCCTTAATTATAATCAAAACCTTCCCATTATGCTCTCAACATAACTCAATATTTACTATGTGCATAATTATAACCATAAGAAAGCAAGCCTTCACCTAACATTTTAAGGTTAACTCTATATTCATGAAGCATCATTTATTCCAATTACAGTTCCCTTTTAACAGCACCAACCTTTTTCATTTAGTTTCTTATAAGTACATTCATGTGTCATAAAACAACATCCACATTTCATAGATATCCCCTCGTCTATTTTGACCATTCATCATGGATAGGTAACCAAAACTGTATTGGAGACAATACAGGCCTTCATTGCATGTGAATGGTTTTGTATCACTCAGCACTCCATTGCACAAGGTGTAAGTCTTAATCTTCTCTGCTGTTTATTTGGTTCATTGAAAAAGCAAGGTTACATTATATAAAGATTACAAAAGGGGATAGAGTAAATTAACAGCATTCATTTACTATAATGTAGTGATCTATCTTAACCAAATTACTTGCATAAGAATATCTCATAATTTACGTCACTTAATTTACAATAGATAAGCTGACACCAAATTGCTAGGATAAAGCTAGATGGTTATGGTCATAGTAATTTACATTAGATACTTCCTCTACTTAAGGATACGGAATCAAGGATGAAAGTTCCTAATCAAGGAACAAGGCTCGGTTCATTTTACAGTTTTCAGTATTTGGATTCAAGATCAAATGATATTATTACCTATATAACTGCTTTGCATAAATTTAAAATCTTCTTTAGTATCAATTCTCCATGATTTATGAGATTGTTGATAAATATATACACCAATTTGTTAAATTCCATTTTCCTAAAATTTCTTCCTTGCCTGATGATTATTGAAAGAAGAATAATTTCCATATATAAAGTCTTATTTTTATTTCAGACAATCCCATAGGCCATAAATTGCTATATATGGTCACAAAATTCATCATATCTTCAACTCTTTTCTCACAGCTAAAAGATTGATTTACATTTGCAGTCCTCTATTCAAGAAGATATTGATCAATTAAACATGCTCTGATGAACTTGGTTAGGAATTGCCTGCCCATTTGTTTTTCCGTTATTTTCTCCACTGCAGTCATCAAGGAAAATAATAGAACAAGATAGGATGGTTTGATCATGAACTAACACAATGAGACAATGAAGACCGAGAGAATGCTAGATGAATGGAGGGGAAGAAAAATTAAGGCTAAACTACAGTATTAACCCTCAAACTTAAAGGTTATGTCACTTTAGTTCTTGAACTTGAAAAAGTTACAAAAGTGATCCTAAACTTTTCTTTTTGTTTCACCTTGATTCTTTCCGTTAAATAGGAAAGACACCGTTTAATTTTATCAATCCAAGTACCAGAATAAAATTTTAAATCTATAATTAACCCATTAACTTGTGAACCCAATATTTAATAATTTTTTAAAAAATTTCTCTCTCCCTTCCGTGGTCCCTCTTCGCCTTCCGCCGTGGCCCCCTCCATCCACACCACCTTCTCCACCTCCGTTGTGGCCCATTCTCGCTTCCGTCGTGGCATTCTCCTTCACCCACGGCCACAGGAGGGTGAGGGACAAAGGGGAACGCCGGAGGCTTTCCGTCCTCACCTCCATAAGGAAGGAGGTCGCGGGGGCAGGGGGGTAAGGGACAGATCCCTCCTTCCCTCTATCCTTCACACAGTGCAGGAGGGGAGGGGGGGTTTGCCTCAATGCCCCCACCCCTCCATCCTTCATGCAGGAGGAGGGGTTGCCTCAGCAACCCCACCCCTCCATCCTTCATGCAGGGAGGGGGGGGGGGGGAGGTTGAGGTACGGTCCTTCATCCTTCACGTAGGAGGAGAAGGGGGGGAGGTTGCTCCCCCTCCCCTAGGAGGGGGGTTTGCAGCACCGGCCCAGCCCTCCCGTCCCTCATGCAGCAGGGGAGGGGGGGGGGGGGTGGGGGGTGCGAGGGGAAGGGATGAGGGAAGGATGTTCCCTCCGTTCCTCAAGCCCATGAGTTCCTCATGCCCGTGAGAAAGGAGGCCAGGGGTGTGAGGGACGAAGGAAAAGGGGACGTGGGCAGCGGCGGCAGAAGGCGGAAGGGGCCATGGAGGAAAAGAGAAAGCAATTTTTTAAAAAAATATTGGATATTGGATTAACAAGTTGATTATGGGTTTTAAATTTGATTATGTACCTGGATGCCAGTTGTGCTGCCATGTAGGACAAAATTAAACAGCGTTTTTCCTATTAATGGTAAGGATCAAAGTGAAATAAAAAGAAAGTTTAGGATCACTTTTGTAACTTTTTAAAGCTCAAAGACTAAAGTAACACAACCCTCTATGTTCGAGGGTTAACACTCTAGTTTAGCTAAAAATTAAATATCATCCATAGATGTATGAAGTGTAGAAACCACTGCGAATCAAACTCATCGAATCTTGATATAAAGGTACAAAGAAGATAGACAAGCAAAGACAGTTCAAAGTCCAGATTTGATTTCATAATCTAGTAGCGGCATGAAAAACACTAATGGAACTCTTAAAGGAAAGACAAGGAACCTGCAAGAGATCTTATTTTAGAAATTGCACATGTTGAAGTAACCAGAGAACTGCAATTTACGGATAGACTAGAGAATACTTGGTGGCCACAACTTGGTGATCACAATCTTCCACTTGGGGGACCACATCTTGCTGGGAACCTTAAATCTTGTAAGATATCAATTTCTTGAAACCCCCAACCAGCATGTAATTGCTCTTCTTTTTTCTCTTTTTCCCTTTTTCTTTGATTTTGCACCGGAGGTGGTGGGGCTTGGTCATAAGTTGATGAATAATGTTTGAGTGCATCTATTTTTTTATTAAATTTTCATCCCCCTTCCAACATTTGAACTAGAACCATCAAGAAAGCAAATAATAAAAATTACTAAATTAAATTAGCACACATGGTTTTTTATATAGTAGTAATTTCATCGACAGCTTTGACTCCATCAGCAAAGGACACTAGAGTGTGGCATGTCTAGTGCAATTGATAAGATGACATACAGAGCTTCTGAAACACACTCCAAAGTTTTTGTCATACAGCAGAGTGGATATTATGCTGCAGGTACCAATGCACATAATTTATTCAAGGCAATTTAATGGACCACTATGAATTTATCTACATATTACATGACGAATAACCAAGATCTGAAACATTAAATGACAGCTTTGACCAAAACTAGTCAAGGGTAATGATTACTTGATGGACAAATATGATTCCAATGGTGAATGAAATTAACTGCTGAATACACATGACTGATTTTAAAGAAAGACTACTTGACAGATCGTTCTGGTATAAAAGGAAGGACTGCGTGGTGGGAAATGTCAGCTATCCATTAATGTAACACAGTTCAAAACCACCTCCATGAATTTTTATTGAAAAGGGTTTCAACAAACACCTCCCACAGTCCACACAACTGGCACATGAAGGCTTCCTATTGCACATAGAGCTGCTCCTTAGGTGCTTCCACTTCATAAATTTCCGGAACCCCACTGCTCTGCAACCGTTCCTACGAATTCAAGTATTGAAGGGCACAACCCTTCCATTTCTGCTTTAGACTAAAGTTTAGACTTCTTTATACATGGACTATTGGATTAGATTGAAGGTTTTTATGCACAAGAAAGAATTCCAAGCCTTTTTAAGCATGTCATCAACCTTCAAGAAGGGTAGTAAGTACGTAGGAAGCGACATTTTATCTGCAAAAACCTTCCTTCTCAATAAGTGAACTGTATCGCGACTTTTCCAGATCAAATGAATTTCACCATGGACGTATATCTAAAAGGCAAGCTTTCATGGGGAAACTCATCAAACAATCTTCTTGTGCCAACCCACTGCAGTCCAAATACCAACATAACTCATATACCTCAAGCACACCCATCCCGAACCCACGCCTGAAATTCCCTCTAAGATCAAGAAAAATCGCACCATGCGAGTCTCACATATGTCTACATATTTCTGTGATTTATGTGCTCCGTGCACGCAGTTCGAATGCCATGGACAACTGGAGGCATCCGGAAAGCATCCATGATGCACCACTGAGTAGATTGGTACCTATATTTAATTCCCAAGTGCCTGACTTTTGCAACTCGAGCATCAAGATCTCAGAATTTTTCTTTTTTTGTACCAAAGTCACATTAAGCGAAACAAAACTAAATATGAAAAGAAATATCTATATCAGAAGCGGAGAAACCCTAATTCTCCTGAATTCCAACAAGAAGCAACCGAATAACAATACAAAAAAAAAAAAAATTTCAGAATCCAATCAAGCAAGCTAAAAAAAACCCTAACTTTTTAAGCGAACACGGCGTAGAACCTAGGGTGGAACGCGAGAGAGTCGAAAAGGAGAAGAAGTAAAGAGCGCACCATGTTTGGATCGGAACCGGACGGGCGAGCGCTTGGAGTTGATGGCGGGTTGGCCAAACGAATACCCTCCTTGGATCGATGAAAGCCCAGAGCGAAGGCCGTTGGTCGGTGCAAGAACGGGGAAAGCGTATTTTTGTTTTTTTTTAAAAAAGGAAAAGTTTATGTTACGGTTCTGCTTCGCTTCGACAGTGCACTGTTACATGATTTTCATAATTTTAGAGCTTTCATCTCTAAAGTTTATCAAAATTAGTTTTAATGAGAGTATTTGAGATAGATGTACTTGATCCATATTTATAATTTATGGATTGAATGGTGCGATACTGACAGCTGAAGGATTCAGCATTCTTAACTCCTCGATGCTCCCTTTCTGAGCTGTAGACGGTATGGGCAGGTATTTCCTGTGCCATTCGTAGCCTCGAAGCCAGTAATCTCATCATTGAGGGGGATTCGATTACCATCATCCGCTAGTTGTATCTAGCGATTACTTGCCTACCATCCCCTTGATTTGTGACATTCGGTCTATTCTTCAGGGAGCCTTGGATTCCCAGCTTCAGCACATCTATTGGGAAGCCAACTCGGCGGTTGATTGGATTGCTGCCAGGATTGGCCTACCACTCTGGTGTTTGGAGCTGACAGGGCCACCCTTGCCCTCTTGTATTTTTTCAAATTTTGTACTATGATATATCAGGTTTGACTTACCCTAAATTGGTGTGATCACTCGTCTGTACAAAAAAAAGCAGGATGAATTAGATAGGTAAATATTTTAGAGTATTATATGATCGATGTATCTTATTAATTTTTTAAAAAAATTATAAAACTGCTATTAGAATAGCTGATAGTTGTTATATGGAATAGAGTGTTGGACAAATATTAAAACAGTATGAATAAATTAAGTGTAACAGAAATGTGTATATTAAGATGGATATATGGTAAAACTTTAAAAGATAAAAGTAGAAATAAACATACAAGAGAAATGATAGGAATAGCCTTAATTGAAGATAAAATAAGAGAAAATCGATTACGATGGTTTGGACATATACAACGTAGACCTTTAAATGCTTCAGTTAGAAAGAATGATCTTTTAATAATTCAGGATAAGAATAGAGGTAAAGGTAGACCTAAACTAATATGGATAAAAATAATTAAAAAATATAACTATTTGTAATTTAAATGTCGATTTGGTCTTGAATAGAGAAGAGTTAAGGAAACAGATTCATGTAGCCGACCTATGTAGTTGGGAAAAGGCTTGGATGAGTTGAGTTGAGTTGGGTTGGGTTGAGTTGCCTATATAAGGCATGGATCCTATAAAAATAATCTTTTAAGAAAAAAGGGGCAAACTTCGGCAAGTTTATATGATCCAGGAAATATTGCTTGATAAAATGTAAATGGTGAAATGATTTATTTTGTATTTTGACATTTTTGCGAGTTGATTGGAGAAAGATGGAATCTGCCTTATTGAATCCTGTTTTCTAAAAGAAATTGCAAGATGTATTAGTACTAATTTGATGATATGTTTCTTTTGGCATTTCCTAGCAGGACATCGAGTTATGGTAGTGCTTTTCTTTTTTTTTTTTTTTTTAACAAGCGGGTGATCATACCACTCTGGTGCGAGTCAACCCAGATAAGTTAGAGAATAGGATTTGTTGGAGTATAATAGGACAATGGTCATCTTATTTTCAAAACCAGACACCAGAATGATAAGTCATAAAGGCCATCACCCAATCAGCTGCAGCGTTGGCTTCCTGTAGACATGATGGATCTAGAATCTGTGCACCTTTCGCAGGGTAGATCATGTATCATGAAGTAGAGGGTTGGCTGGAACCTGATCCTGGTTGCCCTATTGGAGCCATCAGATAACAGTTAGAGAATCCCCTTCTATGAAGAGACAGAGCATGGAAGATCCTAGTAGTATAGAAAATGCCAGTCCAAGCAGCATGCAGCTCAGCCAAAGAAACCAAGGAATCTAGGAGCCCAATGCCCCCAGCCGCCAATATAGCTCCATTGGTCCCTCGAATAATAAATGCTAAGCCAGCTAGTCTTCCCCGAATGCTCCCATCAAAGTTGATTTTAATAAACCCTGATGAGGGGGTTCCCAAGAAATAAAAATCGTATACCGGTTCGCTGCCGAGGCAGCAGGAAGACCCTAGTGGCCAGAGCTATCAGAATCATGAGCATTGCAGTGGAGCTAATATTCAACAGATAATGATAAGGCTTTCCTCATAATCCTATGGGAGGAAACAAAATCATCAGTGAAGATTATCTGATTACGTGATAACCAGATTTGATAGGCTATGGCCGCCCAAGTGACACCCTACTATGGGTTGCCCCTTCGGATATCATGCAGGAAAAGGGTCCACCAAGAGCTCATGCCCTCCTCTCTTTGGTGGTATTCCATCACCTGCCAGATCTGCCTCGCTCTGGGGTAATTGAAGATAGCATGAGTAGTAGTCTCCTCCATCTGGCCACACACTGGGCAGGTAGCCTGGATAGCTAGTCCCCTCCAAGAGAGTAGGGAGCAGGTAGGGAGATAGTCTCACGCTAGCTTCCAGATAAAAAGCTGAATCCTAGGATGGATGAGAAGCTTCCAGATCTATGCTGCATTAATCATATACTGAGATTGTGGCCTATTCATCTTCATGAGATCCCTGATCGGAGCACTGGAAAAAAATGATCTCTTCCACAATCTGGTATCAGCAGAGTTCCCCGGTATGAGCGGGATAGAAAGAATCTGGTGAGCTAACTCTCACTGAAAAGCTAGAACACCATGGGATTATGCCAAGAGGTGAAATCCCGAGATATCATATCAGAAACCCACATGCTGCTGGGAATATCAATATTAATAAAAGTAGGCCACCGAGAGAGTGGAAGATCAGCAATCCACATATCTTGAACAACATCCACCAAGGATCCATCTCCAATCATCCACAAGATGTTATTCAAGATAGTCAGAGCACGCTGGCAGACCTCCTTCTAGAAAAAAGAGTAGCCACGGGATTGCTGAGAATTCATAGTAGGAGTCTAGTCACCATATCTAGCACGCATAAAGGAGCTCCAAAAATAGTGCATATCAAGAAGGAACCGCGAAGCGTGTCTAGCAATCAGAGCCTCTCTCATGACAGTTAGTGACTGAATTCCCAAGCCAACTTCAGAAGTCGGCATGCAAATCGTTTCCTATGCCTACAAATGAGTACCATGGTCGTCCTGCAAAGAGCCCCAGAGGAAGTCCATGAAATATCTCTCTATTCTTCTCAAACAAATAATCGGGATAGCAGCACTGGATAGAAAATAAAGAGGAAGGAGAGTGAGAACCAAGCGCAAAAGGGTGATCCTCACCATCATAGATAATCTAGTGACCTGCCAGCCATCAATACGGTCACAAACTCGATGCTCTATCTCTCTGTAGTCTCTACTGCAAGGCCTTCTTCTCATTATAGGGATCCTTAGGTAATCAGCCTGGCTGGTGATGCCCAAGGTTTGGCTAATGGCTTCCCTACTAGTACCAGTAGTCTTCGGACTAAAGTAGATCATAGACTTTTGTAGATTGACCTTTTGACCAAAGGCCTAACAATAGTGCTGAATAATGGATGCAAAGGTGGTCGCATTGTGAACATTGGCTTGCCCCATCAGAATGCAGTCATCAGCAAACAGAAGGTGAGAGATCGATGGCCCTTGCAACCGTAACATAAAGGGAGCAATGCGATGATCATACTGCGCCTGATGGAGTGCATGAGACAGATCATCAGCAACAAGGATGAACAGGATGGGAGATAGCGGGCATCCCTGATGCAGGCCCATAGCAGAGTGAAAGAAGTCAGTCTGGTTACCATTAATAATCAGAGAGAAGGATGGCCTATGAATGCAAGCCATGATCCAGTCAATGAAAAGACCATCAAATCCAAATTCTAGAAGAGTTCGATGCAAAAAAACTCAGCTCAATCTATCATAAGTACGTTCCATATCAAGCTTGACAGCCATGAGACATTATTGGACAAAGGATCTATGTAGATCGTGCATGAATTCCTGAGCTATAAAGATATTATCCAAAATGCTACACTCGCTGATAAAGGCACCTTGTTCCATAAAAATGAGGCTTGGTATCACATTCCGCAGATGGGTGACTAGGAGACGAGCATAGACTTTGTACAGTATATTGTAAAGGCTGATAGGACGATAGTATAGGAGGGTGGATGCATCCGCTCGTTTGGGAACAAGAGTGACAAGTATCTGATTCCACTCAGCAGGAATGAATTTGGATTGGAAGGCCATCTAAACAGCCTGCATAACATCTTGGTCCACAATGTTCCAATAGCATCGGAAGAAGAAAGGCAAAAACCCATCAGGTCCAGTGGCCTTGTCAGGCCCAAGATCCCAGAAAGCCAGCCAAATCTTATCTGCTATAATAGGTCTGATAAGAAGTTCATTCTCGTGATCAGAGAACTTAGAATTCGGAACAGGGTGGACAGAAAGTCCATAGCCATTATGCTCCGACCATCTAGACTGAAAGAAATAAAGTAGCTATTCCCTAATGATGTTGATATCTTCATGGGAATGCCCCTCCTCATCAACTAGTCATCGAATCCTGTTAGTAGCCCATTACTTCAGGGTAGCCTGGTAAAAAAATCTGGTATTACTATTCCCATCACAAACCCACTAGATTCAAGACCTTTGCCTTCAGTAAATTTTCTATTGTTGTAAAAGAGAGTGGTGAAGGGCTAACTTACCTTGAAGAATAGTGTGGTCGGAATCTTTGAGATAGCCTTTCTGATCCTCTAAGGTCTGAAGAGAGATAATCTCAGCTTCCACCTATTCTACTCTCCTCACTAGATCCCCAACCACCAATCTATTCCATCTGGAGAGCCTGCGCCTTGCTAGCTCAAGTCTCCTAGCTAACCTGTACACAGCACTACCTCTAACAGGTGTTCACCAAACCTAGGAAATGAGAGTCTGAGCATAAGGATAGGTGGTCCAGAATTGCTCAAAGCGAAATTGTTTCCTCCTATGAGTAGCCACCTCCATGGATATTAGGATGGAACAGTGGTTAGAAGCAATCCTTGGAAGATGAGTAACAATGGCCGAAGGATGATTCTGAACCCATTGAGCAGTGGCCATAGCTCTATCCAGTCTCTCCTAAATACAAGCAGATCCCTGTCGATTATTACACCAAGTAAACTGGAAGCCCAAGAACCCCAAATCCAACAGTCCAGTAGACGAAATGAAGGTCCTAAACTGAGTAATGTTCGCTGAAGTAACAAACTGTCTTCTCTCTTTTTTTTGTTGGCCCCAATAATATAGTTAAAGTCATCAACAATGAGGGAGAAAAATTCCTTAGAAAGGAGAGAGAGAATCTCAGACTATAGGATATGCCTTTCCTGAAAATCCATGCTAGCATATACTCCTGCAAGTAGCCAGGGGTCCGATGCCCCCTTCGAAATAACTAGGGCAACCTGTTGGTTGCACTGATGAAAGGCATCCACCCCGATGGAGGTGTTGCGCCAAAGAGCCAAAATACCTTCTGATAGACCCCTTGACTCCACTGCATAAGAAGACTAAGAATTGAAAATTTGTCTCTTGAATCGGGCAAGACTGTCATCCGACAAGTGGGTTTCTAATAGAACACAAATATCAAAATTATGAAGTTGCATCAATCTCTCAAAAGAGGAGCGAAATGAGGGTTTTTGGGCTTCTCTGACATTCCAGATTATAATCTTCATTCAGTGGTTTGGGGTGGGGGGATAGGGCCCAGCATGATCCTCCTGCTTATCATTATCAGGATAGCACTTAGTAAGCAAGGCATATACCAGGATTCTGTCTCGTGCAATCCATTGGATGGGTATCTGCCATTGCTTGCTCATTCTCATTCACGGGGGGGGGGGGGGGGGGGTGGTGGTGGTGGCTAGTATCTAAGTATCCTTGCCCTAGATGGCTTCCTTGAGGTAGGAGACCATCACCTCATGGGGTTGTTGTTGTTGATCCTCAGGTAGGATCAGCTCCCCTTCTGGGGTCACACCTTAACTACGACCATCAGTGGCTCAAGATGATTTTGGGAGTGCTAAAAATGTAAACTTATGCTTTACAATGTTTGAAGCAGGTGAGATTGTTTTTCCTTTTCTTTTTTCAAATTTGGAGACTACACGTTGGGTATGAGTCTCCGCAGCCCTAGACCGCTTGGATGGATCAGGGCGTCTATCCCTGCTAACCATGGGCCTGCCAGCCCATTTGTATAGAGCAAATGGATTCTCTGAATTCAAGTTAGAATTCAAATTAGGCTGTGCAACTATGATCTCTGTTTGGGCTTCAGTCCCCACATCAATTGGAATTTTAGATGAAACACTAGCACTGGCACAGCTCCAGTCGTTGGAATTTTAGATGAAGCACTTTCTTTTTTACTTGTTAGCACTTAGCATGATACTTTACCTATCTCATACGTAAAACACCAATAAGTACACCACTTCACTAAAATAAAGTTATGGATCAAAATTAAGTATTTACTTTAAAAATATTCAAATGGAATTGAAGTACAACGTACTCGATGCGTGCATTGTGATTGTATCTCTATCCCTTCTATTTTTTTTCATCAACCACCTCATAGGATTCCAATAAAGACTTGCATAGCTAAAAAAAATAGGAGAGAGATAAAAAGAATAATTGCATTTGCACATGCACCTGAGTTCTATCCAAAAGACTTACGTAGCTTAAGAAAAAAAAGTATGAGAAAATAAGAAGTATTATAGAATTTGCCATAATAACTACAAGGAAGTGATGAGATGATGTGTTGCATCCTTTTTAACTATCCTAAGACGAGAGTAGTGTGATTTGTGGCTACAATTCAAGGACCACACTTCTCTAAGACTTGACCTTTATCTTTCCTTCTTGACTACTTGAAAGCTAGATCTAGAAGAGCTTAGCAAAACTACTATGTGATCTTCTTAGCTTGCCTACTTTATTGCATTTGACTAGCTAGGAATCATAAATTATTTAAAGGTATTGATCAAGGACCATAGGTGGCTCTGATAAAAGTTTGCAGTTAGACATCCTCTTGAGGTAAATTATTTCGTGCCACCTCATGTAGTTCTATTCTTTCGAAAGCTTTCATCCTCTGATTTTCTTAAGATCAACTTCGATGGCAATATGAAAAATAGAGGTGCCTTTGGTAGAGTGAGATTTGTCATCAACAATTACCAGACGTTCGTTATTGTTACTAAAGACATCCATCTTTTTTGACATGCATCCCTATGATGGAGCTCTGGGTTACTATGAAGGCTTGTCTTATGATATTTCTCATTTGAAAGCTTCCATTATTATCCTGAAGTTTGGAGGACTCTCGATTAAGGAAAGGAAAAGGCTAGCTCAAAAGTATTATTTCTTATTTTTGATACTATATAAGTATCAAAGATCAATTTTCTAATACATAATTGATATGAAACTAAACATCCACCAATATTAGTTCTCACACATTTCGTCCGATCAATTTCTAACATCCTTGCTAGGCTAAGGATCGATGTCTAAATTTATATCTATAATTCAATCAAATTCAATTATAAACATATAGAGCCCATCTACATTGTATCTCAGTTCATATAGACCATAAGATGATTTTATGCCAATACTATTTGTTATAGGTACTTATACAAGACTAAATAGCCTAAATGATACCTTTTAGCTATCCTTTTTGAATAAGATACTGGGTTATTGCAAATGAAATTTAAGTGAACCTAGTTTATACTTTATATGAACTAAGGGACATTGTAGATGAGCTATATATGTTTATACCGCATTTGACTAAATTTGGATGTAAACTTAGATATGGATTTTTTGCTTGATGAGGATATTAGGGCTTGAAAGAAAAGAGTATGTGAAAGCCGGTGCTAGTGAGTATTTAGTCTTATATTAATTATATATTAAAATAATTTAAAATATTTATATAAAATTAAGAAGCTGAAATAATATTTTTTGACTAGTCTTTTTAGATAATATCATATAGTGACAACCTACAAGCAGTCCTTGCACTTATTCTTCTTTCTTTTCATCTACTACTTTCTTTTTCTTACTACTCTAATTTTTTTATTTTTTTTTTTTTCGTAACTTGGCTTCATTCACTTAATAAGATTTGAGTGACCTTTGCTTTTCCTTCAATTTAATAAAAAAGGGGTATTTGCTCCTTTTTATGTGCTTCCAATTAAAGTCATTGGAATATATTATACTATGTTTGAATACTGCCTATATTTAGATAGCTGGTCTGGAGATAATATCCATCCTTTTCTCCAAAATGATATTTACTCTTTTGGCATTATTATTTTCATAAAACAGCTAGCATAGATGATCATATGCTACTTATATTTTTATTATAATCAAGTCCTGACCTATAGGAACACAATTTATTTGAGTTGCTTGGTATGGCTTCACCTCCTCCTTTTTCCTATTTTCAAGACGAGATAAGTGAGCAGTGTTATTGTCCTCCTTGATAGATATTATGCTGCCAAAAGTTTTCATTTTCTATCACATATTTGAACAAAAGAGAAATTGCTTACAATAATCTAAAAAATAGTTTCATATCAAATGAAAAAAAAGAAAGAAATTATTAAGAAGCTTATAATGCAAGTCCATGTATTATAAATTAACATGACTCAAGTTTTTAAGATTACATGGATTTGGTTCGCTAATATGTTAATTAAACTAGTAGGTAAACTTAGGTAGTATTTGAAATAGGGAATAAGAGAGGATATCCCCTCTTATTCCCAAAAGCCATAATTATAAAAGATAGCTAAAAATAAAGTTAACCAGAAGGATAATCCATGGTATTAGCCCCTCAATTTATTTCCAAAAAAATGCAGGAATTGCTGGTTATCCCTTCAAATAAGAGTCAAAAAAGTTATCCTATGAATTTACCTTTTTGTATTTGATATGATCAATGGGATAGCTAGAGGATAAACTCTATCCCGTACATTTATCCATGGATAATATTTTTTCTATCAAACACTACCTTAAGCTATTATAAGTGGCATCAGAGTCAATCAAAATGTGCAAAAGTTATTGGGTTATGAGGGATGGCGAGAGTCCTGCCTTTGCAACATCAACGACCTTTCTTGTAGCATGCGACAAGAATGCCTCTTGATAAATAATGATTGTAATAATAATAATAATAAGTTTTACATCAGATAAAAAAAAGAATAGATCCTAGCCTTTGTATTAGTTTATAGCATGCTATTAGGTTGCGGCAAGAATGCCTCTTGATAAAGAATGATAATAATAATAATAATAACAATAAAAAGTTTTACATGGGAATAGATCCTAGCCTTTGTATTAGTTTATAGCATGCTATTAGAATGCCCCAAATAAAAAAGGAAGATTGCAACATCACAAAAAGAAAAAGTTTCGCATTAAATAGGAAAAATGATTGAAAAGTTTTGCATGGGATAAAATAATTGAATTTTTGTGTTGATATTATCATGCTAAACAACTAATTATTAATCTCAATAACCCAAGTTGGTATAAAAGGGGCCAATGGATAACCTATTTTTGATGGGATCAGAAGCTTTCCAAATTACCTCCTCTTCTTAATTATCATGCACAGAATCCTTTCTTGGTTTAGTCTGTTCCCTCAAAAACAAATTCCGGTGAAGCGACGTCATTTTAAGCATTACGAGAACCTTATTCCAACTATTTCAATTATCATCATATACAGAAGCCTTCTTGGTCTTCTCTTCATCAAGACAGCTTGCACTGCCTCTTTCCGCTGACTAGCTGTGAGTAGCATGATTTGCGTTGAAAATGAGAGAATTCAGACCGAAGTGGGCAGCCGTCAACACGTTTCTTAATTATAAGCACGAGCTTCCACAAGTTCATGAAATCAGTTTTTCTTGACGTGGAACAAATGGAGATCGAACCGTGTCTCCACCTGCTTTCAACGTCAAACCACCAAAGCTATCGATTCACACGAGTGCAAAGAAAGTCCCTTCGATGCCTGATTGGCACAGCACCATCATTTCAGCATTCATCCTATATCATTCCTGTGGAGAACATGAACACTCCTCAAAGATTACAAGTACTCCAAGTTTCAGATTCCAGTAAAGAACAAAGAAGAAGTCGAGCAATCCAGAGATGGCATGGCATAAAGGAGTTGCGCGTTGAACAGCAGGCTTCCGAACAGGAAGTCTTTTGACAACCTGCGGTAGATGAGTACGCCACCATTTTATTTTACAAATAACTAACTGCTTTACTCTTTGGTCCAAACTCTTGCTCTCAAAATGTTTGAGCGTAACCATCACCTCCCATTATAACTGAAAGAGGATTTCGCAAGAAATCCGTCTTATTTGAATGGATTTGCTTCCATTTTTTTGATTGACAATGGGTTGCGTTGACTTCCGTAATTCCGTAAGAAGGATGGATATAGTTGAAAAAACTAAGCATGGAGAAGTTATTTGCAGAAGAAAGGATCACATTTCAATTGAAAAACAATCTATTTTCAATTTCCTAGTTTGCCTCTGTGACTATCTAATGACATTTTTAGCATATGCATCTGAACATGATTGATTTTTGAGGATGGTGGAGGCGTCGCTTCCAACCAATATGAGCAAACGGCATTGTCTTCCCAAAAACCAGCAAAGCCACTGTTTTTCCACGAAACCATCACTTCCATCCATCCCTGTCAACAGTTTCTTCCTTTGCGGCTGCACTCCGTGGGATGAGCACCCACTTTACATGCATCCATGAAAGCAGAACTTGAAGATATGGTAGTAAATAACTCCCCTCAGTATCATTCACTCCCCTTCCCTCTCATTTTACCATCCTTCTCCCTCCCTTTCAAAATTCTCTTCCCTCATCCATCCAATTAGCCATAATCTTTCCCTTCAGCCCCCAACCATGTAGGTGGTGTGGTACTCCAAAGCTTAAATCTTAGGATGGAGGTTTATAGGCTCCACATGTTTAAGGCCCAGATTGTTGAGTCTTGAGGGGGGTTAGTCTATCATTGGGCTAGGTTTGGGCCCAAGGTGTGGGCTGGTCTAAGGGAGTTTTTTAGGATTTATTATCCATATAATAAGGCACCGGTTCATATGTGGTGCTGGTTTTATTTTGGTGGCCGTTATGGGACGGGGTTGATATAATCATGTAACGATGATGATTATAGATGAATGAAAGAAACTCTTTTCTCCCAAGAACGAGCTATCTCTCTTCTTTCCTCTCTTATACACATTTTCCTCTCTTTCTTACACATAGATGTCCTAGATTTCTAGGGTTTTATTGCTGCCATCTCTACCCTAGCCATCTTCTTGGAACCGCCTCTCTCAAAGAAGGAGAAGGAAGAAACCCTAGCAGCACCTTCTTCTTGGGCAGCGTCTCTTGATTTTCTGGTTCAGATCTGAAGGTTCACGTGAGGAAGAAGAGAGGCCATGACCCTCTCTTACAATCTTGGGGTGCAAGAAACCAAAGAAAATCCTAGTTGCTAATCAATCCGGGAAGATTACCAAGATCAAGATCCAAAATTCTGCTGCAGAATTTCAGCAGGGATATCATCTCGCTTCCGCATCTCCACACTACTTGGGGCTGATCGAATGCGTGCTATGCTCCAAGGGTAAAAAAAGGACGATCCACTCTTCATTTGGTATCAGAGCCTCGGTGATTTGGTGGAGAAAAGATTAGATCTTGGGCGTTTCTTGGTAGGATATCAAACAAGAAATTTCTGCAGCAAGTTTAATTTTCTGTTTTTATTGTGTGCATTGTTTCTTGGTTGGATATGACATCTAGTAGCTTTAAATTCGATTTTGAAAAGTATGATGGCAAGGGAAACTTCACCCTATGGCAGCAAAGGGTGAAGGATTTATTGGTACAATAAAGGATTTATAAGGTCTTGGTGAAACAAAGACCGGATAATGTAAGTGGTGAGGATTGGGAGGAGTTAGAGGAGATTGCATTTAGCACAATCAGGATGTGCTTGGCTGATCAAGTTTTGCCGAAGATTTGCACGCAGACCACGGCAAGGGGGCTCTAGAAACTTTAGAGAACACTTATATGAAAAAGAGCATGACAAACAAGTTGTGGTTGAAGAAACAGTTGTACAGCTTGAGAATGCCTGAGGGAGGAAATTTTGTGGCCCATATTCAGAAATTCAATCAGGTGTGCTCAAAGGTGATGAGCCTTAATGTGAAGATTGATGAAGAAGACAAGACCCTCATCTTGTTGTGTTCGCTACCTAGTTCCTATGATGGTCTGATTATAAAATTGGTGTATGGGAAGGAGACCCTGAATTATGAAGAGGTTGTGGGGGTTCTGAGATCAAACCAGCAAAGAGAAAAGATCGCATGGGAAACTCTAACACAGAGGTACTTGCTGTGAATGAGAGGCAAGGAAGACCCTGGGAAAAGGTTAGAGGCAAGTCCAAAGGCAGATCTAAGTCTCGGGGCAAGCAGAAAGCATGGAAGTGTTATAAGTGTCATCAGATTGGTCACCTGAAGAGAAATTGCCCACTTCTGAAGAATGAGAAGGGGAAGGGCATTTCCAAGGGAGGTTCAGCCAGCAATGGTGGTACAAATTCATCTGAAGACAGTGAAGATGATATACTGGTAGTTTCAGATGGGACCAAGAAGTGTGATAGTTGTTGGACACTTGACTCAGCCTGTTCTCACCATTATACTTCGCATAGGGAGTGGTTTGCAATTTATGAAAAATCTGATGGAGGGAGTGTATGCCTTGGTGATAATTATCCTTGTAAGGTTGCTGGAGTTGGAAGCATAAGGGTGAGGATGTATGATGGGGTTATAAGGACTTTGACCAATGTCAAACATGTCCCGGAGTTGAAGAAGAATCTAATTTCTTTGGGCTACCTGGAGAAGCATGGGTATGCTTTTGGAAGCCAGCCGGGAGTGGATGTTTGAGGATAACCAAGGGTGCATTAGTGGTGATGAAAGGGAGAATGTTGGAAAATAATCTCTATCAGATGGAAGGCTCAGTGGCCATAGATGGTGCAGAGGTGCTAGCAGCGGCACAGGAGGACAGTTGCTCTATAAACTGTGGCACTATCGAATGAGACACATGAGTGATAAAGGGCTTATAGAACTCAGCAAAAGAGGTCTGATTCCAGCACTTAAGAAGGAGGACAATGACATCTATGAGCCCTGTATTTATGGCAAACAACATAGGGTGAGATTTGCCAGCAGTTCTAAGCAGAGTGAAGTATTCTGGAACTAGTTCACTCAGATGTATGGGGACCGGCCCCTGTGTCAGCCAGAGGTGGGGCTAAGTATTTTTTGACCTTCATTGATGACTACTCCAGGAAGGTATGGGTATATCTGATAAGAGAAAAATCAGAGGTATTTGCTCGGTTTAAAGCTTGGAGAGTTGGTGTTGAAAAGGAGACAGGAAAACCAGTGAAGTGTTTGAGATCTGACAATGGAGGGGAGTATACAAGCAATGAATTCAGAAGCTACTGTGAGGAAAATGGGATCCAACGCCATTACAGTGAGGATGACTCCCCAGCAGAATGGTGTGGCAGAGAGGATGAATCGTACATTGACAGAGAAGGCTAGGAGTTTGAGGCTGCAGGCATCACTGCCCAAGGTCTTTTGGGGTGATGCAATTATGTTCTCTGGTTTTCTTGTTAACAGGTCCCCTAATAGAAAACTTGATGGAGGCATTCCAGAGGAGATCTGGAGTGGGAAGAAGGTGAGCTTGGACACCTAAGGATTTTTGGTTGCCCAGCCTATGCACATGTGGAGGCAACTGAAAGGAGCAAGCTGGACCCAAAATCACAAAGGCTGATCTTCATCGGGTATCCACAGGGAGTTAAAGGCTATTTGCTATGGAGTTCAGATTCACAGAAGTGTATCATCAGTAGAGACATTATTTTTGATGAGAAGAGCATCTTGAAGAGGTCAGAGATTGCAGATGGAGCTGAAAAGGCTGAACAGGACAGCAGTGGACAACATTGGCTGACAGATGATGTACCTTCTACTTCTACTTCAAAACGTGCTTCTTTTGAGGTGGAGTTTGGTATGAATGTTCAATACATATAAAGGATCAGCCAGGAGAGCCATCAATCCAGAAGGAGGTGCAGGTGGAGTCACACACTTCAGCTTTGAGAGATGATCAAAGGGGTGTGGCACTACACAAGGCAAAGCATACCATCATCAAACCTGCTCGGTATCGCATTGATGACATGATTTCCTATGCTCTAATCACTGCAAATGAAGATCCAAAGACCTTCCAAGAAGCCATGAAAGTTCAGAAAGAGACTCATGGATGCAGGCCATGATGGAGGAGATGGAGTCCCTGGAAAAGAACAAGACATGGCAGCTAGTGGATCTACCTAGAGATGCTCGGGCCATTGGTTCAAAATGGATGTTCACAAAGAAGGAGGCACCTTCAGAGCAAGGTGGAGTCAGATACAAAGCAAGGTTTGTTGCTAAGGGGTTCTCACAGAGAGAGGGAGTGGACTACACAGAGGTATTCTCTCCAGTGGTACGTCATGCTTCAATTCGTGTGTTGTTATCACTTGTAGCACAACATGGTATGGAGTTGCAGCAGATGGACGTGAAGACGGCTTTCTTACATGGGAGTCTAGAGGAGAGATATACATGAAGCAACCAGAGGGTTTCAAGGAATCTGGATTGGAAGAAAAAGTGTGTCTACTAAAGAAATCGCTCTATGGTTTGAAGCAGTCACCCCGTCAGTGGTACAAAAGGTTTGACACTTTTATTTTGGGCCTTGGATTTTCTAGATGTGAACATGATACTTGTGTCTATGTGAAAAATATGGATGAGGATGATGCACTGTATCTCCTTCTGTATGTGGATGATATGCTCATTGCCAGCAGGAGTGTTGAAGCAGTGAATGGACTGAAATATGCATTATCAACAGAATTTGAAATGAAGGATTTGGGGTCAGCTAGGAAGATACTTGGGATGAAAATTTACAGAGATAGGACCAAGGAATTCTACACTTGTCATTGGGTGGATATATTCACAAGGTGTTGGAGAGGTTTGGATGGATAAGGCCAAACCAGTTGGAACACCTTTGGCTAGTCACATGTCTCTTTCTAAGTTACAAAACCCCCAGACAGATGAGGAGAAAGAGTACATGGAGAGAGTTCCATATGCCAGTGCCGTGGGCAGCATTATGTATGCTATGGTGTGTTGCAGACCTGACATAGCATATGCAGTGAGCCAGGTGAGCAGATTCATGGCGAACCCAGGGAAGGAGCACTGGAAGGCACTCAAGTGGATTTTGAGGTACCTTCAGGAACTCATGGACTTGGTCTAATTTTTGGGCAGCAAGAAAGACCTAAGGAGAAATCTAATATCCCAAGTAAATCATTAGGTCCATTGGAAGGGTTTGTGGATGCAAATTTTGCAGGTGATCTGGATACAAGAAGGTCTACCACAGGGTATGTGTTCAGCATGTATGGTGGATTAATTTCTTGGAGATCAATTCCTTCAACCTATTACAGCTTTGTCTACAACAGAAACTGAGTATATAGGATTACAGAAGCTGCTAAGGAGGCTCTTTGGTTGAAGAGACTCATCATGGAAATGGGGGTGAAGCAGGGTATAGTATTGTTATACAGTGATAGTCAGAGTGCCTTGCAATTGGCTCAGAACCCAATCTATCATGCACGCACAAAGCATATAGATGTGAGGTATCACAGAATCAGAGAATTGGTGGAAGAAGGTGAAGTGGAGCTGGTAAAAGTTCATACAAAGAAGAACCAGGCAGATGCACTTACGAAGACTCTTCCACGGGATAGCTTTCTCTCATGTATGACACTGATGGATCTGAAGGAATGTGCAGATTTTTCAGCAGCTTTAAAGGACCAAGGTGGAGATTGTAGAGCCTGGTGTGGTACTCCAAAGCTTAAATCCTAGGGTGGAGGTTTATAGGCTCCACATGTTCAAGGCCCAGGTTGTTGGGTCTTGAGGGGGCTAGTCTATCATTGGACTGGGTTTGGGCCCAAGGTGTGGGCTGGTCTAAGGGAGTTTTTTAGGGTGTATTATCCATATAATAAGACACCGGTTCATATGTGGTGCTGGTTTTATTTTGGTGGCCGTCATGGGATGGGGTTGATATAATCATGTAATAATGATGATTATAGATGAATGAAAGAAACTCTTTTCTCCCAAGAACGAGCTATCTCTCTCTTTCCTCTTTTATACACGTTTTCCTCTCTTTCTCACACATAGATGCCCTAGATTTCTAGGGTTTTATTGCTGCCATCTCTGCCCTAGCCATCTTCTTGGAACCGCCTTTCTCAAAGAAGGAGAAGGAAGAAACCCTAGCAGCATCTTCTTTTTGGGCAGCGTCTCTTGATTTTCTGAATTAGATCTGAAGTTCACGTGAGAAAGAAGAGAGGTCACGACCCTCTCTTACAATCTTAGGGCGCAAGAAACCAAAGAAAATCCTAGTTGCTAATCAATCCGGGAAGATTACCAAGATAAGATCTAAAATTCTGCTGCAAAATTTCAGCAGGAATATCATCTCGCTTCCATATCTTCACATGACTTGGGACTGATCGAATGCGTGCTATGCTCTAAGGGTAGAAAAAGGACGATCCACTCTTCAAACCATCGATCCAGCCCCTTCCCCGGTTCCCCAAGATACAACACAAGAAACCCTGTTCCTCTAGTTTAATTTCCATGAACTAATTAAAGAAATCTTTCGGCCAGAACTAGATGAAGAAACCATGAATTGAGGACATCGCACGGCCAACCAAGGTGATATCTAAGGTTGGCAAGTTTAGCAACTGCCCCGCAAAAAACGATTGCTTTCATGGGATTGAAGCACGCCATCTTTCTGCTCCTCCTCTTCTTCCTCCTTCCCCAATGCATGGTCTCTCGACATGATCACCGCCTCCTCAGTACGCGACACCGAGCAATTCTCCAAGAGAAAGCCGCTCTACTGTCTTTCAAGGACACCACATCGACTCAGCCTCAGGGAGCTGCTTTCACAAATTGGAAGAATGACTCCATCGATGTTTGTGACTTCGTAGGTGTCATCTGCGATCGATGGCGAGTCCATGTTGTGCGTCTCCGACTTGGAGGCAGCCATCTCTCCGGACTCCTAAACCCCGTCCTAGCCAACCTCACCGGCCTTCGCGAGCTAGACCTGTCCGATAATAGTCTCACCGGAAACATTCCCCATGATTTCTCCAAGCTACGGCACCTCAAGATCCTGCGTCTGTCGGCGAACTTTTTAGATGGCCCACTTCCACGTTCTCTTGCCAACCTCACCAGCCTTCGCGAGCTAGACCTGTCCAAAAATAATTTTGCAGGCCCCGTTCCGCTTGAATTCTCCAACCTCCGGCGTCTCGAGGTCCTGGAACTGTCAACAAACGCACTAGATGGCCAAGTTCCACATTCTCTTGTCAACCTCACCGCGCTTTGGGTGTTAGACCTGTCGGAAAATCATCTCGCAGGGCGCTTTCTGCTCGAACTCCCCAATCTACAGCACCTCCAGTTCCTAGATCTGTCAGAAAACCAACTGGATGGCCCAATTCCACAGTCTCTTGCCACCATCAGTGATCTAATATTTCTCGACCTCGGCCATAACAGCCTAACAGGTCAGATTCCAGCCTCAATCTTTCTCAACTGCAGTAAATTATGTGTCGTGGACTTCTCAGCCAATGCTCTCTCTGGCGGTGAGATCCCTTCCGACGTTGGAATTCATTTGCCAGACTTGAACCTCCTCAATCTCTACTCGGATAATTTGACTGGAAAATTACCATCATGGCTTTCTAATTCATCATTCCTACGGATATTGGATGTCGGTGATAACTTTCTTTCAGGCGAACTGCCTTCGGGCATAGTTTGGAACATGACATACCTTGAAGTCCTTCATTTGTCTTATAACTACTTTTCAAGCCACAATAACAACAACTTGAGGACATTTTTCTCAGCTCTTTCCAACTGTTCGAAGCTGTACAAACTTGGAATGGCAGGGCTAGCACTTCGGGGACCACTGCCTGCAATCATAAGTAGTGTCCCCAAAAGTCTGTCGACCGTCAACTTGGATGATAACATGATCTTTGGACCAATCTCTCCTGACATAGGCTATCTTTCCAATATCACGCTACTGGATCTGTCGGGCAACCGTTTGAGTGGAAATATTCCAACTCAGATTGGCCAACTTCCAAAGTTAGAGAGACTAATCTTGTCCGATAACTTCTTGAGTGGTGTGATTCATCCCGTGATTGGAAACGCTAGCTCAATCGGTCTGCTTGATTTATCCAACAATAGCTTATCGGGAGAAATCCCGAAGAGTCTTGGAAATCTAAGTCAAGTCAGAGAGATTTATCTTCAAAAGAACCATCTTCATGGAGAAATACCTTCTAGTCTTGGGAGTTGTGCTAGTTTATTAGACCTAGATCTGTCATATAATAGATTAACTGGAAGGATCCCCCAAGAAATATCAGGCATTGTAAAGATTTCTTTTAATCTTTCACACAATCAGCTTGAAGGGCCGTTGCCAATAGGGCTTAGCAAGATGGATCATGTCCAAGAGATCGATTTGTCATCGAACAACCTCACCGGTGCAGTGATCCCTCAGCTATCAGCATGCGCTGAACTGAGGCTCCTCAACCTCTCACACAATTCTCTCCAAGGACGGCTTCCCAAATCATTTGGGGATCTCCGGAGCCTTGAGACACTCGATGTTTCTTTCAATTACTTGGTTGGGGAGATTCCGTTGAGCCTTAACAAGTGCACCAATCTCACACAACTGAATGTTTCATACAATGACTTCAATGGACCTGTACCGGTTGGTGGTGTCTTCTCATTATTAACCAATCTATCCTATCTTGGAAATCCGCTCTTATGTGGCACAGTCGTTGGACGGGCTTGTTTCGAACGACGAAGATGGTTGCATTCGCATAAATTCTTAATCATCATTTGTGTCAGTGCTCCCGTATTAGCATTTTTACAGGTACTCTGTTGTGTGATTGGAGTTAGAAAGATCAAAGCGAGGAGTTTCAGAGGGAGAGATGGCACTTTTGGTAGCTCATCTCTGGTGTTAAGATCAAGCTTCCCGCGAATCACCTACCATGAACTCGTCGAGGCAACAGGAGGCTTTGATCAGGATAGGTTAATTGGTTCTGGCAGCTATGGTCGGGTCTACAGAGGGGTACTAAGAAGAGATGACGCCATTGTGGCAGTGAAAGTGTTGCATATCCGAACTGGCAATTCCACGAAGAGCTTCAACAGAGAATGCCAAGTTTTGAAGAGAATTAGGCATCGAAACCTTATTAGAATCATCACAGCATGTAGCTTGCCGGATTTCAAGGCTTTGGTCCTTCCTTTCATGGCAAACGGTAGCCTCGAGGGCTCTCTGTATTCAGGAACTTCTGAACTAAGCTTGATCCAAAGGGTGAGTATTTGCAGTGATATAGCTGAAGGAATGGCCTATTTGCACCATCACTCCCCTGTGAAGGTCATACATTGTGATCTAAAGCCCAGCAATGTTCTTCTTAATGATGACATGACTGCTTTAGTCTCTGATTTTGGGATCTCAAGGCTGGTGATGAATGCTGGAGTGGAGAGCACAATCGAGGGCGATAACATAGGAAGTTCAACAACAAATATTCTTCTGGGGTCCATTGGATACATTGCACCAGGTACATTTGCTTCAATTTTATATTTCTTAAATGACGGGTGCGCGCGCGCGCGCAAGCACACATCTATATATACATATATGTGCTATGTCCATGCCTTGAAGTATTGATCAGTCTTTAGTATGAATAAGATTGGAGTAAATTAAATGAAATTTTCCTTTTAAGCAAGTAAAATTGAGACTCTGATTCCATTGAAGATTTTACCTGCTATTTCATCTTCCACATTGGTAGAAGATCTCTAACAAATCTAGGAAGGCAAATGGCAAGACGGATATGATCTTATTTATGAGTGGTGCTGCAGTATGACCACTTACTTACATGTAAATTTTGAGCTTTGAAGATACCACTGAGATTGTATATCTATATATGGATGTGTGTGAATTTTTTAGAGTACGGGTTTGGCTCAAATGCATCAACCAAGGGAGATGTCTACAGCTTCGGCGTTGTAGTCCTTGAGATGGTCACGAGAAAGAGACCCACAGACGAAATGTTCGAAGGTGGTTTAAGCTTGGCGAACTGGTGAAGAGCCACTATAATGGGAAGTTGGAGAGGATCATCGACGCCTTCTTAGTGACTGCTGTGAAGAATCAAACACATGAAGTGAGAAGACTATGGGAGGTGGTGATCGGAGAGTTGCTGGATCTTGGTCTGCTCTGCACTCAGGAGAGCCCATCAAATAGGCCGACAATGTTGGATGCTGCCGATGACTTGAGCCGCTTGAAGATGTATCTTTCGGGTGACACCACCGCCAGTGTTCCTCTTCTTTGGGATTGTCATCTTCTACCATTGTGGAGGATTAGGCATGAGATTATTGTATATTTTTTGATTGATGTGTTCTAACATGTGGATTATATATGGTTTTGATAGACAATGCTTTCAAAAGTTTCACAGTAGCCAGCCATCTTTAGTGCCGTACAAGTTGTTGAGGGCCATGAAGTTAGGATTTTCTTTTTGTGGCAGCGTTTTTTTTTTTTTGGGGGGGTACAAAATTGTGTTATGTGATATTGCGGCAGTTCTTGTGGTGTTTGTCAGTTGTCAAGTCGTGGTAATCGTGTTCGGTCATCACTGTCTCACATGGTTTGGCAACTTTTTTGAAAGGTTGGATTCTGTTTGAACATTATTCAGTGAATTTGCTAATCCTCTGAAGATATAAGAGAATATAATTAATGAAACAGCGGAACGTAAGTTGATAGATGAAAGAAAAGGGCTATAGGATAGGATAGTAGTAAAGAGACTAAGCCACTTCTTCTATGCTTTTTTTTAAGAAAAAAATTTAAAAATATATAATTTAAATTTATCTACTATCAATTAATTTAGATTTAAATTTTTAAGGCTATATTGATGCAGCTCGCTAATAAGTTAATTAGATTAACAAGTGAATTCATTGTACAGGGACAATAACATCATTAGTCTAAATTTTATACGTATCTATTTTTTTTTTTAAAGAAAACATGTTTCTTGTAATCAAGCTATGATTAGTGTAAGAAATAATTAACTAAAACCTAGCCTTTGTATTTATATAGCAAGCAAGGTTCACATAATTCCATTTAGATAGTTCTCTCGGCAAATATAACAACAATAATAAAAAAAAATAAAAAAAAAATGACATGAAAATAATCTACTCAATATTATGAGTGAATTAAAAATTAAAAAAATAAAAAATATAATTACTATATTTGATGGATGATAGGAAGATTGACACGGTAGATGGACCTCAACCAAGTAACTAGTTTATCATACATTTACAACATTCTATAGCCTATCATTGAAGTTGCCAATTAGTTCACATGTTGCAGGAAAAACTTTTTTTATATTATTTTGGTGTAGAATGATCTGCATTGAACACAATGATTTGTTTATGTGCAGGTTTGTGCATCAGCGATGCGAAACTCATGAACAAACTTTCGGTGCAAGCCCGTGCATGAATAAATCATCACGCTCGATATAGGCCATCCTACATCAGAAATAGTATACAAAGATTTTTCCTATGTGAAATATAAAGTTACTGCATGGGTCGCTTTGCCACTTAGCCTTATAACCAAGGCAAGTCAAGTGGCGACGGCTCTTTTTTTTTTTAAAAAAAAAAAAAAAAACCATATATGGTCTCCATATTTCTTGTTTTAATATGAATATTCTATTCTCAAAAAAAAAAAAATGTTTGATGGAAACATCCTATCATATTCATCCCAGTGTCCTATAAAAATAAGTAGTTACACCAATAAGGAGCTAGATTTGTTGGCGTGGTAGAGCAGCTGGTTTGCGTTCGTCATTCGTGGATCCGCGGATAATTTGTTGGCAGCAGGAGGTTTTGGTTCTCTTGACTATTCTGTTCCGATGGCTGAGCTCTATGCGGCTTGGGGGGGATTTCTTATGCCGCTCGAATTCTCCGCGCTCCTAGGATCATGATCGAGGGTGATTCTATGACGGTCATTTCTTGGTTACAGAAGGAGAATTGTTTTGATGGTCCCTCTAATCCAATCTTGAGGGATATTTGATCAATTCTGTGAGTGACTGGCTCTGTCCTAATCCGTCATATATATCGGGAAGCCAATGCGGCGGCAGATTGGGCGGCTACCTCTATGGCTCAGCATACTGGTTCATGGATTTGGAGGTCTGAAGATCACTGTCCGATTCTTCTTCAGTATATTTTATCTTCTGATGTATCTGGGCTGATTCATACGAGACTTGTGTGATCATCCGTTTATTCAAAAAAAAAAAAAAATCTAGATATAGTGCCTGCAAGCCAGATTTGTTATAGTACAAACATTTTTCAAGAACTTTGGACTTAGGAATAGTGAGAGCAAGAAGATGGAAAATTATAAAAAGGTAGATTAAGATGGCTATCAACTATAAGTACTATAATGTCTCATCAAATGTTTGAGGATTGTGAAATTAGCAATTTTTTTTCCTTGGGTCTCACTTTTTATGCCTTTTCTTCGAATATATGCACTCCAACAACTTTTTTTAAATATCATTTTTCCAAATAATTAATTTTTTATAAAAATATATTAAAATATGACTATTAAAGATGTGCACATTCACGCTCCTACCTGCATTTCAAGCTATGAAAATCGCTATCATACATTTTTAGCAGTATTTTTAGGAATAAAGCCCAATTTTAAGTTATTTAAAGCAATGACTTGGTGCCATCAATGTCTTTGGATTTGTTGTCATTTACACTTAAAAGACCAACACGAAGGCCTGCTTTCACGTCCGCTTTTTTCGTGCTTTAAGAATCGTGCAGCTTGTGCTCCGGTTCTCTTAACTTTTTATGCTTTAAGATTCATGCAGTTCTTTGCTTCTTCCCCGATCTTCCAGCGATCGTCGTCGACTGGTCTTCGCCACCGCTCAGGAGTTCCTTTTTGTTCTCTCTGTCTATCCTATGGCCTCGGATGCGGCTAATGATGGCCGGTCTTCCGGGAGGAACGCGGCGGAAGGAGGTTTTGTTTGGGTGGCTTCGTCCCCGTCGCCGGCTACTGTGGCGAGGTTGGAGGTTGCTTTCCCTGAGGTGGTGACCCTCCCAGCAGAGGAGCTTGCAGAGGAGGTGGCCGGATGGAAGCAGACAGCCATCATCGCTCGCTCCTATCATCGTTGGGTTCCGGCTGATGCGTTCCTCAGGGAATTTCGGCGCGCCAGAGTTCCGGGATAAATTGTTCCGACCAGCATGACTTTCCATTGCCATGTCTTTCGATTCGAATCTCCCGAAGCTCGGGAGTTAGTGATGCAATGGCCGTGGGTTATCAACGGTCAGGTTATTGGCATCGAAGGATGGCGGTCGGATTTCTCTCCGGCTGAGGACTCTATCTCGTCGGCGTTGGTCTGGGTCCGGCTGCCGAACCTTCCCCTCGAGTTCTGGAAAGTTGATTTCCTCAAATCAATCCTGGCAATGGCGGGGGAATTCGTTTGTACTGATGCTGCAACCCTGGCGAAGAACAGAGGAGGAGGCTTCGCTCGGGTCTGCCTGCGGATCGACCTTTCTCGTCCTCTTCGTCCAGGAGCTCGAGTGCAAGGTCTCAACCAGAGGTTCTGGCAATAGTTTTCTTACGAGAATCTTCAAGGGATTTGCTGGAACTGTGGTTCGCTTCATCTGGGAGGTCCCTGCTCTCTCCCGTCTCGTTCGGTTGAGGAAGATTCGGCTTCGACCTCCGTTTTTGGGCCCTGGCTTTCAGCTGTTAGGCAGCGGAGAGGTGCTCCTGGTACTCAGCCTTTGGGAAGGAGGAGCTCTCAACCGAAGGAGTCTTCGTCTTCTGCAGCCATTGTCTCTGCTTCTCCTTCCACAGAGGATGGGCTTCGCCTTGGGACTGAGGGCCGGTGTGAGGTTTGGAAGACTCCGATAAAGGTGGCTCACCGGCAGATCTCCTCATCCAAGATGGTGGTCGATGGGTCGGGAGTGGCGTTGCTTCAGCCTGGGAAGATGAAGTCCCCTTTTTCTTCAAGGAAGGGAGGCGTGCCGAATTGATACTCTGTGAACAGGAGCCGCAGCCAGTTGCTAAGGAGAGCTCATGTGATCCTCCTCTGATCAGTGTGGTGAAGACTTCCAATCCCTTCTCCTCTCTTGATTTGGAGCTGGGAGCTGAAGGCCATATGGACTGTATGGATGGGTTCCCGGGTTTTCTGAAACGGGCCAGACCGGAGATGACTATGTCACCAAGGTCTTTTCCTAAATTGGTGCTCCGGAGGGAGAAAGGTAAGGCCTCTATGTTGAAAAAAGGGGGGCCTCATCTTTACCTCCTGTCGGACTTGACTTACCCCCTTGTGGCCAGAATGGTGGCCAGGTACGGTCAAGGGCGCAGTCTGATCAGGGTACTGGGTCCTTTTTGGAGGAGGTTGACGGAAGTTCTGTTGGTCAGGGTCCTGGTTCCGTGTCAAACGTGACAGCTTTGGAGATGGAAGGGCCTCTGGTCTGTTCAGATCTCCAGTCTGATGTTTGCCCTCCGATGGTAGGGGGTATTACTGACAGCATTATGATGGAGGACCATGGAGGGGTCCCAGTTTCTCCCAGTCTGTAAAATGAGGATTCTTCTATGGAATGTGAGAGGTGCTCGTAAGCCATCTTTCCGTTCCTCTTTTGGAAGATTGTTGCAGCTGCATAAGTTTGATATATGTGTCCTTTTGGAAATGAGACTGTCGGGTGAGAGTCTGGCTCGGTTTCGTAAGCAGATGACCCGATCTTGGTCCTCTTTTGCTGTGGAGGCTGAAGGATTGTCAGGAGGTATGTTGGCTCTTTGGCGTTCCTCTGCGGTTACGATTGATGCTTTTCATCAGTGTAGTCAGCAGATAAGCATGATTGTCTCTGAAGGTGCTTCTGACCCTTGGCTCTTATCGGCTGTCTACGCCAGTACTGACTATCGGGAGAGAAGGATTCTCTGGTCTGAACTTCGTTCCCTTCTTGATCAAGGTATTCCTTCTATTATTGCTGGGGATTTCAATTGCATTACGGAGCCTAATGAGAAATGAGGGGGTAGACGGGTTACTGGCTCAGCTAACATAAATGAATTCAAATCTTTCATTGATTCTTTCTGGATTGCTAGATTTGGGGTACTCTGGACCCCAATTTACCTGGTGTAATAATCGGCAGGGTTCTGCTCGTGTTTGGGAGAGGCTGGATAGAGCTATGGCTACAGCTCAGTGGCTTCATTTGTTCCCTGCGGTTACCGTCACTCACCTTTCTAGAATTGCTTCTGATCACTGCCCTATTTTGATCTCCACGGAGGTTGTTCAGCATCAGCGTAAGCAGTTCAGATTTGAGCAGTTTTGGACTGCCCATTCAGCTGCTCGTGCTATTATTCATCACATCTGGCATCTCCCTATCAGGGGTAATGTTGTTTATCGATTATCTCGTCGTCTTAAGATGACCAGGCATAGATTATCCAGATGGAGTAGAGTGGAGTTGGGGGATTTGGTCAGACATATTGAACAGGTAGAAAGTGACATTAGCGCTTTACAGGCTAAGGAAGATCAGGACGGATTTCTGCAGGCCTCGGACCTCTATTCTCTCCGGGATAAGCTTGCTCAACATCACTCTCTTCTTCGGCAGCAGGAGGTTTATTGGTGGCAGCGATCCAGGGCTCAGTGGATCCGTGATGGTGATCGTAATACCAGATTTTTCCATCAGGCTACTTTGAAGCGCGTGCTGCCAATAGGATTCGGAGATTAGTTGATGATGAGGGGAATACTCAGGAGGATACCCAATCTATAAGGGAGATGCTTCTTCATTTTTTCCAGTCTAGATGGGCTGATTCTTCTGGTGCGGGGGGCCGGTAATTCCGGTTTCAGATTCTGTGAAAGTCTCTTCCTTAGATAACAGTATGCTGGCCAGAACTATTTCTGTGGACGAGATTAGGGCGGCCCTTTGGGACCTTGGCCCGGATAAGGCCCCTGGGCCTGATGGGTTTCCGCCTTTCTTTTATCGTCATTATTGGGACATTGTGGGTCAGGAGGTGGTCTTGGCAATTCAGTCTGTTTTCCTAGCTAAACAAATTCCTGCGGAATGGAATCAGACCTTTATTTCTTTGGTGCCCAAGCGTCCTGATGCCTCCCTTCCTCAGCATTTTCGGCCCATTAGTCTTTGCACTACTCTTTATAAGGTCTGTGCTCGGCTTTTGGCTCGCGTCTTTCTCTGGTGATTCCTCGCCTCATTTCAGCTGAACAAGGGGCGTTTATTAGAGGGCATTCTATTTCAGATAATATTCTCATTGCCCAGGAATTTATGTTTGACTTGCAGAGAGCTCCGGCCAGGAGAAGTCTTATGGCTGTTAAACTTGATATGGAGAGAGCCTATGACAGACTGAATTGGGCCTTTTTGCACCGCTCTCTTACGGAGTTTGGATTTGATGGCTTGTTCATTGAGTGGATTATGGCTTGCATTCAGACGCCGTCCTTTTCTATAATTATTAATGGGAGTCCGACCAGATTTTTTCACTCTACTGTGGGGATCCGACAGGGTTGCCCTTTATCCCCTTTGTTGTTTATTCTAGCTGTGGATGATCTGTCTCGTGCTTTCCATCAGGCTCAGCGAGATCGGAGGATAGCCCCATTTATGGCTGGTGCGGAGGGCCCTATGGTTTCCCATCTCCTGTTTGCGGATGACTGCATTCTCCTGGGCCAGGCTTCTATTGTTAATGCGTCGTCTCTCTATTCTATTATCCAGCGATACTGTCAGGCTTCGGGCCAGAAGGTTAATTTTCTAAAGTCCACTATATGTTTCAGCCCGAAGACTCCTAGATCTATCAGGGAAGCCATTATTTCTTTATCGGGTATTTCTACTCAGGCTGACAGATTTATGTATTTGGGGATTCCTATCACAGGAAGACGTCCCCGTTGCTCTGACTACTATGAGCTTGAGAGGAGGGTTCATCAGCGTATGGAGGGTGGCAGGTTACTGGCCTTTCGATGATGGCCAGAATTATTATTATACGCTCGGTTCTCTCCTCCCTTCCCTGTACCTTCTGTCTAATTCTATTATTCCTATTACTTGTCTTAAGAGGATTGAGAGAAGTTTCCGTGATTTTCTGTGGGCTTCTACGCAAGAAGGTCATGGTACGCATCTTTTATCCTGGGAAACTGTCTGCATGCCTATCCAAGACGGCGGGCTTGGGATCCAGTCTCTGATTGTTAGAAGGGATGCCCTTCTTGCCAGACATGCTTCTAGATTCCTTCTGGAGCCGCATTGCCTTTGGAGTACCCTGATGCGTGCTAGGTACGGTGCCTGGATGCCGGATTCTATATCAGGCCACCTCGTGGTTGCTCCTCTTTTTGGAAGGAAGTTTGTAGATTTGGTCAGTCTATCAGGGGTAATGTTACGTGGATGATGGAGATGGATCATCTATTGATGTTATTCAGGATATTTGGTTTCTGAGATTCCTCTCTCACGATGGCCCTCTTTTATCAGTATTGACATCCCTTACAACCTTCGGGTCAAGGATTTGATTTCTTCTGATCCCCCTGCCTGGCATATCCCCTCAGTGACCCGTTTCTTCGGGTTGGAGCTTTCTAGACGTATTCTCTCGATGCCCCTTATCCCAGGTTGCTCATCTGACTCCAGGCTTTGGCAGAGATCTTGTCTCTCTAGGGCTCCTATCAAGGATTTGATGATGATTTTCAGGCCGGGTTCCCAGCGTTCGATGGATGCTGATTGGATTTG
>UESW01004284.1:452228-619262 GCA_900491605.1 Calamus simplicifolius
AAAAAAAAAAAAAAAAAAAAAGAGAGAGAGAGCAAGGCTTGGTCTAATGCTTTCGTTTATTGTACCAGAAATTTGCATTATATATCACCAAAATGATATTAACGGGTCTATTTTCATAATGCAATTTTCTATCTATAACTTATGAGGTTCTGGTGATGACCAAATATTAACAGTAATAAAGGGCCTACATGTCTATTGGATGTCAATTATTTCTAGTTTACCTAATAAAAATCAATAATTTATTGCAGAACTTATCTATCTTGACAATTTTCTATAAATATAATGACATTACGTTAGATGATTTGCGTGATATATGCTACTGCTAAAGAAAAACATCATGTAAATAGAGAGAGATATATGCTAATGTCAAAGAAAAACATCATGATGAAACAATATTAAGAAAAATCTCATTGTGATCAACGAGCTTGCTTCCTCCCACCGCAGAGCACAATAATTGCCATATTCTCTCCCCGTTTCTCGTCCTCCTTTCCACTCAAGGTGAGAGAGAAGGCAATTTTATCCCTATCATAAAACTCAAATCATTACAAAATCAAATACACATTAAACGTAATCTATTTTCTCTCCTTGACTCTCTCCAACCATCCGTATCTCGTAACACTAAATCCATCCGTTCCATATCCTTATCTCGCAATCCATCCCTTCCATATCCTCACTCGCAATACTAAGCCGGTCCTTCTATAGAACCTAGATCACTTTTCTTTTATTCCCCACTAAATTCAAATACACATCACACAACCCCAGGTTTAAAATATGTGGTTAAGTGAGACAAATGATTTCATAAGCATTGACACTACTATTTTGGTTATCGAATAGACCAAGTTCCATAATAATTTACTTGTTTCAAAGACTTCAACAAGCAAATTGCTATTAATTTGCAGCATAAATGCTAAAAAAAAAAATAACTTGAATAATTTGTTGGTATACATATACATATATATATATCATATATATGTGTAGCAGAAGCATGCGGATCGTTTAAAAGCATAAAATTAATATTGTCATATAAAAAAAAAATTATCATATAATTTTTTTAAATATAAAAATATACCGATATGTTTAGGTCTTGAAGGAACATACGCATTCTACTATCGGATTCGTAGCTATGGATAAAGAATCTCATGGTAGAGTTTATGGGCCAAGGTACTTCATAAAATACCTGCAAAATTAAAATAAAACAAGAGCATTCCTCACATTTCTTATTATTAGAGTGGGCTCACTTTGATTTTCTATATTTCTCACAACTCTGGCACATAAAATAAGAGAGAGAAAAAAAGGAGAAAGAGACTTTTATTTCGTTTTTCCTTATTTCATCTCCAGATTATGCCATATTTATTAAATATTGTAACAAATAACGTTATCTAAATTAAGTTTTTTTTTTCTGATTTAATTTAGATAACATTTATCTGTTACAACATTTAATTATAACGTTTATCTGTTACAATATTTATTAGATTATCTATTACAACATTTAATTTTGACCATATGGAACAATTCTCACATGACGTTAACTCCTTGATCATATCAATAAAAAATTTATTTTCTTATTTACAATTAATTTATAAAATAATATCTAAATTAATATAATAATATCTAAATTATCAAATATTTTTTAATAATTTTAGATATTATTAATTTTAAATATATAATAAATAAAATTTATTATTTTATTTTTAATATTCTCAATAATCACATTATCAAAAAATAAAATTTCTCTCTTCATTAACTCATAATATGCGCCACTTACAAGAGCAAAATTCTCTTGTGATGTTCCATAATAATACTTATGTGCAACCATTTATATCAATTATTATATGAATAATGTATCTAAATATTTTTATTTTGTTCAATAACTAATTTATTATACCAAAATAAATGTGAGAAAAATAATCAATCAAATTGATTATTTATTTTCATAATAAACTCTTTATTATAAGTTCAATAAATAGTTTATTTAAGAAAAATAAATAATTAATCATATTAATTATTCAATCCAAGAGTATTCAATGCGATTAACCTAAGACAGGACCATGGACCCATAATTTCAAGTTCCAATAAACTTGAATAAATTCAATTAAAATTCTTTAATTATTTATTCAGTTTATTAATCTCGAAGTTATTCCACTAAAAACTCAGACTCCACTCTTAAAAATTAAAGATTAATTTTACTCGAAAACTTAAGTCGTCCACTGATATAATCATTACATGTAATCAACCATTCATAATTAGTTCATAATTAGAGCTAGGTTCTCTTATTCCTAAGTACCATTGATTCACTAGTTAAACAGTTAATTTATGATCGAATAAAATGTATGCATAACTGTTTGCCATAAAATCAACACTTAAAGGAACTAATTTTAAGCTTCTTTTCAAAAGCCATGGATTCCATATCTTAAATCACGCCCAATGTGTTATTAAACCTCCAAGATGTAAGTATTGGGCCCAACATCAAATGAGCTTTAACAAACAAATCAAAGATCCAATAGCACAATCAAGGAGTCTATGATTAAATCAGGATTAAGGTTAATTTGCATATGATCATCTTGTGACATAAATTGAATTCTTTATAACGGTCTTAAATAATGATTCAAATTATGTTGGTCTAAGTCCTATATAATCTTATTATATATAATACCTCCACTAAGTGTCTCAACACAACAATCCGGATAAGATTGTCACATTCAGAATGTTCATGGACCATATTAGTGATTAGCGATAGAAATCCTTACTTCTATCAATCACGGACTTATTTAAATATATTAGCTATAATTTTAATCCTCTTGTATACATTATACTAAAATTACAGCCTCATAATATATTTTGGATTTCATATAAACATTCATCTTTCATAAACGAGGCAAGATTGAAGAAAAATGCTTCTTTTATTAATTTAAAAAATTAAAAAATATAAATACATCTGATTTCAAGGACACTGTCCTAACATAATTTTCTTCATCAAATGCATAAAATGAGTTTGGTACTCTCATGATCTTATTATCATGTCTACAGTCAAAGTTCCAAGACACCTATCAACACCATACATGACACTGGAAAATGCAGCTCAAAACTGTCGACTTCGTTCAGAAATATTTGCTTGCATAGAACTGTTTAGGAAACCCAGAGTTCCCCTGGTCTTTGGGGCCCCAGTCCTGCACATGCCCTCCACGCCCAACAACGGACTGGCCCAATTAATTACATGGTGCCGTTGATTCGCATGCTGAACGATATATGTTGCTAAGCTCCTCCATTCCTTCGAAGAGAAGCATGTCAATTACCTGTTTCCAAAGACAAAAGCAACACAAATTAATCAGAATACCGTTTGCATGCACACAGTTAATCAGAATACCACACCCATCTACAAATAATTATACTGTCAAGTCACAAGGGTAAAAAGCTTTTTTTGTGCATTGGTATGCTTTAGCAAGGTGCAAGGAAGGCATGCATTTTCTACGCCTCGATGGAAGCAGGCAATGTGCTGAGGTTACTGGCTTTGCCTAGTCCATCAGGCATGCCAGAGGCATTGTCCTAACAAATTTGCATAATGTACGATAAGCAAAACAGAGGAAGTGCAGCAAGATTCATCATCAAGTGACTGGCTGTGGTGAATTCTGAAGCATGAGTAGAGATAGCCCTTGATGACGTCAAACAAATTTTTGGCCATTCATCAAAAGAAAGCAAAGGCCCACACCCACTTATGTGGAGTATGAATGAAGGTGTATGCATGAAGTAACTAGAGTGTTTTAATAAAAATCAGAACATAGAATATGTTTACAAGTATCGGACCTAGATCCACAAAGTATCCAATGAATAACAGTATTCGTTAATTACAAGCACAACATGTAATTGAAGTATCTGTGCTTCCGGGACAGAAATAATACATCCAGCTACAGAGAGGTTGGTGTAAGGATTGGAGAACACGGTTCAAAAGATCTCATTGACGGTATGCAATGAGACAATTCGTTTTAATAGTAAGGAAGGGCAAACAACGAGTCAAGTTCATGCTTTAGTCAATCACCAATAAGTCACCCCTAAGAGAGAGAGAGGTAATAAACAAGCATCAACAATCCCTGCATTATTTAGTTATTAAACTCAAATAGGCCAGCCAGTCGGACTGGAGAACTAGTGAACAATCCCCATCTTGTCCGATTACGCAATTAGATTGGAATTGCATTAGACCTAGTAAAAATCAAGTTGAGCCGGCTGGTTTTCAAAAAATCAGTGAACCGGTTAATTGAGTTGGGGGTGGAAAATATTATGTGAAAATTGTACTTAAAACATCTCCAAAGATTGACTCAATGATAATGCAATACTCAACCATCATAATACAACAGTGACTGTTTTTGGTGTTTTGGAATGAGTTACGTATCTCTCACAAAATGGATTAACGTAGAATAAAGCTACGGTGTGTGACATGCCTAAGTTTATTATGTAGGGTACTAGTATATAAACTAACCTTGGTAGGAGAAGTATCATCAAGTTAGATTGTTGATACGTAATACTGCCGCTAGAAGTGATGGTATGTACAAACAGTACTGCCTTGTGACACCTGCATGCTAAGGGAGTGACTCATTTAGTGGATGCCTTATGTGCTGTGGCAAGGGGGGCAATGGATGTATTGCATATTAAGGGAGGAAAACTTGCTTAGTGATGTCTTGTATAAAGGTGCATGGATGGTTTGGCAGTGGCTATAGTCATATTATTGGTTTGGTTGTGGTTATAGTTATCAGAATGTTGTGGTTATCTTATTTGTTATGGTTATTTGAATTTTGTTGGTCTAGCAATGGCTATGGTTATCGAGACGTTGTGGTTATCTTGTTTGGTGTGGTTATCTAAATTTTATTGGTTTGGCAGAGTTTATAAGTATCTTGATGCTGTAGTGTAGTTATCTTGCTTGGCATGGTTATCTTAAGTTTATTGGTTTAGTTGTATATATAGTTCTTTTGGTGGTTGGTATTATTCTGATATGTAGATTTTATTACTTTTCATATGGTTGTATATACATACATACATATACATACAAACATGCATATTCATTATATATTTTGTTCAAGCATATTTTGGCTATATTAAACTTTTTATTGCCATATTCATGATGGTATGTGTAGAAGTCCTACTGGACTTTATAGCTCACTTTCCCCTTGTTGTTTTACAAAGGTTGAGGATGAAGCCTCCCTGCTAGATCAAAATTTTTAGGATGGTCTCCAGGAGTGAGGATAGCTACAGGTTTCTTTTCTTTAGAAATTTTATATTGATCAATTGAAAATGGCATGCAAAGGATTGAGGACCTTGTTTTATTAGTTGATATATTTAAATTTTAGCCTTTGTAGTTGTGTTTTATGTTTTGTATATATTGAGGTTTAGTAGGCTTTGTGTACTCTTAAGGTTCGGTTTAAGAGTACGCAGCTTTGTCATGATGTTTTTGAATCAAGTTCAGGATCGGAGGTCGCAACAAGCTCAATCGTGTAAACCCCAATGGTGGCCCTCTAACTATCTTTTATATAGGAAATAAAACTAAAATAAAATTTAAAAATATTATCAAACTTTTTATGCAAATGCTAAAGTGGAATGCCCGTACAAAACAAGCAAAGCACTCTCGCTCAAACGAATGTATCGCTCATGCTCAATAAGCATAACACTCATGATGAGCATGGTGAGCAAGCACAACTCAGTGCTACCATTTTTTTAATTGAAAACTTTTTTTGCATTTTGAAACATAAGAACAATCAACGGTTTGTTGGTGCCTGTTTTAGCTCGCTTGAGAGGGATGAGCTTGTCATTGCAGTCTTAATTGCATCAAAGGCTTTGCTTTGAGTGAACATCATGGCCAGAAGCAAAGGGACAACAAAGCCAACAAGTGACTGCTCTGTCACTGCTATGGGGAGGGGGTTTGTAATATTGTTGACTTTTCAAAATATGTTTTAAGAGTGTTTCTAACTTTGGTTTGCAGATTTGGCTTTAGAAAGAGAATATCCTCCCCTGTTACCACTAATGCCCATTAATTTACACAATAATACCATGGCAAAAATTGGTATGGGGGCCTTCATCATAGTGAATCAGGTTACGATGCACCTAATATAGCTTGCAATAAGTAAAAAATAACATTAAGCCTTATTTTTTCGCTACTGCAGAATTGCATTGCAGCAAAGCTTATAGTTAGCTATAATGATACAAAAGGCAGCAACATCTAAAATTACTCTCCACCAAGCTCTTTCAGAAAGAAAATTTCCATGTCCATTTTAACTATCATGACAAACTAATAATTATTAGAATTACAACAAAACAACAAAAGTACCATGAAAAACTAATCATTGTTCTTGAATGACTTGATAAACTACTTAAGTGGTTTAGAGCATCAAATACGATACATATTAAATACTAGAATCAACAAAAGTAAGTAAACCACAAACTCTAACATTTAGATAACGAAGGATTAATGTCTAGTGAGGAAGAAGCGCCACTATCAAAAACAGATGCCGTTGCAATGGAGATAATATCGGAACACTCTATCGACTGATTTATATTGTATTCAACCTTTGCGCAGCTTTGGGGAACGTTCAAAGGGCTTTGTGATTTTTGAATTGTCTCCAACTCTATAGTAACATCTTTCATTGTAGGTCGTTTCTTCCCATTTAAGTCTAAGCATCGCCTTGCCAAGTTAGCAACGGCCAATATCTCCTTTTTCTTGCCTTGCTTCATTACTTGAGAATCAAGAATGTCAAACAAATGGTTCTCCTCCATCGAGAGAATAAAATATGCAGCTAAATTTCTGCCACCTTCTGTCCTTGTCGATGATATTGGCTTTTGTCCCGTTAGAAGCTCAACAAGGACTACACCAAAGCTATAAACATCACTCTTGTCTGTGAATTGGTTTGATTGAAAATACTCTGGATCTAAATACCCAAAGGTGCCCTTAACTTCAGTGGTAATATGAGATTGATCAATGTTAACTGACCTTGAAGTTCCAAAATCTGCTACTTTTGCTCTGTACTTATCATCTAAGAGTATGTTGGCAGACTTAATGTCCCGATGGTAAATAGGTATGGAAGCAGCTGAATGTAAGTAGGAAAGTGCTCCTGAAACCTCTGATGCAATCCTTAAGCGCATATTCCAAGTTAAAGGAAACTCCTCATTTTGGTCATGGAGAAACTGGAAAAGGGTACCATTAGGGATGAATTCATAAACCAATAAAGGAACTTCAGTCTCCAAGCAACAACCCAAAAGCTTAACAACATTCCTGTGGTTAATCTGTGAAAGGATGACAACTTCATTGATGAATTGTCTGAGTTTTCCTTCATCAAGTAATTTGGATTTCTTCACTGCAACAATTTGCCCGTCTGTCAACATCCCTTTATAAACTGTGCCCTGCGCTCCCTGGCCAAGTAATCTATTCACATTGTAATGATCTGTTGCCTTCTCTAGCTCCTTTGAGCTAAACATTTTGATTTTATCAACATTGACTTCACCTGAAGACAATTGTTCTTGCAACAATAAACCACCATTCCGTTTGAAGTACTTTTCCTTGAGTTGTTTCTTCTTTCTTTCTTTAATACTTTGCGCAACCACCATGCACCAATGAGTAGCAACAACAACCCCAGGCCCATGCCAATGCCTGCATAACTCATCAAATAAACAAAGAGATAGAAGAGAAGCAATAAATGATTAGATTTTTAACTCTAGCATCATCCGTTACTATAGCAAAAATGCTACTTCAAGAGGCAAATGCTTATGATCTGACCAAGAGGATAATTTTTACGACAAAATTCCACCATAAAATGTCGCATATTTCAATTAGCCAACTCCAATACGGCATTACAAAACTCATTCTGCGCACCGATTGGCTTGGATAGCTTTGATAGCCTTTTAGCAAGAGATGATGAATGGAATATATATGAGGACCGATTGGCTTAAATCTGTTTAAATTGAAGTTAAAAGAGTTGTTGACATCATACTACAAAGTGAATCAAAACCGAGCACTGTAAGAGAACATTCAATTAGAAGTTACTACACATTTTACATATTAAGAGAACAATAAATTAAAACTTATTGCCTTTGATGAAGTGGTTGCTGTTATATTGCTTCGCATTTTAACGGATGCTACACACTCCTCTTTCTGATCATGATTGCTTTGCCCTCTTAGTGCAGAAAGAAGGATAAGTTATAAGTGGGAGTGCAAATGATAATTTCTTTTAAAAAGTCAAATTCTGAGGCGACTCTTCGTAAATTGTTGCCTATTATTTATGCTTTCTGCGTCCGTCTATCACTGAATCACCTTGCAGCAATTATAATCTCTCTGAATCAAATTTGACCAGTTTCCAGATTTAAATCAATATGTTCCAGCTTTATCGGAGGCCTTGTCTTGCCAGGCAATTAGGTAGTATTTGATAGAAAAAATATTATCCATGGATAAGTGTACGTGATAGAGTTTGTCCCCTGGTTATCTCTAGGGATATCCCTTGACTATCCCATTGATCATATCAAATGCAAAAAGGTAAATTCATAGGATAACTGTTTTTTACTCTTATTTGGAGGGATAACCAGCTATTCCTGTATTTTCTAGGAAATAAATTGAGGGGATATCCCATGGTTAACCATGCTTAACCATGTATTATCCCTTTGGTTAACTTTATTCCCAGCTATCCCTTATAGTTATGGCTTTTGGGAATAAGAGGGGATATCCCCTCTTATCCTCTATTTCAAACACTACCTTAGTGTCCTTAGTGCTAAGTGAACGATCAAAGATTCATTTCTTTCATTTTATAGAGTGCAAAGCAGCATACCTGAAACCACCATTTTAACTCGAGATCTCTTGCTATGAGGAAAGACACAACCGTAGTTCCCATAAAAATCTAGACATTGCATTTGCGACCGACGGCAAATATTGTCAGGATTTGTGCATTCATCAATATCTGACATAAAGATCGAGAAAATTCAGTACACATGTAACAGTTAGTGAAGGCTATTTTTGGTATGCCGGGATAAAATGAAACAAAAATGGAATGCATTAAATTTGCATATGCTTGAATGTACCCATAAGACCTGGAATTCAGGTTTAGTAGGTGTGGTTGGCCGGACTGCTTGCGAATGCTTTCGGCAGGAAGCTTGCCGTCTATCAGACAATATCATAGCGAAGCTTATTCGGGCCTTTAAGATTTTTTGACCCAGGACAAGACTTTCCGAAGTAGCATATATATTTATGGTGTCATTAATTGATATGATCTAATGATAGATTTTTCGGTTTGATATCGTCCATATATATATATATATATATATTCAGGCCAACATTCCCCATGAACCATCTTTATATGCTAAGAGTTGATTAAAGAGAAGGCAAAAGCAATTCAAGGATTTACATCATATCCAACGTTTATTTGGCGTCCCTTATAAGTTGTGCTCTAAGTACTTATATATTCTTGTAGTGAATAATATAATTTTATGAGGAACCAACCTCATTTCATGAGTAAATGTCATGTTCTTATTTTATAATTCACAATTCATGCAATATATTTAATGCACGGTAGGCAGTTTGTTCACTTTCTTCAAATTTTTTAATTATTACAATGTTTTAATTTTATATGTACGTTAATTACCCTAACCTAAGTATATACTGAACTTCTTAGATGCTGTCCACTTTTCGTGGTATGTAAATGTTTACTCGTTGATATATATATATGTTTGATTCAAGATGGATGCTTTCTTCCAGATAAAAAATCCAACAGACAGACAAAGGCAGTAAAATAAAACTTTAACCTCTTAAATACATAATAATTGCTAGGGAATAATATTCCTAATAACTAATAACTTTTCTTCCCACCAAGAACATTAATTCAGCAATGTTAGGGGCCTATTATCCTTTATATTCAACCGAAATAATAACAATACGCTGTTTTCTTTTCACTTAATCGTTAGAAATATTGAATTCAGAAAGGGAATTGAAATAAGATAGCAAGTTGGCCACATGAATTGTAATGCAAATTGTGAAGCATGTTTACGAATATGGGATATCAGATATGGTAGCCAGTACGTAATGGTAGCTAGTTAGGGAAAAGGTTGATGAGCATGAGCACCTTGACAACCATTGGGAAGATATGGATTCCCTCGAAAGCCATCTGCGCAAAAACATTGCATCATGGGGCTCGGGTCGTCTGAACCGGTATAATTGAGGCATTCGTATGCTTCTCGGGATCCATTATGTACTAAGAATCCATTCTTCACAAGCGACTCGAAGGATCCATTCATCACAGGCGACGCAAACGATCCATTCTTCACAAGCGAATCATAGATTTCATGATCCATCCCCCATTCCAGGACCACAGGAACACTGTCCATTTGTTGTCCTGTGTCGTAGGGGTTCTCGGAACCGCTATCGAACCATGTTTGGTTGACTAAATAGGCGTACTTGCATTGGTCCTCCCTACCCTTGTTACCATGATCTATCTCATGCAAGGTTAGATTAAAAACCTTGAGATTTGATGGAATTGTGGTCTGGCAGCATTCCATGCCACTGCAAGTATTATTCGCGAAAGCTTTGCTTCCTTCTTTGCAAAAAGATAAGCACCCACCTACGGTTGACTCATTTTGGGTCATCAAGGCAAGGTTGTTACAACCCACTGCAATGAATCTATTATTAGTTGAGGAGAGCACGAAAGGGCTTCCATCCAAGTCAACAAATACGTTACGATATCCTCCATAGGGACATGCATACGCAGTAGGAATTCTGACTTGAACAAGTGATTTTTTGACTGAAATTGCCATCACCTCCAGCAGCGGATCAGCGCGATTTATGAAAGGCTTGAGAGAGCTGCTAGAGTCGCTGCGCTGGCAGACTATTTGGTAACTTTCTCTAAGGTAACAACCTGGATCCATTCCAAACGGATATGGAATCTCGATACCTCCGCATTGAGTCTCACAACCAGCAAGACCTATAGGTTGTGCTTCTCCAAGCAATGCATTCAATAACAGAATGTTCGAAAACACTAACCATAAAGCCATTCTTTTCCTTGTTCTTGTTTCCTCCTGTCCTCTCCTTAATTTCTTGCGGCTTTTAACAGACAGATGTATATATATATATGCTATTACTTGACCTATGTAATAAAAATAAATTGAACCAATATATTTTTATGTACCTTATAAGATTCCTCCTTTTGCCTGTTTAACCGACTTTCCCTCGTGAAGCTTGATGCTACAATGAATACAAAGAAGAAGAAGGAGAAGATGTGTTTCCTTCTTTAGCCTTTTTGATCTTTACAACTGGTCCAGCAACCACTAGCATAGGAGCCACATCTTTTAGCAGACCAAATCGACGGCAATTATTACTTTGCACGATTTCGTCTCCTTTCCTACTTTTTCGGTCAGAGAAAAGTATCCTCCCATTTAACAAACAAAAAAGAAAAATTATGACTAACTATAAAATCAACATAAAAGAATTGAAAAGTTATAAAATACAAAAAAAAAAAAAAAAAAAAAGCCAAACATTCATTATGACATGAAAGGAAAAAATGATAAAAAAATAGCCAAATGTCCACTATAAAATAAAAGCAAAAGAAATACAAAGTTATAAAATAGAAACGAAAAAAAGCTAAACATTTATTATAAAATGAAAGCAAAAAAATGGTGCAGCAACCGTTCAACTGGTAGAGGAGCCACATATTCTAGCAGATAAACTTCCAAATCAACTACAATGAATGCTTTGTTTGATTCTGTGAGGCCCTCTTAAAGATCCCACATCGGATAGTGAAAAAAATGATGAGTGATTTATATGTAGCAAAGCAAGAAGAACAAGGTACTAATTGGATCCTTTTTGGGCTGTTGTGACCCAAGTTGGTATATGGACCTTGTCTGACTTGCTTTCTTATAATGAAACATATCCGGGGTTACAGATTTCCCTCTCCTTTTGTAGCGTTTCAGTAAGAGAAAGTATCTTCCCATTTAAGAAACGGAAGAAGGGACGGAGAAATTTATCTGTCAAGTGGGTTGATAAAGGAAGGAATCAAAATGCCAAATCCCAAATAAGTGGTTAATGTTGGAATGAATCTTTTTGCTATCCTTAGATGTTGATGTTTTCGTGCTTTTCCTGAACGAATGGTCTTACCAAACAATCCAGCGGGCAGACCAAATTAACTACGACACTGTACAGTAGTCATGATATTGAAAGCTGGAACACAGCTCATGATATTCATTATCTACTGGAACACTATACAGTAGTCATGATATTGAAAGTTGGATGTATGAATGAAAGTAGTCTTCTTCAAGTCCTGGATTATGTGGCCTTCCGGTGTGTACACCCTCACTTTAAGGTCTTTGCTTAGTTTAATATCCATTTAAAGCTTATTCTGAGATAATACTCGATTAGAACATATTTCCGAAATAATGTTACAGGTGCTATGTGGAGATGCATCGTCGTATTATTTTTACCTCATCACGAAACAATCGTCTGTTGAGCAAAGGATTTCATCGAAGGGCTACATTATAATTAATATTCATCTATCCAATAAATAATTTTAAGGGTTTTTCAAAAAATATCTTTCACTGACTAGTTTGTGGAGAAAAATTATTCTCCAATTATCAGTTAAACAAACAATTTTTACTCGATCCGATGAATAAAAAAAAAAATCTAAATTACTTCGTTGGAATCCCACGTCGCATCCCAACATTGTTCCCAAAAATTGTTTCACATCAACATCATTCTAAGAATTAATTTTTTCAAAAAACATTATAAACAGTAAAGATCCTCACTTTTACAAAGCATGGAGCCCAGCCAGCAGACTCGACCAAAACTCATCTTGTAATCTAATATATCTAACCAGGCATATGCTCGTGCCATGTACGGACGCTTGTATGATTAATAAACAAATAAATTTATATATTTTAAATCATATATAACTAAATTTAAATTTTTAAATTTTAAATTAAAGGTAATATAAAAAGAATATATCCATAAATTAAATAATTTTTAAATTTTAAAATAATAATTGATCTAAACCATAAATTAAAAATATATGAAATATTTTTGAGTTTTTTAAAAAATAAAAAACATAATGAAAATAAAATAAAATTATTTGTGATAATTAAAAGTATAATTAATATAAAAATTGCTACTATAAGTTCTCCTTGGATAATATTTTAATTTCACAAATAAATAATATTCACAAGCACTGGTATGATTAGCAAAACAAAAAATATAAATTTATGTTTTCAAAATTTTATATTATTAATTTTAAATTTTAAATTTTTATTTTTAAATTAAAAATTATAGATAAAATAAATAGAATATATGTATTAGATTAAATTATTTTTAATTTCAAAAAATTAATTGATTAAGTCTTTAAATATCACTGAAATAAATGAAATATTTTTAAGTCTTTAAAAATATAAAAATATGATCAAAATGAAATAAAATTCCGTCATAAAAGTGTAATTATTAAAAAATTGCTACTATACTCGTAAGCAAGCTTCCCATTATAGTATTTTTGTCAGCTAATGTTTTTTAAAGCAATTGATTTTTGAACTTATCATATTTTTCTATACTGTTATTTTTACTTTTACATAACTAAATATAATTAAATATTTATATATTATTTAGGTATTAAATATATATTTAATGTTATATAAATATATTTAAAAATAAAAAAATATAAATATAAATTCTTATGCTGGGCTAGGTTAATTAGTTCTATTTTTAACTAAGTACAAGCTCCGCTTCTTTTTTATGATGTGGGAGAAAATCTTGATTCCACGGATCTACTTTTTATCAAATTAAAGAAAATTAGAAAAAGAAAAAGAAAAGAGCCAAATATGAGTTGATATAAAAAGATAAACTATGATTCGTTATAAATACAAAAAAATAAAAAAACCAAACATTCATTATAAAATGAGATTTAAAAATAAAAAAGGAAAAAAGCTAAACGTGAGTTTGAACTATGAAATAAAAAATAAAATTATGATTGACTGAAAAATGAAAGCAAAAAAAAATTTGAAAATTTATAAATGAAAAAAATAAAAAGGGGCCAAACGTTCATTATGAAAGGAAAGGAAAAAATGATAACAAAAAGCTAAATATTTGTTATAAATGAAAGCAAAATGAAAAGTTATAAAATAGAAGTAAAAAAAAAAGGCAAACTTCATTATAAAATGAAAGAAAAAAAAAATAAAAAAGAGCCAAATGATGGGTATAAAATGAAAGTGAAAAAGGGAAATAAAGGGAATAAAAAATAAAAAGTTATAAAATGGAAGTGAAAAAAGAAAAAAATAGAAGGGAAAAAAAAGAGCCAAACCTTCATTATAAAATGAAAGGAAAAAAAAAAAAAAAAGTAAAGAACCAATTGTTGGGCATTAAATGGAAGCAAAAAATTATATGCATTTGAGGAGGCAATCCAAGGTTAATACCGCGGCAACGTGGTATGGTACCGTACACCAATAGGAATTGCAGAAGAGATTTTGGAAGGAATATTATCTCAGGTAAAAAAAAAACTTACTACATTAAATATTATTTAATTTAAGAATATATAGCAATAATAGAGTAAACCTTCTCAAATTTGCTATATTATATTAAATATATTATATACCTAAGATGTTCTTAGCTTTTTCTTCGTTTATGTCATGTGTATGTTTGCATTAAACAAATTTTAATGTAAAAAAAATTTCTTCACATAATTTTTTTTTCCTTTAATAAATTTTTAATAAGTGCATTTGGTGTGGCGATATAACCTTCCATATTGATTAGGGTTCAATTCCTATGACAAAAAGCCATTTTTAATCCTTTTCCCTTCTTTTTTAACATCAAGCTATTAACTAATGTCTTTTTCTTCTTTTACATTGAGCTATTAAGCAATATTATTTTGTTTAGCCACTTTTTTTCATTTTCTTTTTCTTCTTACTTTTACTTCAAGCTATTAACTCATGTTTTTTTTTTTTTTCTCCCTTCTTTTACATCAAGCTATTAACTTTTTCTTAGTTGTCCATAACATTTGTTTTTGGTAGTCTGTTGTGAACCCTGATCGCAATGTTAGATATAATAAGAAATTTGGGATAATATGACCGTTTCGAGGGGATTATGCCTCCAGATGACGGCTTTGAGAGGGTCAAACCTTCGGATAACTACTTTGAGGGGATTGAGCATCTAAACACAAGAAACCAATAATACTTCATCATTGTAAGCCATAAGAGTTGTTACATATTTATAGGATTGAAATCCTAATTATTCAAAAAAGAGCTAAATACAATTATATAAAGAAAACTTCTCATAGAACTAATACATAATTGAGAAAATAAATTATTATCTAAAATTTGGAGTTTTTTTCTTAATAATTAGATTCTTTGAATCAACAAAATTTTATAGATTAAAAAGATCTCCAAAATTAAGGAATCTATTATTCTACCCCCTCCTCCAAAGAAAACAAAAAAAAAAAAAAAAAACAACCTTGTCCACAAGGTTGGAAATCAAGAAACTTTTTGGCTACTTATGGCAAGGTTGAAAATCAAGAAACTTCTTTTGCTGCTTGTGGTTAATCCTTATTTGTAACCCTATTAAAATACAACCTTGGTCTATATGTATCCATTGAGGTCCAATCATGAACAATAAATATAAAGTTTATGAGGCCATCATTAGGTGATGCAATAGCTTTTGAGGACCAAGATCAAAATTAAATCCATGTGAGAACCAATCTGTTGCTTGTATTAAAATAGAAATATCATCCAAACTCATAATACTAGCACCATCTGCATTAGAGAATCTTGTAATAACCTGTGATTGTTTTGTAGCATACTAGTTTGTTGTGCTTCTAATGGCTTTATGTAATTTGTGAGAACTGATAAGGTTTAGATGCTGATGTCGAACTTCATGAAATGATTATTTGAGAAGAAGTTGTTGCATTATTAGATGCTCGTATAGGAGCATATTTTGCATCAAGAAAACAATTAGAAGTCCAGTACATGCTACTGAAGCACTACTGATTTTCTTTAAATATGTCGTCAACTTTTTTTAGTTTGCAGGCTTGAGTAATATAGATCTTGGCCATCTAGTGCAAGAATGTTATGATGATCGTCCCATTCACTAGGTGGTTCAAATATCATATGATCCACACTATCAAGAGATGGAACAATTGTTGCATGGGTTTCCAGACCAATACCAAAAACTATGTGCATCTCTTTAGATCTAGGTTCATAGCCAAATTGCTTCTCTGTACTAGAATAGCTATCTTTTTACTTGCATAAAGAAATAGTTGCTCTTCCTTTAGCCTAGCCAACCCAATAATTTCAATCATATTCATTGGCTGAAACATACTAACTGCATACTATATTTCTTCTTTAAGTCCATTAACAAAGTAGCTTACAAAAAATTCTGCAGTTAATCCTGTAGTATTATTAATTAGTTATTTAAATTGGGATTAATACTCATGCACCGTGGAGGTTTGGCACAACTTAACGAGTTCTCCATCAGAATAGAAAACTTCATGGCATGAAGTTTGGGACTGGATCATTCATTTCATTTCTATATAATGATCAAATCCTTATTGTTTGATCTAGTGGCTGCTACTTAAAAATTTACCAAAATTTTCTTTTCTCATACCCATAATCATATTTTTCAAATCAACCAAAGTATCAATTAGTTGCTTATTAGATTTCCATAGCTCAAATATAGATGCTTTTGTTGTTTCTCTTAAACTTTTTAGATCAATTTCTATACGCTTCTTCCACTGTTGTCGATGAGTTCCTTTAGCCATATCTTTATAGATTTTGGCAACAAACATCCTTAAAAATAAAAAAAGAACTTTTCTCTTTCCTTTTTTTTTTTTTTTTTTTTTTCGAAATTTCTCTTCCCTTTTTTTTTCAACTTTCTCTCCTTTTTTTCCCCTTCCTCTCTCTCTCTTTTATCTTTTTTTGGGTTTTTCTTCCTCCTTTTCTCTTTTTTTTAACTAGATTTTCTTTTACAGGTGGGTTATGAGCCCACCATGCTTCTGATATAGTCGGGTGTGAAAGGAGGCGACTCCCGTCACTCAATGAAGGCACGGTCACAAGGTCAATGGGAAAGACCGACAATAATAAAGAGAGAGTTGGTGAAAAAAAGAAAGAAGATATGTTTCTTTTTGTAGATGGGGAAAAGAAGAAAATAAAACTAAGTTTTCTTTTTTTTATAAGATCTGGATTTAGTTGCTTTTTTTAATAAGAAGATTTAGTTGCTTTTTCTCATATTAAGTTGAGATCACTATCTATATTTATAGTCATTATTCTTACTAACTTTTCTTTAAACAATTCTAGTTTTTTTTCTTTCAAATTTTATCATTTAATTTTTGAATTAATAGTTTTATGTTTTACTCTATATTTTATTTCTATCCATATGTCTGCTACCATTATCCTATGTTGTGAAGTTAAACTTTCTCCTGAAATAACTTTACAGTTTTTGCATGTTATTTTATCTATCTTACTAGTTAAGAAGAAGTCTATTTGACTTTTATTAGATCCACTTTTAAATGTTATTAAATGTTCATCTCTCTTTTTAAAATAAGTATTTGCTATTGTTAGATCATACGTCACTACAAAATCTAATAAGATTACACCGACTTCATTCCTATCTACAAATCCATATCCTCCATGTACCATTTCATATCCATCCCTTTGTTTACCTGTATATTTATTAAAATCTTCTTCTAAATATATCTTTTCTTCTTATGATATTCTTGCATTACTTCATCTATGTATTTCCAAAATTATGTCTTAGTTTGTTGGTCTAATCCTACTTATGATGCATATGCACTAATTATGTTAATTATATTATTCTCAATTATAAGTTTTATTGATATAATCTGATCCTCTTTCCTAGTTACTTTAACAATATATTCTTTAAAATTCTTATCTACATTTATTCCTACTTTATTTCTATTTTTATATTTTTTAGTATAATATAATTTATATAATATATTTTATTTCTTAGATCTTTCACATACCTATTTAGTCTCTTGTAAGCATATTATATTTACTTTTTTTCTAATCATAATGTCCACTATCTCCATAGTTTTACTTGTTAGTGTTCCTATGTTTTATGTTGCTACTCTAAGCTGACTATCATGAACTAACTTCTTTATTAGCACTCATCCGAAGTGCAAGAACTCTTGCTCACTTATCACACACCCGGACGTAGGTGCGGCTCTCCTTGCTCATTTTTGAAATATTCGGAGGCAGATGCAACGCATCTCTTAACGGAGACGTCTTAGCCCTTCACATAATTTGATTTATCAGATTTATGTTTTAAGGATTCTGACAAACTTTTACGCTGGCTGTCAGCTACCTAACGTAACCCTCCTCCTTTAACCGAGCTTAAGATCAGCCTTAGCGAAGTTTTATTTTTAATTTAAAAATAATAATTTTAAAATTTTAATCTAAATATTTATAATAAAAAATTATAAATCTATATTTTTAGTTGTCTTTTCTTTTTTTTTAAACTTTTCTATTTTGGATTTTGTTTTTTTTAATCTAATTTTAGGAAAATATTCCATCTATATTTTAATCTATAGTTTCAAATCAATTATTTTTAAAAAAAATTAAAAATTATCATAATATATATTTTATATATATTGTTTTTGGTTTTAATTTATAAATAATAATTTTAATAGAATTGAATAATTATATAAATTTTTATTTTTTAATCTTATTTTCATTTTGGATTATGCCTATAGTTTTAAAAAAGCATTACTCAAGAAAATATTTCATCTATTTTTAATCTTTAGTTTCAAATTAATTATTTTTCTAATGTTTAAAAATAAATTAATCTAGTACATATATTTTACTTATCTTATTTTTTATTTTAATTAAAAAAATAATAATTTTAAAACTTAAATAATAATATAATATTAAAAATATAATATATATTTTTGTTGATCTTACTTGATCAAATCAGTATCCGCACATCGCACAAGCATATACCTAATTTATATAATTTGGCTTTCCCAATCCAATTGTGTTTACAGCATCTTAATTACCCTATAGTTTTTATCTTGCTCCTTAATAATGGAGACGATATTCATTATGTGTGATGCGGTCCATGATTTATTCTTGAGGTAGACCGATGGATGCGATGGCATCCGTTTTGAGCGTTTGCGGTAGGCTTTCTAGATATTGTTGAATTTCATGTGTGCTTTTCCCTGCTTTCTGTCATTAATGTTAAAATCAGTACTGAGGGATGGTGCTATTGTAAAAGCAAGGCTTGGTCTAATATTTCAGTTTATTGTACCAGGAATTTGCATTATATATCATCGAAATGGTATATATTAATGGGTCTATTTTCATAATGCGATTTTCTATCCATAACTTATGAGGTTTTGGTGATGACCATGAAATATTAACAGCAATAATGCACCGTCGTGTCTAATGGATATCAATTATTTCTAGTTTACCCAAAAATCAATAATTTATTGCCGGCTTATCTATCTTGACAATTTTCTATAAATATAATGACATTACATTAGATGATTTGCGTGATATATGCTACTGCTAAAGAAAAACATGATGTAATTAGACAAAGATATATGCTGCTTTGGTAGTGGTCCGCAGGGTGATCTACATCTTTTGGGAGCCTCATTTTCTGGGATTTGTCAAGATGAATTTTGACGATAGTGTCCAAGGTACGGTAGGCGAAACAGATATATCATTCGGAATGACGTCAAGGGGAGGCTATTTCATTCGAAATGACGTCAAGGGGAGGCTATTGGCGGCCAGAGGAACCTTCCTTCACGAGCCTTCTTTCCAGGTCCTGAACTTAGAGCAGCAGCATGGGATGATATTACTAGAGCGACCCAACAGCTACCGGCTAAGAGGATTATCATCGAGGGGAACTCTTCGATAGTCAACAGCATGGTCATGGTCTATTGGGGACGGGATCCCTCCATCCCATCTCGGGTATCTCTGCTCTTGATCTCTTGGGCTGCCATTTCACTAGAGCAGTATGGCTGCCCAATTATACTATATATATATATATATATATATATATATATCCTTCATAGAAGAAATATTTTCTCATACCATATGAGAGGCCATACAGGAATGTGGGAATAGGTGGTGGATTTTATTGGGCAATTAAGATGTACACAAATATTCCTTTGCATCTCATACATTCAGATTCTATTTGAATGGGAAGTAGGTAGATATTTTATTTCCAATTCCTCCACTTGTTCCGCTAAATGGATTTGAGGCGCTAGAATAAAGTTATTCATCGTTTACAATGCCCGAGTATATATCCCTTCATTATCATGACGAAACAATTCTTAAGAGAAATCTCATTGTGATCAACGAGCTTGCTTCCTTTATTTTCTCTCCTTGACTCTCTCCAACCATCCTTATCTCGTAACACTAAATCCATCCCTCCATATCCTTATCTCGCAATCCATCCCTTCTATATCCTTATCTCGCAATGCTTTGGAATGAGTTTATCATACTTATGCATCTCTCGCAAAATGGATTGCAGGAAGGCTTATAGTTACCTATAATGACACAAAAGGTAAAAGCATATGAAATTACTCTCCACTAAGCACTTTCAGAAAGAAAATTTTCATGTCCGGTTTAACGATCATGACAAACTAAAAATTATTAGCATTACAACAAAACAATAAAGTATCATGAAAAACTAATCATTGTTCTTCAATGACTTGATAAACTACTTAACCGGTCTTGAACATCAAACACAACACATATTAAATACTAGAGTCAACAAAAGTAAGTAAACCATAAACTCTAACATTTAGATAACAGGGGATTAATGTCTAGCGAGGAAGAAGCGCCACTATCAAAAATAGATGTCGTTGCAATGGATATAACATCGGAACACTCCATTAAATGATTTATATTGTAATCAACCTCAACGCAGTTTGGTGGAATGTTCAAAGGGTTTTGTGGTTTTTGAATTGATTCCAACTCTACAGTGACTTCTTTCATTGTAGGTCGTTTCTTTCCATTTAAGTTTAAGCATCGTCTTGCCAAGTAAGCGACAGCCAATATCTCCTCTTTCTTCCCATGCTTTATTACTTGAGAATCAAGAATGTCAAACAAATGGTTCTCCTCCATTGAGAGAATGAAATATGTAACTAAACTTTTGCCGCCTTTTATCCTTGTTGACAATATTGGCTTTTGTCCCGTTAGAAGCTCAACAAGGACTACACCAAAGCTATAAACATCACTTTTGTCTGTGAATTGGCTTGATTGAAAATACTCTGGATCCAAATACCCAAATGTTCCCTGTACTAGAGTGGTGACATGAGTTTGATCAATGGTAACAGACCTTGAAGTCCCAAAATCTACTACTTTTGCTCTATACTTATCGTCTAAGAGTATGTTGGTAGACTTGATGTCTCGATGGTAAATGGGTATGGAAGCAGCTGAATGTAAGTAGTAGAGTGCTCCTGAAATTTCTGATGCAATCCTTAAGCGCATATCCCAAGTCAAAGGAAACTCCTTATTTTGATCATGGAGAAACTGGAAAAGGGTACCATTAGGGATGAATTCATATACCAATAGGGGAACTTCAGTCTCCAAGCAACAACCCAAAAGCTTAACAATATTCCTATGGTTAATCTGTGAAAGGATGACAACCTCATTGATGAATTGTTTTCCTTCGTCAAGTAATTTGGATTTCTTCACTGCTACAATTAGCCCATCTGTCAACATCCCTTTATAAACTGTGCCTTGCCCGCCCTGGCCAAGTAATCTACTCACATTGTAATGGTCTGTGGCCTTCTCTAACTCCTTTGAGCTAAACATTTTGACTTTTTCAACATTGACTTCACCTGAAGACAGCTGTTCTTGCAACAATAAACCCCCATTCCGTTTGAAGAACTTTTCCTTGAGTTTTCTCTTCTTTCTTTTCTTTAATACTTTGCGCAACCACCATGCACCAATGAGTAGCAACAACAACCCCAGGCCTGCGCCAATGCCTGCATAACTCATCAAATAAAACAGAGATAGAAGAGAGGAGAAATGATTAGATTTTTAACTTTAGCATCATCCGTTGCTATCCCAAAAATGCTACTTCAAGAGCATATATATGCTTATGATCTGACCAAGAGGATAATTTTTACGGCAATATTCCACTGTAAAATGTCGCATATTTCAATTAGCCAACTCCAATACGACACTACAAAACTCATTCTATGCACCGATTGGCTTTGGTAGCTTTGATAGCCTTTTAGCAAGAGATGATGCATGAATATATATGAGGACCGAATGGCTTAAATCTGATTAAATTGATGTCAGAACAGTTGTTGACATCATACTATTGACATGAATCAAAAACCAAGATGGGGGACTGTAAGAGAACAATAAATTAAAAGTTATCGTCTTTGGTGAAGTGGTTGTTGTTATATTACTTCGCATTTTAACAGACGCAACGCACTTCTCTTTCTGATCATGATTGCTTTGCTCTCTTAGTGCAGAAAGAAAGAGAAGTTATAATTGGGAGTGCAAATTGTAATATCTTTTAAAAATCAAATTGCGAGGCAACTCATCGTAAATTGTTGCCTATTATTAATGCTTTCTGCGTCCGCCTATATATAACTTAATCACCTTGAAGCAATATCTCTCTGAATCAAATTTGACCAGTTTGGATGACTTGCTTTCAGATTTAAATCAATATGTTCCAGCCTTACCGAAGGCCTCGTACGTCTTCCCAAGGCAATTAGTGTTCTTAATTAGCGCTAAGTGATCGATCAAAAATTCATTTCTTTCAATTCATTGTATAGAGTGCAAAGCAGCATACCTGAAACAACCATTTTCAGCCGATATCTCTTGCTATCAAGGAAGACACAACCGTAGTTCCCATACAAATCTACACATTGCATTTGCGACTGGCGGCAAAGATTGTCAGGATGTTCGCATTCATTAATATCTGACGTAAAGATAGAGAAAATTCAGTATACATGTAATAGTGAGCGAAGGCTATTTTTCGTAGGCAGGAATAAAACGAAGCAAAAATTGAATGCACTAAATTTGCATATGCTTGAATATACCACAAGAGCTGAAACTTTTTCGGTAGGAAGCTTGCCTTCTAACAGACATCATAGCGAAACTTTTTCGGGCCTTTCAGATTTTGACCCAGTACAAGACTTTCAAATGTAGCATATTTGCAGTGTTATTAATTGATATGTTCAAATGATATATTTTTCTGTTGGAGTATCATCCATATATACATTCACACCAATATTCCCATGAACCATCTTTACCTGCTAAGAGTTGATTAAAGAGAAGCCAAAAACAATTCAAGGATTTGTACATCATATCCAACGTTTAATTGGCGTCCCCTTATAAGTTGTGTTCTAAGTACTTATAAATTCTAATATTGAATAATTTTATGAGGAACCAACCTCATTTCATGAGTAATATGTCATCTTCTTATTTTATAATTCACAATTCATGCAATACATTTAATGCACGGTAGTCAGTTTTTTTTCATTTTCTTCAAAATTTTTAATTATTTTATGTACTTCAAGATGTAAAGAGTACATGTAAAGATATTAGGCTATGTAAAATATGTTAAAAAGAAAGCGAAACACTAAAATAAAAAACACTACTTACGTACAGTTTATCGTAACCTAAGCATTTACTGAACTTCTAATTAGACGCTGTTCGCTTTTCGTGGTATACAAATGTTTACTCATTGATATATGTTTGATTCAACATGGATGCTTTCTTCCAGATACAAAATCCAATAGACACACAGAAGCAGTAAAATAAGTACTTGTGACCTCTTAAATATATAATAATTGCTAGGAATAATATTCCTAATTAAATAACTAATAACTTGTCTTCCCACCAAGAACGTGCAGCATTAATGTTAGGGGCCTATTATCCTTTATATCAACCGAAATAATAACAGTACCCTGTTCTCTTTGCACTTAATAGTTAGAATTGAATTCAGAAAGGGAAATAGTATAGCAAATATTAGCCACTCGAATTGTAATGGAAATTGTGAATTTTGTAATTTTACGAATATTGGATATCAGCACGGTAGCCAGTAATGGTTGTTAGCAAGGAAAAGTTTGAGCATGAGTACCTTGACAACCATTGGGAAGATAGGGATTCCCTCGAAAGCCATCTGCGCAAAAACATCGCATCATTGGGCTTGGGTCGTCTGAACCAGTATAATTGAGGCATTTGTATGCTTCTCGGGATCTCTTACGTGCTAAGAATCCATTGTTGACAAGCGACTCAAAGGATCCATTCATCACAGGCGACGCAAAGGATCCATTCTTCACAAGCAGCTCATAGATTTCATGATCTATCCCCCATTCCAGGACCACAGGAACACTGTCCATTTGTTGTTCCGTGTCGTAGGGGTTCTCGGAACCGCTGTCGAACCATGTTTGGTTGACTAAACAGGCGTACTTGCATTTATTCCTACCTTTGTTATCATGATCTAAGTCTTGCAAGGTTAGATTAAAAACCTTGAGATTTGATGGGATTGTGGTCTGGCAGCATTCCTTGGTGCCACTGCAAGGATTATTCGTGAAAGTTTGGCTTCCTTCTTGGCAAATGGATACGCACCCAGCTACGGTTGACTCATTTTGGGTCATTAAGGCAAGGTTGTTACAACCCACTGCAATGAATCTATTATAAGTTGAGGAGAGGACGAAAGGGCTTCCATCCAAGTCGACAAATACGTTACGCTGTTCTTCTCCAAAGGGACATGCATAAGCACATGCATTTGCAATTGGAAATCTGACCTGAACAAGAGCTTCTTCGACTGAAATTGCCACCACCTCCAGCAGCAGATCAGTGCCATTTATGAAAGGCTTGACAGCACTGCTAGGGTCGCTGCCCTGGCTGCAGACTATTTGGTAACTTTCTTCAAGGTAACAATCTGATTTCATTCCAAACGGATATGGAATGTCGATACCTCCGCATTGAGTCTCACAATCAGCAAGTCTCATAGGTTGCGCTTCTCCAAGCAATGAATTCAATAACAGAATGTTCAGAAACACTAACCATAAAGCCATTCTTTTCCTTGTTCCCTTTTTCTGTCCTCTCCTTTCCTGTAGCTTTTAACAGACAGATGTATATGCTATCACTTGACCTATATGTAATAATAGAAATAGACCAATATATTTTTATGTACCTTCTAAGATTTCCCTCCTTTTACCTGCTTAACCAAGTTCCCCTCGGGAAGCTTGATGCTACAATGAACACAAAGAAGAAGAAGGAGAAGATGTGTTTCTTTCTTTCGCCTTTTTTTGATCTCTATAACTGGGTGCAGCAACCGTTCAACTAGCATAGGAGCCACATATTAATCTAGCAAACTTGACCAAATCAACTACAATTAATATACTTTGTATGATTTCCTCTCCTTTCCTACTGTTTCCAGTCAGAGAAAAGTATCCGTGCATTTTACAAACAGGAAAAGGGACCAAGAAAAATCAAAATCCTAAATATGTGGTTAATGTTGGAAGGATTTTTTTTTTTTTTTTCCTCGTTATGTGTTGATGTTTTCGTCCTTTTCCTTTTACAAGTGGTGCTCTACGAGAACGAATAGTCTTAATGTTGGAAGGAATATGCGGTTAATGTTGGAAGGAATCTTTTGTTATCTTTTGGGGTGCTGATGTTTTCGCACTTACCGAACAGTCCAGCAGGCAGGCGCGACCAAATTAATTACTACGGCACAGAAATAGTCATGATATTGGAAGCTGGAATACAGCTAACGATCGATATTCATTGTCCACCGGAAATGCCATAAAAGCAAGATTTGAAGAAGACTACTTTCATTCATGAATCCAGCTTGAAGGAAACTATGTTCAACCTTGTGATATTCCCGTTTCAAATTATTAGGTGCTCCCGGCGTGTACACCCCACTTTTAAGGTCTTTGCTTAGTTTAATATCCATTTAAAACTTATTCTAAGAATAATGTCCGATTAGAACGTATATATTTCAAAATAATGTTACAAAGGCTACTTGGAGATGCATCATCGTATTTTTTTTACCTCATCATGATATAATCGTCCGTTAAGCAATTGATTTCATTGAAGGGCTAAGTTATAAATGTTAAAATCGTCTGTCTAATAAATAATTTGAAGGATTTTTCAAATTATATCCCTCACTGACTAGTTTGCGGAGAAAAACTATTCTGTAATTGTTCATTAAACAAACAATTTTTACTCATGATGGCAAACTTGACCAAATCAACTTAAAAACTATAATTAATACTTTGTATGATTTCCTCTCCTTTCCTACTGCTTCAATCAGAGAAAAGTATGCTCCCATTTAACAAACAGAAAAAAGAAAAATTATGGCTTACTATAAAATCAACATAAAAAAATTGAAAAGTTATAAAATAAAAGCAAAAAAAAAAAAAAGCCAAACATTCATTATGACATGAAAGAAAAAAATGATAAAAGAAATTCAAATGTTCACTATAAAACAAAAGCAAAAGAAATACAAAGTTATAAAATAGAAACAAAGAAAAAGCTAAACATTTATTATAAAATGAAAGCAAAAAAAATAAAAAAGAAAACAAACCAAACGTTGGGTATAAAATGAAAGTAAAAAAAGGGAAATAAAATAAATAAAAAATAAAAAGTTATAAAATGAAGTGAAAAATGAAAGAAAAATAGAGGTGAAAAAAAAAGGCTAAACCTTTGTTATAACATGAAAGCAAAGAAAAAGAAAGAAGCAAAGTGCAAAATGTTGAGTATAAATTGAAAACTAAAATATATTCACATGAAAATAAGAGCCGATTCAAGGTTAGTACCATGGAATCATAGTGTAGTACAATACACCAATTGGATTTGCAAAAAAGCTTTTTTATGTCAAGCTATTAACTTTCTTTCCTCTCTCAACGCCATGTGTATGCCTTAAGCAAATGTTATGGGATTTTTCTTACCCAAAACTTTCTTGTTTTCAAAACTTTTCCAACATTTACATCTGGTGTGATGGTATTATCGCATCTCCAAATGCATGTTCTTTTCCTTTTCATTTTTGATGAATGGTTTCAAATAAATTATTTTTATTTTAAAATACACATTTTATTTATCTTATTTTTAATTTAAAAATAATAGTTTTAAAATTTAAATAATAATATAAATTAAAAATATAAATCTATATTTTTAGTTATCTTTTCCTTTTAAAAACTTTCTATTTTTGGATTACATTTATATTTTTAAAAAAACTCTATTTTTAGAAATATTTCATCTACATTTTAGTCTACAGTATCAAATCAAATAATTTTTTAAATTTTAAAAAATTAATATAATATTTATTTTATTTTCATTATTTTTATTTTTAATTTATAAATAATAATTTAAAATTTTTATTTTAATAATATAAAATTAAATAAATTATATTTCTAATATTATTTTCATTTTGGGTTATGTCTATAGTTTTTTAAAAATAGTTTTAAGAAAATATTTCATCTATTTTTTAATTTGTAGGTTCAAATTGATATTTTTTAAAGTTTAGAAATAATTTAATCTAATATGTATATTTTATTTATCTTATTTTAATTTGTAATCAAAAATTGATATTTAAATTTAATAATAAAAGATTAAAATTAATATAACTCTATATTTTATTGACTTTATTGATCAAATTAGTGTCCGAACGAGCATATACCTTGTTTATATTTTATTGATCTCCTAGTCCAATTGTATGTATTTACAGCATGTTAATTATCCTACAATTTTTATCTTGAAATTGCTCCTTAATAATAGAGACGGCATTCATTATCTGTGATGCATCCGTCCTGAGTCTTTGTGGTAGATTTTCTAGATATATCGTTGTTTCATGTATATATGCTTTTCCCTGCCTTTAGTCATTAATGTTGAAATCAATGCTAAGGGATAGTGCTGTCGTAAAAGCAAGGCTTAGTCTAATATATACTTCGGTCTATTGTGCCAGGAATTTGCATTATATATCATAGAAATGATATCAACGGCTCTATTTTCATAATGCAATTTTCTATCTACAACGTATGAGGATAAGGTGACGGCCATAAATATTAATAGTGATAAGGCATCTACATGTTTAATGGATATCAATTATTTCTACTTTACACAAAAATTTTACCCAAAAATCAATAATTTATTGCAGGACTTGGCAATTTTCTTTAAATATAATGACATTAGATGATTTGCATGATGGTATATGCTACTGCTAAAGAAAAACACCATGTAATTAGAGAGAGGCATTTTCTCGTCCCACATCAGGGGCCATACTGCAGGAATGTGGTAATGTGTGCTGGATTTTATTGGTCAATTAAGATGTACGCAAATATTCCTTTGCATCTCATACAATTAGATTGTATTTGGATGGAAAGTAGAGAGGCCATTCTCAAGTCAAGTAAACGTTTGTCCATGCTCAAGTAAACGGTTGTCCATTCTCAAGTCAAGCAATTGCTGTCATTATCTTTAATTTTCTACGGTAGAAACAATAGCTAATGTCACTGCAAGTCAAGTAAACCACACATGGACATATCTCGGGTGACTAGTCATGCACCATGTATCACGTTGCCTGGGATGGGACGCTGATGACCTCCATGCTAGGCTGCTAGAAGGCTCTATATATTCATCCGCATATATAGTTTTATAGCGGAAGGTGATTTGAAAAGGAATTAGTTTATGTCTGATAATTTTTCTGCTTACAAGCAAAACCTCTTTGGACGCCAGCATCTACTGTGGACAGTTTGTATTGACACTTAAATTCCAGCATCAATAGTCATAATAAGGGTATAATTTATTCTTCAATTTAATCTTCGACTTTAAATAAGTATGAAGAGACCACATTTGCTTGCCAGTGAAATCTCTTGGTATTAATCTACTAAAGAATTAGAATATAATATAAGTCTGCTATTGTTAGAAAGTTTAAAGGAGTCGTGAGAGTAGATTAGCTTTTGCGTGTCGCCTAAAATCTTCCGAAAGACCCAACAATTAGGGTTTGTAATGGACCCTGATGGCGCCAAGTCACTTTCCTCAAACACCGGGAAAGATGGACGTCCTTCTCCTCGGAGCCCTGCAAGAAAAGTCCCCGAAGACCGGGTAGGAACCCTCCGACGATTAAGTCAGTCACTTGGGCTCAGACAAAAAACCGCTCAGCGGAAGATAACTGAGGCGGTTAGGGTTTTGCTAGGAGGAAGAAAGCTCAGAAAACCAGAGTTCAGATCCCTACTTACAGCGCGTGCATGTGCTTTTATACCTGTCCGAATATCCTATCTTACTGTTTCGGAAGATCACCGTCATACCATCGTAGCGCGTGCCGGAGACATCCCATACTACCTGCCGACATGATATCATACGTGTCCAACAGTTGCGAAGGCATTCAGTGCGCGCCGTCGACTGATATGACCGAGCACAGTCGCAAGTGGTAGCGAATCGTACACCATAGTGAGGCATGACCATGCACAGGGACATGCAATGCACCATACACCGTTATGAGGTATGGCCCTCCGTAACGGGGTGCACTCACGGACGTACTGAGGATCACGTAGGTGCGCCGTGTGGCCTGGAGTCGTCATTCCTCTCAACGATTGAACCGCACGCCAATTGCTGATGACCCCACCCTGAGACCGGTAGGGGTCCCGGGGGTGGGGAGATGCCGGTGCACCCCGAGACCGATGGGGGGTCTCGAGGTCAAGAGATGATGACCCTACCCCGAGACCGGAAGGGGTCCCGGGGGTGGGGAAATACCGGTGCACCCCGAGACCGGTGGGGGGTCTCGGGGTCAAGAGATGATGACCCTATCCCGAGACCGGAAGGGGTCCCGGGGGTGGGGAAATGCCGGTGCACCCGAGACCGATGGGGGGTCTCGGGGTCAAGAGATGATGACCCCACCCCGAGACCGGAAGGGATCCCGGGGGTGGGAAAATGCCGGTGCACCCCGAGACCGGTGGGGGGTCTCGGGGTCAAGAGATGATGACCCCACCCCGAGACCGGAAGGGGTCCCGGGGGTGGTGAAATGCCGGTGCACCCCGAGACCGGTGGGGGGTCTCGAGGTCAAGAGATGATGACCCCACCCCGAGACCGGAAGGGGTCCCGGGGGTGGGGAAATGCCGGTGCACCCCGAGACCGGTGGGGGGTCTCGGGGTCAAGAGATGATGATCCCACCCCGAGACCGGAAGGGGTCCCGGGGGTGGGGAAATGCCGGTGCACCCCCAGACCGGTGGGGGGTCTCGGGGTCAAGAGATGATGACCTCATCCCAAGACCGGAAGGGGTTCCAGGGGTGGGAAATGCCGGTGCACCCCGAGACCGGTGGGGGGTCTCGGGGTCAAGAGATGATGACCCCACCCCGAGATCGGAAGGGGTCCCGAGGGTGGGGAAATATCGGTGCACCCCGAGACCGGTGGGGGGTCTCAGGGTCAAGAGATGATAACCCACCCCGAGACCGGTGGGGGGTCTCGGGTTCAAGAGATGATGACCCCACCTCGAGACCGGTGGGGGGTCTCGGGGGTGGGGAAATGCCGGTGCACCCCGAGACCGGTGGGGGTCTTGGGGTCAAGAGATGATGACCCCACCCCGAGACCGGAAGGGATCCCGGGGGTGGGGAAATGCCGGTGCACCCCGAGACCGGTGGGGGGTCTCGGGGTCAAGAGATGATGACCCCACCCCGAGACCGGAAGGGGTCCCGGGGGTGGGGAAATGTCGGTGCACCCCGAGACCTGTGGAAGGTCTCGGGGTCAAGAGATGATGACCCCACCCCGAGACCGAAAGGGGTCCCGGGGGTGGGGAAATGCTGGTGCACCCCGAGACCGGTGGGGGGTCTCGGGGTTAAGAGATGATGACTCCACCCCGAGACCGGAAGGGGTCCCGGGGGTCGGGAAATGCCGGTGCACCCTGGGGGGTCTCGGGGTCAAGAGATGATGACCCCACCCCGAGACCGAAGGGGTCCCGGGGGTGGGGAAATGCCGGTGCACCCCGAGGCCGGTGGGGGGTCTCGGGGTCAAGAGATGATGACCCCACCCCGAGACCGAAAGGGGTCCCGGGGGTGGGGAAATACCGGTGCACCCTGAGACCGGTGGGGGGTCTCGGGGTCAAGAGATGATGACCCCACCTCGAGACCGGAAGGGGTCTCGGGGGTTGGGAAATGCCGGTGCACCCCGAGACCGGTGGGGGGTCTCGGGGTCATTAACCGCCGTTACCTTTTATCCTGACGACGCGGGATCAGTCATATCAGATGCCCCCTCACCCTTGGGGCGAAGCGGGTCCCACCGTTGAGGCGCAAGGGGTATTCTCCACGTGGCTGATCCCTGTCCTTATCTTATATGTGGACGACCTGAGGGATGTAAGAGGGCAGCCCTCCGTACACTGTGCCCATCGCGATCGTCCTCGAGAGAGAGAACTGGCTCTTCGAAGTTTACGCGAAAAGCCGCTTCATCATTACCTCTCATTATGGCAACGTCAGCGGGGTCCCACCATTGGCCGGAGGTGTGCCGCACCACGCGCTGGGTGTCCTTCGAGGCGAGCTAGCCTATGGCAAGGGGCCATGTGGCTGACGAGACGAGGTGGGATGATTTGAAAACCTGATAAAGCCAAGCTAGGAGTTGAATTGACGCCATACCGCTTCTCTTGTTATCGTCTCCCTCTGTGCTCATGTTCTGATCTCCCCTGCAACCTACTGGCCTACGTTTGGCTTCCTTTCTTCCAGGTCAGCTCTTCTCCCATCTTAGACTTCTATCCCTTTGCTCATAAGTTCTCCTTCCTGGACCTCGGAGGACGGTTCTGAGGATCGTCCTCCTTCCGAGAGGTACCGTACCTCTCCCGCTCCCTCCCCTTCGATTGAGTGGTCCTCTGATTCAGAGGACCGCGTCCCCCTGGCCCGGCGACGGGTCGCCGGTGGAGCCCCATCGAGGGGCCGCCGGTCGGAGGCCGGCGCCTCCTCGACGGCGAAGGGGTCCCCAGAGGGATGGCCTCCACGATGACGCGGCTGGATTTGGAAAAAATCCGGGCCAGTTATCAGGTCCCCCGGGACGTTGAGCTTTTCTTGCCAACTCCCGACGATAGGGTCATCTCCTTCCGACCCGGTCGGGTGGCCCTCTATGAGATCTGCCTAAAGGCAGGTCTCCGCCCACCTTTTCCATCCTTTTTCATCAATCTTCTCAACTACTATTCCTTGACCCCCTCCCAATTAGTTCCGAACTCCTATCGCGTCATCAGTGCCTTCGTCATCCTTTGCTATCACCTAAGCATTACCCCCCGAATCAGCCTTTTCGATCTTTCTACACCCTTCGGGCTCAAAAGGGTTAGTGGCTATTCCTGCCCCGACCCAATCGGGTCCTAAAACTCCTCCTTCCTTCTTCAATTAAGGATGGAAGTCCCGTTTCTTTTTTGCAAATATCGACCAAGTCAGGCCTCAGTGGGGAGATCCCAACCTCCGGGGGAACGCCGTCGCCATCCATCCTGGGGACCGGGAGGCGCTGGGGCTATTGTTGGCCGCCGAGATCCCCCGATACACCCTGCTGCTATCGGAGGATAACCTTGAGTCGGCGGGTCTCATCGCCCATCGGGGTAAGTCCTCTCCACCCTTAGCCAAAAATTTTGCTTCTCCCCCCTTCTCTCTTTTTTTTTTTTTAATATTTAAAAGCCCCACTGATGCTGTGCAGCTATGAAGATACCGGCGGCAAAACTCCTGATGGCTGCTTCTAAGAAGAGGGCCCGGGAAGCACCATCTGGGGGCCAGCAGGCTCCAGCCCCGAAGCGTCCGATGGCTCGGGCCTCCCCACCACCGGCTCAAGTCTCCCCACCCCCGGCTCCGCAAGATGTCCCGGCTATTCCAGAGGTTGATCTTACGGCCGACACTCCGCCAGGGATGGGGACAGCCGCGGGAGTCCCCATTGAGGAGCCAGCCGCGGAGGGGCCCATATTGACCAAAGAGCCCTCGGCTCCCGAAGAACTGACTCCGCCGGATGCTACCAGGGATTGGGGTGAGGGACCATCTGGTCCCGCGAGTCAACCCCCCGAGGGGTCGGCCAGGAGTGGCCCACGCAGCGAACCGGGGACAGCTGAAATGACGGAGCGGGGTGGGGGCGAGCCCGGGCCACCCCGAGACTCCTTGAACGACGGCCGCTAGGCTGAGCGAGTCCTGGGTCCGGTCTTTGTTCCTGAGATTCTGGAGGACATCAGCCACCAAAAAGCGAGCGCGTTCTTCCGGGACTCCTATGCTGCTGTCGTCAGGGTAAGTGATCCTTTTGCCTTTTACCTTTTATTCTCTTCCTTCAGCTGACCTGGAGCTTATGCGTACAGATTGCATACTCCCTAAGGGCCGCCAGGGAGGCAATGCGCGATGGGAAGGTCCTCCTACGGGAGATGCAGAAGGAGGTTGAGGATGCTCGGCGCCACGCGGAGGCGGCCGAGAAGGCGCTGGAGTCAGCCAGAAGCGCCTGGGAGAGCGAGGTAAAGGCCACCGAGAGCCGGGCGGAGATTGAAGCCAACCGTGCGCGCGCAGCGCTCCTCCAAATGACGGAGGCTGAGAATGATGTAATGGCCAGGGACATGCACATCTCTGAGCTAACCTCAGCCCTCCAAGAGGCCGAAGGTCGAGCGGGTGCGGCGACAGAAGAGGCGCGGGCGGCGAAGGAGGAAGCCAGCCGGTCCAAAGAGGAGGTGAGCCGCGCCTGGGAGGCCGAAAGGGTTGCCACGGAAGCCCTCGCCGCAGAGAAGGCCCGGGCCGCTGGGCTCATAGAGGAGTACAAGACGTCCGGGCGCTTTACAGACGACCTGGCCGAAGCCTCGGCGGTGGTGTTCCTCGAAGGGTTCGAGCATGGGAAGAAGAAGGTGGCCAGGGACCTGAACTTCCCTCAGGCCCTGGAGGTTGAGCTAGAGCGTTTTTCAGACTTGGCCCCTTCCGATGATGAGCCCGCGCCAGTAGAGCCGTGAGCTCGCACTCTTGTTGTTTTGTTCTTTCTTTTTTGTAAGTCCGACGACGTCGGCATTTTGTAATCTCTTCCAATTAATGAGAATATTCTTCAAGATGCAGTCTGACTTACCATGAATTTCGTCGATTGACAACACGTAGCCCCGTGATCCCACTAGTCCCGATAGCACCAGGGGATAACTCTCAACTCGAGCTATTCCGCCCCAGCTGTTTAGACTCGAAAGTTGGGATCAGGGAGGGTAGGTCCTTCGGAGCTGAAACGCTGGCAGTTAGAGGTTAGGTAGACGGGCTCCTCGAGACTATCGGCGTAACGCTTTGCCAAGTATTGGACCTTGTGCTAAATAGGCCCGTAGCTCTTGGTGCTTGCGGGGCTCGGCCTTTATCTGACCTGCGAGACTTTGTGCTGTCGGGTGTCGGGCTTTAGGTGCCGACAAGTGTCGGGCTTCATGCCTGGCTGGTGGTACGCCACTCTGCCAGTGGTACACTGGGCTTTATATCTGGCTGATGCAGGGCTTTGGTGCCGGCGCTTGGGGCCGGCCGGAGATGTCCCTGCTGGACCCGGGCTTTTGTTGCCGAGAGCCGGTGGTACGCCGCTCTGCTAGTGGTACACTGGGCTTTATGCCTGGCTGATGCAGGGCTTTGGTGCCGGTGCTTGGGGCCGGCCGGAGCCATCCCTGCTGGACCCGGGTGTTGAGAAATTATTGAAACATAATTGCCACAACTTTATTGATTTTGATGATTTCCAAAAGCCATGAGTATCTTAAAGAAAACAATGTTTATTTATCAAAACCTTGAGCTTATTCAAATTGAAAGGAATGAACTTTCAATGGTTATATCAAATGAGTTTTGAATTAGAAAAGAAGTTTCAAGTTGTATGCTTAAAAGAATTCAAAAGGAATTTACACTTTATATTTCAATCGATGAATTCTTGAAACATGTCTTGAATCCATGTTAAACGTCATATTTAATGTATTCAAGTCAAATTTATATTTAAATTTAATTGGGACAAGTTTTAAAGTCAATCAGAACATTTTTCTGATTTTTGTATCGGTCCCGAGCCGACTCAAGAGTTTCCGAGTCGACTCCCCATTTGCCTGAGTTTCTGAGTCGACCCTTGGTTTTCAAGAGTCGACCCCTGAATTCTTGCGAGCCGACTCCTGTCTGTGCGAGCGACTCGCTCAAACAACAGAACTCATTTTTGAGCACTTCTCGAGTCGACTCCCCGTTTTCGCGAGTCGACTCCCGACTTTCAGGAGCCGAGTTTTCGCGAGTCGACCCCTCAATGGTTAAAATGTTTCTATTTTTGGTAATCGACCTCGAGCCGACTCCCCAGAGCTCGAGTCGACTCCGCGAACTGGGCGCGATTTTTAACGTTGACACATCAGCCCCAACGGTAAGATTTTTGAATAACGGCTATTTTTCCTGTCTCTAACGGATATATTTTTGCAGATTCTATAAATAGAGGAGTTCTTTTCAAATCAAAACAAAGAGAAAATCAAAAAGAGAGAAAAGAATATCATTTGAAAAGAGGGAAAAACAGAGCTTATTGAAAAAATCTTTTAGCTCAAAGAGAGTGATTCAAAAGGAGTGAAATCCAAGTGGAAGATTCGTCTGCTCCTTCTCATCAATCCACAAAAGCCAAAGAAAATCCAAGTGCTTTCAAAGGTCAAATCGCGGATTTTCAAAAGAGGGAAAAAGCTTCATCTCAACTCCAAAGTCTTCAACGGTCAAGAATCTTGCTGAGGCGTGATTCAACACTTCAAGAGGAGTTGAAGAGAAGAAGGAGAAAGCCAAGCACTACCATCTGCAAAATTATCAGGCTTTTCTAACCTTTATATTTTGTACTTAATTTGTATATCTGCTCAAGGGGAGCACTTTATTGTTCAAACACTTTATTATTTGTTTGCTGATTCAATCAGTGGATTGAATCAGTGGAGGTTGGTATACCTCGTTGCAAGCCGGAGTGCTTGTGTTGGGTTAGTTGTGAGCCCTGAAAAACAACGTGTAGGGTTTTGTGCTGGTAAGCCCGAGTTAAAACCAGCTGGGTTCGTTGTGCACCCGGTAAAACAACAAGTTTGAGTTGTGAGCTTGTAAAACAACTCGGCTGTAATCTAGAGAGATTATAGTGTGGACCCAAGTGAATCTTGGGAGTGGACGTAGGTGTTGGTTGCACCGAACCACTATAAAATTCTTTGTGTTTGCCGTGCCTTATTTTCTCTATCTCTATCTCTCTTTATTTGCTTGTTATTGCTTATTAGTTATCTCACTTGCACATCTTGCTAACTAATCAATTAAAGTTAAAAAGTCTTAAATTTTTAAGAACCCAATTCACCCCCCCCTCTTGGGTTGCCATCTGGGCCAACAATTGGTATCAGAGCAGTGCTCATTTAGAATTTGATCTCACGATCAAGGGCTAAAGATCCATTATGGCAACACAAAGTGGTTCAAGTTTTGCTGAAGGTCATTCTACGAATAGACCTCCACTTTTTAATGGCTCAAACTATTCTTATTGGAAAGCTAGAATGAGGATATTCATTCAAGCTTCTGATTATGAGCTTTGGGGTGTTATAATTAATGGACCTAGTACACCCACACACCTTATTGATGGCACTATTGTTCCTAAACCCGAAAGGGATTGGAATGATAATGATAGGAGAATGGCTCAATTAAATGCTAAAGCCATTAATATTTTATATTGTTCCTTAGATTCAAATGAATTCAACCGAATCTCAACTTGTAATTCCGCAAAGAAATTTGGGATAGGTTGGAAATAACACATGAAGGAACAAACCAAGTAAAGGAATCAAAAATAAATATTTTGGTTCATAAATATGAATTGTTTACAATGGAACAAACTGAAACCATCACATGCATGTTCACTAGATTCACTGATATTGTGAATGGTTTGAAAAGTCTTGGTAGAATTTATACTAATGCTGATCTTGTGCGCAAAATTCTTAGGTCACTACCAAGATCGTGGGAAGCAAAGTCACTGCATCCAAGAAGCAAAGGACCTCAATGCACTACCTTTAGAGGAGCTTCTAGGATCTCTAATGACCCACGAGCTTGACAATGAAGCAGCATGTTGAGGAGGAAACAAAAAGAAGAAAAACCTTGCCCTCAAGACTGCAGAAATGGAAGAGAGCAGCAGTGAAAGTAATGATGAAGATGATGAGGAAACTGCTCTCTTGGCCAAGAAATTCAGAAGATTTATGAGAAAAAGGCCCTTCCATAAAAAGAAATTTGGAGCAAGAATTGAAGGAGAAAAGGATAAGAAAAAGGACAAGGAGAAAGAAAAAGAAAAAGAGCCCTTAGTATGTTATGAGTGCAAAAAGCCAGGGCACTTTAATATGATTGTCCTTTGCTGAAAAAGGCCTACAAGAAAAAGAAGAAAGCATACATGGCAACATGGTCTGATGAATCTTCCTCGTCGGAAGAAGAAGAGCAAAAGGAAGTTGCCAATATTTGCTTCATGGCCAACGACGACGACAACGACATGAGGTAAGTTCTGAAAACTCAAATGATGATTTTACTTTTGATGAAATGTTTGAGGCTTTCAATGAACTTATGATTGATTTTAAATCCTTAAAAAAAAGTATAAGTTTTTGAAAAATGACAATATTAGTTTAGCTAAAAGTAAAAATGAATTAGCTTTAGAAGTTAAGAACTTAACTAATGAAAAAGAAGAACTTAGGAAAGAAAGAGATAATCTTAATCAAGAAATAGATTTATTAAAATCTGAAACTAAAAACTCAACTAAAGATTTAAAAGATCAATAGAAACTTTAGCTTTAGATAAAGAACAGCAAGCTAAAGAAATTGACTCTCTTAAGAAAGATGTTAAAAAATATAAAGACATTGTTGAGAAATTCACCTTAAGTTCAACTAAACTTAACATGATCCTAGATAGTCAAAAAGCTGTTTTTGACAAAGCTGGTTTAGGATATAACACATTAAGAAAACAGAAATCTTAAAGAATATTTTTGTAAAAGCCAACCAAAGTAATATAACTTTTAAATGTAATGAAAAAGGTCACAAATCCTTTGAATGCAAAACATTAAATAACAACAAGTTAAATATTAAAGCTAAGAAAATATGGGTTCCGAAAGGAACAATTTTTATTGCTGCTAACCATGAAGGACCCAAGAAAGCTTGGGTACCTAAGCATAAAGTTTGATGATATTGCAGGAATGTCTTGTAGCCAAAAGATCAAAGAAAAAGTGGTACCTTGATAGTGGCTGCTCAAGACATATGACGGGTGACAAAGATGAATTCATCACCCTAGAAGAAAAGAAAGGTGGAGTTGTGACGTTTGGCGATAACGGTAAAGGTCAAATTATGGGCCTTGGTAAAGTTCGCATAACTCCATCTATATTATTGATAATGTACTTTATGTTAATGGTTTAAAGCATAATCTAATTAGTATAAGCCAATTATGTGATAAAAACTTTAATGTTTCATTTAAATCTTCTATTGCACTGTAACTAATTCTATTGATGATAGCATTGTTTTTACTGGTTATAGACATGGCAATGTTTACTTAGTTGACTTAGAAAAATTATCTAAGTATCATTGCCTAATTGCTGACAATGCTAACATAAATGATATTAGTTGGTTGTGGCATCGTAGATTAGGTCATGCAAGCACACACCTTATTTCAAAACTAATTAAAATGGATTTAGTTAAAGGTTTACCTAAATTAGATTTTGAAAATAATAAAATATGTGATGCATGTCAATTTGGAAAACAAACTAGAAGTTCTTTTAAATCTAAAAACATTGTTTCAACTTCTAGGGCTAGAGCTACTTCACATGGATCTTTTCGGACCAACTAGAACCACAAGTCTAGGAGGAAAGAAATATGGTCTAGTGATTGTAGATGATTATTCTAGATATACTTGGGTAATGTTTTTAGCTCACAAAGATGAGACTTTCTCGATATTCCTGAAATTCTTCAAGAAAGTCACAAATGAGAAAAACACTACTATAGTATCTCTAAGAAGTGATCATGGAACAGAATTTGAAAATCACTTATTTGAAAATTTCTGCACTGAAAATGGAATTAATCATAATTTTTCAGCCCCTAGGACTCCACAACAAAACGGTGTAGTTGAAAGAAAAAATAGAACTCTAGAAGACATGGCCCGTACCATGCTATGTGAAAGCAACTTACCAAAGTATTTTTGGGCGGAAGCAATTAACACAGCATGTTACATCTTAAATAGAGCTTTAATAAGACCAATATTAAAGAAAACACCTTATGAATTATGGAATGAAAGAAAACCAAATATAAAATACTTTCATGCATTTGGATGTAAATGTTTCATTCATAATAATGGTAAAAAAACTTAGGAAAATTTGATGCTAAATCTGATGAAGGAATTTTTCTAGGTTATTCAACAACTAGTAAGGCATATAGAATCTTTAACAAGAAAACCTTAGTAGTTGAAGAATCCATTCATGTAGTTTTTGATGAATCTTTAGCAACTGGATCTGAAAAGATTGATGATGAGGAAGATACAAACATAATTGAAAAAGATCTTGAAAAACTTAATATTGAAGTATCTTCTGATCATGAACAAGAGGCTAAAGATGATGATTCACATAAGGACGATGATGTCAATATTGATCATAATGATGTAGATCTTCCAAGAGACTGGAGATATGCTCATAGTCATCCTAAGGAATTGATTATAGGCGATCCATCTCAAGGAATAAGGACTAGATCATACATGAGAAATATTAGTAATCATCTTGCATTTGTATCACAAATTGAACCTAAAACTATAGAAGAAGCTGAAAAAGATAATAATTGGATGTTAGCAATGCAAGAAGAACTAAATCAATTTACTAGAAATAATGTTTGGACTTTAGTTGAAAGACCTAAAAACCATTCAGTAATAGGATCAAAATGGGTTTTTAGAAATAAACTTAGATGAAAATGGCATAGTAATTAGAAACAAAGCTAGATTGGTTGCTAAAGGATATAATCAAGAGGAAGGTATTGATTTTGATGAAACCTTTGCACCTGTAGCTAGATTAGAAGCCATTAGGCTATTACTTGCATTTGCATGTCATATGAATTTAACTTATTTCAAATGGATGTAAAAAGCGCATTTTTAAATGGATTTATTAATGAAGAAGTTTATGTAGAACAACCACCAGGTTTTGAAGATCACGAGTTTTCAAATCACGTTTTTAAATTGCACAAAGCTTTATATGGTTTGAAACAAGCACCTAGAGCTTGGTATGATAGGTTAAGTAAATTCTTAATAGAAAATGATTTTACAAGAGGAAATGTTGATAAAACTTTGTTTTTGAAAAGAAAAAGTAAAGATTTACTTGTAGTACAAATATACGTAGATGACATTATTTTTGGTGCTACTAACGATTCTCTTTGTCAAGAATTTGCAAAGTTGATGCAGGGAGAATTCGAGATGAGCATGATGGGAGAACTCAACTTCTTCCTTGGACTCCAGATCAAACAATGCAAGGAGGGAATCTTTATCAACCAAACCAAATACACAAGAGAACTACTCAAAAAGTTTGGTATGGAAACAATGAAACCCCTCGGAACTCCAATGAGTCCTTCATGCAAGCTGGACAAAGATGAAGAAGGTAAAAAGGTTGATCAAAAGTATTATCGAGGTATTATCGGATCCCTTCTTTATTTAACAGCAAGTAGACCAGATATATGTTTTCAGTATGTTTATGTGCTAGATTTCAATCTGAACCTAAAGAATCACATTTAATAGCTGTTAAAAGAATTTTAAGATATCTAAATGGAACTAAAAATGTAGGTTTATGGTATTCTAGAGACTCCACATTAAACCTAATTGCATATTCAGATTCTGATTATGCTGGATGTAAATTAGATAGAAAAAGCACAAGTGGTGCATGCCATTTCTTAGGAGTAACTTAATCACATGGTTTAGCAAAAAGCAAAATTCAGTTGCATTATCAACTACTGAAGCTGAATATGTAGCAGCTGGAAGTTGCTGTGCGCAAATCCTATGGATTAAGCGACAACTTGAAGACTATGGTATCACACTTGATAAGACACCCATAAGATGTGATAACACTAGCGCAATCAATTTAACTAAAAATCCAATTCAACACTCAAGGACAAAACACATAGAAATTAGATATCATTTTATAAGGGAACATGTAGCTAATGATGAAATTTGTTTAGATTATGTAAACACTGAAGAACAATTAGCTGACATCTTTACAAAACCTTTAAGTGAAGAAAGATTTTGTTATCTTAGAGGAGAATTAGGAATTTGTAATCCTTTTGAATAAATTTTGAAACCTTAAGGAAATATATCTAGAATTCTTTCAATTCTCAAAATCTTAAGGAAATTTATCTAGAACTCATATCAATTTGATCTCTCAAAATCCATGATTTTTAATCATACTCAAAGATCAAATCCGGGTTATTTCAGATTCTCTGAAAATTTTTTTCTCTGAAATGGTCGGAGCCGACTCGAGAGTATCGGAGTCGACTCGAGTTTCTGCTGAAACTCAGGAGTCGACCCCTCCTCTGAGCGAGTCGACTCGAGATCGTGTCCGTGCTCTGTGACTTACGCGAGCCGACTCCACACTTTGCGCGAGTCGACTCGACGTGGTCCCAGTCGATTTATTTAGGGCACGAGTCGACCCGACGGACATTTCAAAAATCTTTCCAAATCCTCTCCAAAACTTTCCCAAAACCCTCCAAACTTCAAATAACCCTGATTAAACAATCCTTCAAGATCAATGGCACCCAAAACCCGTGGAGCAAGCAGTGGCGCCGGGATGAAGAGGAAAAGGACCGTGCGACGACCCGTCCGCGAGCCGTCCGGATTCTCTTCTACCCTTCGGAGTGATCCTCCTGCTCCAGCTCCACTCCTCCTACAGGTAGATCAGCCAGTAGGATTGTAACCACGGGAAGGAAGTGGATTTTGATTGTTTGAGAATGAGGGATTCATATTGGTAGACAGTTAGAGATGGGATTTGAGATATTTGTTCATTGGACTGTCCTACTATCCCTGCTTTGGTTAAAGAATTTTACAAGAATTTGACTAGAGGAGACATGGTTGTAGCAAGGTTAGAGGCATTGGTTTGAACATTACTGCCTCCATTCTTTCTAGACTTTTGAACTTACCCTTATCTGGACCTTCCACATTTGCCCAGAGGATAGGTCTCCTGCCCTCACGATTATTGAATAGAACTTTGAGGGATTTGAAGAAGTTTTGCAGTCAACTGCCATTGGACTTAAGATTGCTTCATAATATCTGCAGCAGGATTTATTTCCCAAGACAGGCCGGTTTGACTATGTTTCAGAGAGAGATATTTTGTCATGGATGCTGTTGTATCTGGGAAACCATCAATCTGCCTAGGATGATATTTGGTATATGCAGATTGTGGGGAAGAAGAAATCAAGTCTTCCCTATGGCATGGTTTGACTCAATTATTTCAAGCCAAGGGATTGTGTTTGTGATAGTGAGCCAAAGAAATTAAGACATACAGATTATTATACTTTGGCCACTATTCATCGCATGGGATTTATTAAGAAAAATGGAATTGGGAAAGAAAGAACTGAGGATAGAGAAGATGCAGAGGCACCCAGAGAGACATTCATCTCCGGAGCCTCCTCAGGAGCTCGGAGCTGGTCTTCCACTGTTTCATCTGCTAGTTTTTCTGATACTCAGTTGGATCAACTTCGATCTTTATTCAAGTCTGAGTTAGTGATCAAGAAAAGAGATTGAAAGATGAATTTAATGATAAGTTATGAACTTAAAAGAAGCATTATTCTCTCAGTGATCGAGTTGCTTTGATTGAGTCCACTCTCAGTTCATCTTCCTTCCTTAAGTGAAAATTTGAAGAATATCTTTGAAGAACTTAAGGACATCTGTGGTGACTCGGAGACTACTCCCAAAGCAACGCCGAGCTTAAAGATAAAATTCAAGTCTGCTTGTACTTTTGTTGATGAAAAACTAAAAGACTATGTTAAACTTCAATGTGAAGGGATGAAGCAAATTGTAGATCATTTGAATAGAATCACAAGAAGAAATTTTTAAGTTTTCATGTAATTTTGATGTAAAATTTACTTTCAATGCAATGACAAGTTTACATTTCCATGTACTTTCATTTTGAAGTAATGAAATGTTTGATGTTACTTTTTGTCTATTTCAATTGTGAGTACCTTGAATATCTTTGAATGCTTATGTTTAATTGATATAATTTTGAATATCTCAATACTCAATTGATAACTTAGATGCTGAATGAATTCGAATGAATTAATCAATTTGATGCTCTGATGCATCTCAACCTTTTTGTTGATTACAAAAAAGGGGGAGAGATTTATATGATTAATCGTATATGCATCATCTTTTAATTGCCCTAATTAAATAAGGGGGAGAGAATTAAATAAGAAAAATATATGTTTCATATAAGGGGAAGAGATAAATTGAATTTCATAAAGAAAAATTGCTTAAGTTTTTGATTTTGAAAAATTTTGAATGAATTATAAATTGAGGTTCATAGGGGGAGCTACCTCATTGAGGGGGAGCCTTTCCATGAACACAAAAGTTGATTTTGGAATCATAAATTTTTTCAATTTTATAATGCATATACTCAATGTTTTTGTCATCATCAAAAAGGGGGAGATTGTTGAGAAATTATTGAAACATAATTGCCCCAACTTTATTGATTTTGATGATTTCCAAAAGCCATGAGTATCTTAAAGAAAACAATGTTTATTTATCAAAACCTTGAGCTTATTCAAATTGAAAAATGAACTTTCAATGGTTATATCAAATGAGTTTTGAATTAGAAATAGAAGTTTCAAGTTGTATGCTAAAGAATTCAAAAGGAATTCTTACACTTTTATTTCAATCATGAATTCTTGAACATGTCTTGAATCATGTTAAATCATATTTAATGTATTCAAGTCAAATTTATATTTTAAATTTAATTGGGACAAGTTTTAAAGTCAATCAGAACATTTTTCTGATTTTTGTATCGGTCCCGAGCCGACTCAAGAGTTTCCGAGTCGACTCCCCAAGTTTCTCGAGTCGACCCTTGGTTTTCAAGAGTCGACCCCTGAATTCTTGCGAGCCGACTCCTGTCTGTGCGAGTCGACTCCGCTCAAACAACTCCCATTTTTGAGCACTTCTCGAGTCGACTCCCCGTTTTCCGAGTCGACTCCCGACTTTCAGGAGCCGACAGTTTTCGAGTCGACCCCTCAATGTTAAAATGTTTCTATTTTTGGTAATCGACCTCGAGCCGACTCCCTCAGAGCTCGAGTCGACTCCGCGAACTGGGCGCGATTTTTAATGTTGACACATCAGCCCCAACGGTAAGATTTTTGAATAACGGCTATTTTTCCTGTCTCTAACGGATATATTTTTGCAGATTCTATAAATAGAGGAGTTCTTTTCAAATCAAAACAAAGAGAAAATCAAAAAGAGAGAAAAGAATATCATTTGAAAAGAGGGAAAAACAGAGCTTATTGGAAAAATCTTTTAGCTCAAAGAGAGTGATTCAAAAGGAGTGAAATCCAAGTGGAAGATTCGTCTACTCCTTCTCATCATTCCACAAAAGCCAGAAGAAAATCCAAGTGCGTTTCAAAGGTCAAATCTGGGATTTTCAAAAGAGGAAAAAGCTTCATCTCAACTCCAAAGTCTTCAACGGTCAAGAATCTAGCTGAGGCGTGATTCAACACTTCAGAGGAGTTGAAGAGAAGAAGGAGAAAGCCAAGCATCTACCATCGGCAAAATTATCAGGCTTTTCTAACCTTATATCATTTTGTACTTAATTTGTATATCTTGCTCAAGGGGAGCACTTTATTGTTCAAACACTCTTATTATTTGTTTGCTGATTCAATCAGTGGATTGAATTAGTGGAGGTTGGTATACCTCGTTGCAAGCCGGAGTGCTTGTGTTGGGTTAGTTGTGAGCCCTAGAAAAACAACGTGTAGGGTTTTGTGCTGGTAAGCCCGAGTTAAAACCAGCTGGGTTCGTTGTGCACCCGGTAAAACAACAAGTTTGAGTTGTGAGCTTGTAAAACAACTCGGCTGTAATCTAGAGAGATTATAGTGTGGACCCAAGTGAATCTTGGGAGTGGACGTAGGTGTTGGTTGCACCGAACCACTATAAAATTGCTTTGTGTTTGCCGTGCCTTATTTTCTCTATCTCTATCTCTCTTTATTAACTGCTTGTTCATTGCTTATTAGTTGATCTCACTTGCACATCTTGCTAACTAATCATTTAAAGTTAAAAAGTCTTAAATTTTTAAGAACCCAATTCATCCCCCCCTCTTGGGTTGCCATATGGGCCAACACCGGGCTTTTGTTGCCAAGAGCCGGTGGTACACCGCTCTGCCAGTGGTACACTGGGCTTCATGCCTGGCTGGTGCAGGGCTTCGGTGCCGGCGCTTGGGGCCGGCCAGAGCCGTCCCTGCTGGACCCGGGCTTTTGTTGCCGAGAGCCGGTGGTACACCGCTCTGCCAGTGGTACACTGGGCTTCATGCCTGGCTGGTGCAGGGCTTTGGTGCCGGCGCTTGGGGCCGGCCGGAGCCATCCCTGCTGGACCCGGGCTTTTGTTGCCGAGAGCCGGTGGTACACCGCTCTGCCAGTGGTACACTGGGCTTCATGCCTGGCTAGTGCAGGGCTTTGGTGCCGGCACTTGGGGCTGGTCGGAGCCGTCCCTGCTGGACCCGGGCTTTTGTTGCCGAGAGCCGGTGGTACACCGCTCTGCCAGTGGTACACTGGGCTTCATGCCTAGCTGGTGCAGGGCTTTGGTGTGAAAAGATTTTAGTAGCTAAAATTGAATCTCATTAATACTGAATGAGGGGTGAAAACCCAAGTGAACACAGGGGTGATACTTGACATGAGAGGAGGAATACATTACTGATAATACCGACGAAGGTTATCTGCATTCCATGTCCTAGGGAGTGGCGTCCCATCTAGTTCTTTAATTTTGTAAGCTCCATGGCGGAGTGTTTCGGCGATCCGGTAAGTCCCCTCCCAATTTGGGGCTAGCTTGCCTCCCTCAGATGGCTTCGAGACCTTAGCCCGTCGAAGGACCAGATCTCCTGGCAGGAATGTCCTGGGACGCACTCGAGCATTGTAGTATTTTGCGGCCCGTTGCCGGTAGGTCGTCATTCGAAGTCGCGCCCGATCTCGCACCTCCTCCACCAGGTCGAGGTTGGCTCGCAGCTGGTCAAGGTTACCTTCCTCGCTGTATGCTTCCACCCGAGGGCTTGGTGCACCAACCTCCACTGGGATAACAGCTTCAGAGCCAAAGACTAAGCTGAACGGCGTCTCGCCGGTGGGGGCTCGCGGCGTTGTGTGGTAGGCCCATAGCACGTTGGGGAGTTCCTCCACCCATCGCTCCTTGCAGCCATCTAGCCGAGATCTCAGCCCCTGGAGAATGATCCGATTAGTCACCTCGGCCGCTCCGTTGGTTTGAGGATGCCCGACGGAAGTGAACCTCTGGCGGATACCCAGCTCAGAGCAGAACTCCCAGAAGGGCGCATTGTCAAATTGCCGGCCGTTATCAGTGACTAATGTGTGCGGCAGCCCAAACCGACATATGATGGACTTCCAGAAGAAGGATCTCACTTTGCTTTCGGTAATCTTGGCCAAGGCCTCGGCTTCAACCCACTTGGTGAAGTGATCCACCACTACCAAGAGGAACTTTCACTGTCCGAAGGCCGGGGGAAATGGTCCCAGGATATCCATGCCCCACTGGGCGAAGGGCCAAGGTGCTACCAGGGGGGTCAGGTGAGACGTCGGCTGTCGCTAGATATTAGCGTGATGTTGACAGCTATCACATTTCTTAACAAGCTCAGCCGCGTCTTCCTTCATCGTCAGCCAGAAGTACCCCTACCGCAGGGCCTTGTAGGCTAGGGCTCTGCCCCCCAGGTGACTCCCGCAGATACCTTCATGGATCTCTCTGATGATGTAATCTGACTCAGCCGACCCCACACACCTGAGAACTGGGTACGAGAAAGATCTCCGATAAAGCTTTTCGTTCATCATCAAGAATCTCGGGGCCCTCCGCCTGAGCAGCCTGGCCTCAGCGTGGTTCTCCGGGAGAGTACCGTCAGTCAAAAACTGGATGTAGGCATCCATCCAGGAGGGCTCTTGCTCCACCGGCAGCGCTTCATCCACGACCTCGGTGCTCGGGACTTGTAGGTGTTCCACATATGTCCTTCCCAACATCCCGTCAACCGAAGTGGCCAGGCGGGACAATGCATCGGCCCTGGCATTTTCCGCTCTGGGGATATAGCTGATGCGGAAGTAGGAGAAACGAGATGTCTGGGACTGCACTTTGCTCAAGTATCGGGACATGGTTGGGTCCCTAGCTTTGTATTCTCCGGTGATCTGTCCAGAAACAAGTTGAGAGTCCGTGAAGGCCCTCAAACGCCCAGCGCCTAGCCCCTCAGCTAACCTCATCCCCGCCAGCAAGGCTTCGTACTTCGCCTGATTATTAGTTGCTGGGAACTGGAATCTGAGAGCGTACTCCACTACGTCTCCCTCTGGGCTCGCGAGAATGAGTTCGGCTCCGCTTCCTTGAGAGTTTGCCGCCCCATCCACATGCAGGATCCAGTCCTCTGCCTCCTCGGATGAGGGAGAGTCCACACACTCCTCCGGTCGCACCCCCTCCATATCCCCCTCGGTCCAGGAACACTCGACCAGGAAATCGGCCAACACCTGAGACTTCATGGCTGACCTTGGCCGGATGGACAGATCGAACTCACTTAGCTTAATGGCCCACTTGGCCAACCGACCGGAGGTGTCGGGGCGAGATAAGATAGCTCGAAGGGGCTGGTCCGTAAGCACCACGATGGGATGGGCTTGGAAGTAAGGCCGGAGGCGCTGAGTAGAGACCACCAAGACGAAGATAATCTTCTCGGTTCTCGAATACCTGGTCTCGGCATCATGGAGTACTTTGCTGGTGTAATAGATTGGCTTCTGGGCTCCGTCGGTATCCATACGCACAAGTACGGAGCTGACAGCCTCGGGGGAAGCTGCAAGATATAAAAAGAGCTCCTCTCCATTTTCAGGCTTGGACAACAGCGGAGGAGTGGAGAGAAACTGCTTTAACTCCTCAAAGGAGCCCTGACACCCCTTCGTCCACTCGAAGCCGTTGACCTTGCGCAGTGCCTTAAAGAAGGGCAGGCACCTTTCTACCGATCTTGACATGAAACGACTCAAGGCCGCCACCCTCCCCGTTAGGCGCTGCACCTCCTTCTTGTTGGCTAGGGGCCTCATCTCCAGGATAGCCCTAATCTTATCGGGGTTGGCTTCGATCCCTCGCTGGGTCACCATAAAACCCAGGAACTTGCCTGCTGCTACTCCAAAGGCGCATTTGTGGGGGTTGAGCTTCATTCGATACCGACGCAAATTGCTGAAAGTCTCCTCGAGGTCAGCTACATGGTCCGCCGCACTGGTACTCTTGGTCAGCATGTCATCCACATACACCTCCATGTTGCGCCCTAGCTGGTCTTCAAAGACCTTGTTCATTAATCTTTGATAAGTGGCCCCGGCATTTTTCAATCCAAAAGGCATCACCCTGTAATAATAAATCCCCTTCTCTGTGACAAAGGAAGTTGCTTCTTCATCCGCCGGGCTCATCTTGATTTGATTATACCCCGAGAACGCATCCATGAAGCTGAGAGTCTCATGCCCGGAGGTGGCGTCCACCAGCTGGTCGATTCGGGGCAGCGGGAAGCTGTCCTTGGGGCACGCCTTGTTGAGGTCGGTGAAATCCACGCACATCCTCCAGCCTCCGCTGGCCTTGCGAACCATTACGACATTCGCTAGCCAATCCGGGTAACGCACCTCGCGGATGTGACCGGTCGCCAGCAGCTTTCGCACCTCCTCATCAATGGCCTTCTGTCGGTCAGGGGCAAAACTCCTTTTCTTCTGCCTGACGGACCGGCACCCCGGCCGAATGTTAAGCTGGTACGTAATCACCTCCTTCGAAATTCCCGGCATGTCGGACGCTGACCATGCAAAGATGTCGGCGTTGACCCATAGGAAGGTAAGGAGTCGGTCACGAGCTTTCTCCGAAAGTAAGGCTCCAACCCGGACCGTCCGCGCGGGGTCCTCCCCGAGGGGGAAAGTGAGCAGCCGCTCGGCTGGCTCCCCCCTACTCTCCAAGTCTCGCGGGTCAAGCTCATCTCTTGACCCCAAGACCCCCCACCGGTCTCGGGGTGCACCGGCATTTCCCCACCCCCGGGACCCCTTCCGATCTCGGGGTGGGGTCATCATCTCTTGACCCCGAGACCCCCCACCGGTCTCGGGGTGCACCGGCATTTTCCCACCCCCGAGACCCCTTCCGGACTCGGGGTGGGGTCATCATCTCTTGACCCCGAGACCCCCCACCGGTCTCGGGGTGCACCGACATTTTCCCACCCCCGGGACCCCTTCCGGTCTTGGGGTGGGGTCATCATCTCTTGACCCCGAGACCCCCCACTGGTCTCGGGGTGCACCGGCATTTCTCCACCCCCGGGACCCCTTCCGGTCTCGGGGTGGGGTCATCATCTCTTGACCCCGAGACCCCCCACCGGTCTGGGGGTGCACCGGCATTTTCCCACCCCCGGGACCCCTTCCGGTCTCGGGGTAGGGTCATCATCTCTTGACCCCGAGACCCCCCACCGGTCTCGGGGTGCACCGGCATTTCCCCACCCCCGGGACCCCTTCCGGTCTCGGGATGGGGTCATCATCTCTTGACCCCGAGACCCCCACCGGTCTCGGGGTGCACCGGCATTTCCCCACCCCTGGGACCCCTTCCGGTCTCGAGGTGGGGTCATCATCTCTTGACCCCGAGACCCCCCACCGGTCTCGGGGTGCACCGGCATTTTTCCACCCCCGGGACCCCTTCCGGTCTCGGAGTGGGGTCATCATCTCTTGACCCCGAGACCCCCCACCGGTCTCGGGGTGCACCGGCATTTCCCCACCCCCGAGACCCCTTTCGGTCTCGGGGTGGGGTCATCATCTCTTGACCCCGAGACCCCCCATCGGTCTCGGGATGCACCGGCATTTCCCCACCCCCGGGACCCCTTCCGGTCTCGGGGTGGGGTCATCATCTCTTGACCCCGAGACCCCCCACTGGTCTCGGGGTGCACCGGCATTTCCCCACCCCCGGGACCCCTTCCGGTCTCGGGGTGGGGTCATCATCTCTTGACCTCAAGACCCCTCACCGGTCTCGAGGTGCACCGGCATCTCCCCACCCCCGGGACCCCTTCCGATCTCAGGGTGGGCTCATCAGCAATTGGCGTGCGGTTCAATCGTTGAAAGGAATGACGACTCCATGCCACATGGCGCACCCACGTGATCCTCAGTACGTCCGTGAGTGCACCCCGTTACGGAGGGCCATACCTCATAACGGCGTATGGTGCATTGCATGTCCCTGTGCATGACCATGCCTCACTAAGGTGTACGATTCGCTACCACTTGCGACTGTGCTCGGTCATATCAGCCGACGGCGCGCACTGAATGCCTTCGCAACTGTTGAACACGTATGATATTACGTTGGCAGGTAGTACGGGATGTCTTCGGCACGCGCTGCGATGGTACGATGGTGATCTTCCAAAACAGTAAGATAGGATATTCGGACAGGTATGAAAGCACATGCACGCGCTGTAAGTAGGGATCTGAACTCTGGTTTTCTGAGCTTTCTTCCTCCTAGTAAAACCCTAACCGCCTCAGTTCTCTTCCGCTGAGCGGTTCTTTGTTTGAGCCCAAGTGACTGACTTAATCGTCGGAGGGTCCCTACCGGTACCGCCGGTCTTCGGGGACTTTTCTTGCAGGGCTCCGAGGAGAAGGACGTCCGTCTTCCTCGGCGTTTGATGAAAGTGACTTGGCGCCATCAGACCCGTGCGGGGCTCTGGGTGCAAAATTCATCACCAAATGACTGGCTGCATGTGGTGCATTCTGAATTACCATGAGTATATATAGCCCTGATGACGTCAAACAAAATATTGACCATTCATCAAAAGAAAGCAAAGACCAGTGTTTTAAAAATCGGATCGGACCGGCCGGTCCAGCCGATCCAACTGAAAATCGGTCATCAGTTCGGTCCAATTTTATTATTAAAGTTGACTTTTATATGATCCGGTAAAAATCGAAAAAACCCATTGAATTGGCCGGGTTTCAACCGATCCAACCCGGTTTTTAGATTTTTTAATTTTTCATTTGAATTGTATTTATATTTTATTATTTTATATTATTAGATTAAAATTTAATTATAATATTATCCGGTTCGATCAAACTGGTTCATTCGGTCGAACCGATTGACCCACGACCTAAATATTAAGCCGGTTCGTTGTCCGATCCGATTTTCAAAACATTGGCAAAGACCCACACCCACATATGCGAAGGCATCAATGAAGGTGTTTGCATAAGTAACTAAGTGTTTTAATAAAAATCAGAACATAGAATATGTTATACAAGTATCGGACATAGATCCGCAAAGTATCCAATGAGTAACAGTGTTCATCACAAACACAACATGTAATTGAAGTTTCTCATGTGCTTCCTGGACAGAAACTAATTGTATCCAGATACAACATATGTAACTCTCATTGATGGTATGCAATGAAGCAATTCGTTTTAATGGTAACGGAGGACAAACAACGAGTCAAGTTCATGCTCTAGTCAATCACCAATAAGTCACCGGCCCCTAAAAGAGAGAGAGAAATGATAACATCTCTTGGAAATTCAACAAGCACTAACAACCCCTGAATTATCCCCATCTTGTCTGATTATGCAATTAGATTGGAATTGCATTAGACCTAGTAAAAATCAAGTTGAACCGGCTGGTTTTCAAAAAATCAGTAAACCGGCTACTTATGAGGTAATTGGATGGATCTTGTGATATATAAAATAGAAAAATCCTATAGTTTTCCACCAAGTGATCTTTTGATGGCTCTATAAGTAGAATCGGTTAAATAATCATGTCTCAACTAGAAAAAAAGAAAAAAGAAGTTTGATTAACTAAAAAATTGGCAGTCATTTGTAAATACTGATTCCTGTATCTTTCTTCTCCCTCTCCATGCATGTATTCTTTCTACTCATAAACACCATCTCACTAGCAGCATATGTCCGTTCCCTTCACTTGCATCGACTGGCATCAGAGCCAAATAGCTCTTTATTGAGCCCAGGTCAGCACACAAAATGCTACATATGTATCATGCTCCATGCATTAGCTATATAGTACAGTTTGGCTGAATTTCACCTGAATGCCTTCTTTGATTAGCTACATATAAGGGCTACACAAATAAAAGGCTAGGAAAACAATAACTTTCCAACTTCCTGACTTCCTTTGTATATGCAAGGGAATCATGTGATGAAAATGGAACTAGTCACTCTATTAAACCATGCCAAGGTCAAGCTGTGGTGGATTTTGATTAGGAAACCATAGATTAAGATTCCAAAAGAGGTAAGTAGATCATAGGATTTTTAAAAGGGTGTGATGACGCGTGATCACTGACCTTGGACATTGGGAGAAGAAAGATGCTTAATCCGGGGTCTCGCACTCGATCGGAAGACCTGCAAAAAAGTCCCAAGATCGAAGGGATGCTCCGGTGGGGACCCTCCGACGCTCAAGTCAGCAACCGGGGTCACAGTTGAGGGAGAGCTTAGATGAGCTCTTGGGAGAGAAAAGTGGTCCTCAGAAAGATAGGAATATCTTTCTGGGTATTAGGGTAGCGAGTGTATGAGTTTGCGCCTTCTTGTTCTTGAGTGGACTACCTTTTTATAAGGAGTTGACTCCTGCACAGCCATGTAGAGTTCCGTGAGAGAGGAATGTCCGCGGGATTCGTGGGAGTTGCGTGAAACTGGGGTTGGTGGGTCTTATCCCATTAGAGAGGAAGAAAAACGGCGGTTGGTGAGCCACGTCCCATCGAAAAGGGAAAAAACGGCGGTTGGTGAGCTACGTCCCATCAGTCAGTTGGGCTGACAGGTAGTTAGGTCCAGTCCCATCAGCGGCATGGCCAGCGGGTAGTTGGGCCTGAGGATGCCAGACGGCGCGGGTTAGAAGGACGGCGGCGTGAACAGCCCGACCGTTTTGGAGCCATCCTGAAGATGCCGGGACAGGGTTGACCAGGGATGGTCGGGGCCGACACGGCTAGCCTGGAGATGCCGGGACTAGAGGGGTCGACCTGAGAAGGCCGGGGCCGACTGGCCGACTCGAAGGTGCCGGGACTGAGCGGGGCTGACCTGAAAAGGCTGGGGCCGACTTGGCCGACTTGGAGGTGCCAGGGCCGAGCAGGGCTGACCCGAAAAGGCCGGGGCTGACTTGGCCGACTTGAAGGTGCCAGGACCGAGCGGGGCTGACCTGAAAAGGCCGGGGCCGACTTGGCCGACTTGGAGGTGCCGAGGCCAAACGGGGCTGACCTGAGAAGGCCGGGGCCGACTTGGTCAACTTGGAAGTGTCGGGGCCGAGCGGGGCCGACCTGAAAAGGTCAGGGCCGACTTGGCCGACTTGGAGGTGCCAGGACCGAACGGGGCCGACCTGAGAAGACTGGGGCCGACTTGGCCGACTTGGAGGTGCCGGGGCTGAAAGAGACTGACCTGAGAAGATCGGGGCCGACCTGAAAAGGCCGGGGCCAACTTGGCCGACTTGGAGGTATCGGGGCCGAACGGGGCCGACTTGAGAAGGTCGGGGCCGACTTGGCCGACTTGGAGGTGCCGGGGCCAACCTGAAAAGGCCGGGGCCGACTTGGCCGACTTGGAAGTGCCGGGGCTGAGCGGGGCCGACCTAAAAAGGCCGGGGCCGACTTGGCCGACTTGGAGGTACCGAGGCGGAACGGGGCCGACTTGGTCAACTTGGAAGTGTCGGGGCCGACCTGAAAAGGCCGGGGCCGACTTGGCCGACTTGGAGGTGCTGGGGCCGACCTGAAAAGACCGGAGCCGACTTGGCCGACTTGGAGGTGCCGGGGCCAAATGGGGCCGACCTGAGAAGGCCGGGGCCAACTTGGCTGACTTGGAGGTGCCGGGACTGACCTGAAAAGGTCGGGACCGACTTGGCCGACTTTGAGGTGCCGGAGCCAAGCGGGGCCGACTTGAAAAGGCCGGGGCGGGACCGCCTTATGATTTTGATTTTGCCATAATTGCCCTTGTAGCTACGTCAGCCACATCAGATGCCCCCCCCCCCCCCCTGAACGCGAAGGACCACGCGCCCGCTGCCCTTTGGGTGAGAGGGGCACGAAAATTCAAAAAATGATTGCTCTTTAGTGCGCTTTTAATAACTTGGTGAGCTGGCGCATCATCCCGAGACAGTGTCACTTTGAAAATCTTTTATAATCATGCGGTAGGTGAGAGCTGACGTTAGCGTCGGACAGCTCGAAGAGGGAGTCTATTGGGGGAGTGGAAAATGGTAAGGGCCATCATTGCTTCTCCGTTTTCTACGCTCTGCGATTGGTTGGGGATCACGCTCCTTGGGTTGAATCGAGGTGGCACGTCTCGGGCGCAGGCGAGATTTTTGGCGAACAGCTCATGGTGCAATAGAAGAGTGCCACGTGGCGGGGCCTTGATTATCGCCGTTCAAAAATGGGGTATAAAAGCGCCCCAAGGGCTTGGAAGAAGCTTTTACATTGCCATTGCTTTCTTCCAGCCTTCCTTCTCTTGAATTTTTCTACAACCTGAGCCTTTCCGCCTTCGAGTTCTTTTCGATTCCCAGGTTAGTTTCATCCTTCATCTTTACCCATGAACCGCCGTGCCGTTAGGGAGGGTAAGAGGCCTTTAGTAGAGACTTCCCATTCCAACAGTGAAGATCAAACCCCTTCAGCCCATCAGATACCTCGGCCGGTGGGTGGAATTACTATCCGCGGCCAACCATCATCGACCGAACCTCCATCCACCTCAACCTCCCCCATTAGGGTAGTTCCTATGTCTTCCTGTCACCCGGCTCCACCCTCAGCGGTGAGCCCTGATCCTGCGGGTCCGACGGGAGTGGCCTCAACTATGACCCCAGAGGACATAGAGGCCATTAGGGCTAAGTACCAGGTTCCCAGCTTTATTCATCTGTCCATGCTGGGGCCTGAGGATAGGGTGACCTCCACCTACCCCGATCGGATCGCTCTGTATGAGGAGTTCTTCCGGTGCGGGTTGCGCCTTCCACTCCACCCCTTTTTCCAGAACCTTTTAGATAGGTATAGGCTAGTGTCAGCGTAGTTGACTCCAAACTCAATTCGGATCATCTGTGCCTTTGTAATTCTTTGCTATTTCGAGGGGGCCCGACCAAGGTTATCGCTATTCTGGGTGTTTTAGAAACTTCGCCGCCAAGGTGAGGGGGCCTAGTGGGCCTTCACCGCCAGGCCGAGTAGGGCCTTTCCCCTAGGTCTTCCGTCTAAGATTAGGGGGTGGAAATCCCGCTTCCTTTTTGCCCATGTCGAGGGGGTTAGGACCGATTGGATGGAGATAGACACCAGCTCCAATGATAATGCCATAGTAGGGGAGAGAGATAGGGAACTCTTCACCCAGCTGTCCAACTGCCAAATCCCTGGCTACAAGGAACTCCTGTCTGAGGAGAACGTGATAGAAGCCGAGTAGGCCCCGGCAGTTGGTGAGCACGACGTCTGATTCCTTCTGTCTCGATCGGAGGATTGTCATATGCGGTTGCTAACGTTCTTCATTTTTGGATGCAGCGATGAGGTTCTCTGCCGGGGAGTTTGAAGCCGCCTTGAAGCAGAAGAGGCCGGCAGCCAAGGAAACATCAAAGCCGGCGAAGAAACCTCAGAGGAGGGAGCGGGCCAAGCCGGCCCAAGCCGCTGAAGCCCCTAAGGCTCTAGTGCCTGCAGAGGAGCCGGCTAAGGAAACGCCAGCTGGGGAAATGGTCCCGAGGCTGACCGGGACCGAGATGAAGGAGGGAGAGATCCCAGTCACCACCCAAGCCGCCATGGTGATTGTGGATCTCGAAGAGGAGGCCCCTGCCACCGCCGACGCGCCCGAGGCGGGGCAGGTCACCGTTGCTGTCAGCCCTCCGGCTACCACCGAGCCAGAGATAGAGAGGGCTCCCCCGACTGCCAGAGAGGGGAGCTAGTCGTCAAGAAACCCCATGCTAGGACGGAAGCGACCGGGGAGCAGAGGGATGGGCCAGAGAGCTCGTCCCAGCGGTTGGTGTGCCCCTCGATCCGTCCTCAGGTCGAAGGTCCGCAGGAGGGGCCGACGCGGCTGGTCCCTAGGTTCAACTCAATGGTGGATGCCGCGTAAGCCTCCCGCCTTCTGTCGGGTGTCCGAACTTTCGAGTTCGAGGAGGAGATGCGGGGAATAAGCCACTCTGCACTCTTGGATATGGTGATGGTCGCCGTTGTCCAGGTAATCTTTTGAGCTCTCTCTGTTTCCGGACGTATCTTTTGGTGCTCCAATCTTTTAGGATTAACATGTTCCCTTTGCTGCAGATGGCCAACGGTGTGATCGGCCTTTGTGAGGCAGTGGTCCACTCTTCGGATGCGCTTACAAGGGCATTGGCACAGGCCGAAAAGTATAGGAAGGAGAGCGCAGCGCAGTCCCAGAGCCTCGCTTGACTTCATCAGGAAGCCAAGGCCCGGGAGGATAACCTGGGCGGCCGAATAAAGGAGGCGGAATACCGGGCCGAGGCTGAGAGTGGCCGGGCATCTGTGGCCGAGGCCAGATTGGAGCTGGTCTCGGACCGGCTGAAGGCCACCGTGGCGCAGAATGAGGAGCTAGCCCGCAAGCTCCAATGCGCCGAGAGGGAGGCCGGGGCGGCGCGAGATGAAGCCCGGGCCGCCGCGGAGAGAGCTACCGCCGCGGAGAAGGTGGCGATCGAGGCAGGCCATGAGAAGGCTGGGGTCGTGGCCTATGCGGACGAGGCCAACGCACGCGCCGAGGAAGCCGAAGGCAGAGCCAAGGAAGCCAGGGTGCAAGCCCAAGAGGCTAAGGCCAGGAAAGAGCGAGCCGAGGCCGAGGCAGGGCAGGCCGTCTCCAGCTACAAGGCCTCGGCGGAATTTGGGAAAGAAGTCCTCGAGGCCAGCCTCGATGCCTATGTCAAGGGCTTTGAGATGTGCAAGACTAAGGTGTCCGTGGTCTCAAAATTGACATTGCCGAGCTCGAGGGGATCCGACCCGGAGAAGCTGACGAGGAGCCGGCGGAGGAAGAAGAAGACGACAAAGGAGAGCCGGGCCCAAACGAGCCCTGAAGAGTTGTTGTTTCTTTTCCTTTTTCTTTTTGTAATTAGCCTCGGGCCAGATTTTGTACTCCTATTTCATTATCAATGAAGAAAAGCTTTGTACAAGAATATCTTTGTGTTTTTGCCTTCCCTGTTTCTTCTTTCCTCTAGGCCAAACCATTTTATTGTGCAACTTTCTTTCGAGATGCTCTTTAACTCTGAACGTTGCGCATGTGATAATGCCATGGCCGAACCATTGCATCAGGTTGTCCTGTGTTGAATCGCATCTTTGGCGTATAAACCAGCCGCGTCGGAGGTTACTTATGGTGCCTTGAGTTGTCACAGGCCGTTTGACTGGAGATTCATTTGCGCTGAATCTTCTAAGGACTTGGAACAATCCGAGGGCAATCTTAGCGTCGAGATCAGATTGAGAGCGCTGGGGGCCGAGTAGGGTTTGACCAGGGAAAGTCCGGGTCGACTCGGCAGACTTAGAGACCATAAGAGTCGGCGAGCTTTTCTAAAACCACCTCAGGGGTTTGTGTGCCGCCCAAGGGGCAACTCGACCGGGTACAAAGACTTTAGGGTCTTAACCACCTCAGGGGCACCTCCATGCCGGGGCCGAGTGGTGTCCCGTAGGCCGCGATGCTGGCGAGCTCCTTTAGAACTACCTCGGGGGTTTGTGTGCCGCTCGAGAGGTGACTCAGCGGGTATGGAGCCTTTAGGGTCTTAACTGCCTCGGGGGCACCTTCATGCCGGAGCCGAGTGGTGTTCCGTGGGCCGCGATACCGGCGAGCTCCTTTAGAACCACCTCGGGGTTTGTGTACCGCCCGAGGGGTGACTCGGTGGGTATGGAGCCTTTAGGGTCTTAACCACCTCGGGGGCACCTCCGTGCCGGGGCCGAGTGGTGTCCTATGGGCCACGATGCCGGCGAGCTCCTTTAGAACCACCTCGGGGGTTTGTGTGCCGCCCGAGGGGTGACTCGATGGGTAAGAAGCCTTTAGGGTCTTAACCGTCTCGGGGGCACCTCCGTGCCAGGGCCAAGTGGTGTCCCGTGGGCCGCGATGCCAGCGATCTCCTTTAGAACCACCTCGGAGGTTTGTGTGCCGCCCGAGGGGTGACCCAATAGGTACGGAGCATTTAGGGTCTTAACTGCCTCGGGGGCACCTCCGTGCCGGGGCCGAGTGGTGTCCTGTGGGCTGTGATACCGGTGAGCTCCTTTAAACTATCTCAGGGGTTTATGTGCCGCCCGAGGGGTGACTCGATGGGTACGGAGCCTTTAGGGTCTTAACCGTCTTGGGGGCACCTTCGTGCCGGGACCGAGTGGTGTCCCGTGGGCCGCAATGCCGGCGAGCTCTTGTAAAATCACATCGAGGGTTTGTGTGCCGCCCAAGGGGTGACTCAGCGGGTATGGAGCCTTTAGGGTCTTAACCGCCTCGGGGGCACCTTCGTGCCAGGGACGAGTGGTGTCCTGTGGGCCACGATGCTGGCGAGCTCCTTTTGTGAGATCTGGTCCTTGGATGCAAGAGAGAGCAGGCTGTGGCGTTAGAAGGGACCTCTTTTATTGCTTGTAGTCTGGGGGATACATCATTGATAATATCGGCGGAGATTATCCGAGTTCCAGGTACATGGAATGGGTTGTCCGTTGAGCTCTTCCAGTTTGTACACCCCCTGGTGGAGTGTCTCAGTGATGTGATAAGGACCCTCCCAGTTGGGGGACAGTTTGCCCCCCTCCGTGGGCTTCGATACTTCAGCCTTTCTTAAAACCAGATCTCCGTGGCGAAAGACTTTAGGACGAACTCGGGCGTTGTAGTATTTAGTTGCCCATTGACGGAAGGTCACCATACGCATCCTTGCCCGGTCGTGTGCTTCGTCGATAAAGTCCAGGTTGGCTCGTATCAAGGTGGAATTGTCTTCCTCATTGAAGGACTCCACGCGCAGACTGGGCAGTCCGATCTCAACAGGGATGACGGCCTCGGACCCGAAGACAAGGCTGAAGGGAGTCTTGCCCGTCGGGGCTCTGGGAGTCGTGTGGTAAGCCCATATCATACTGGGGAGCTTCTTCACCCATCGACCCTTGGATCCATCCAGCCTGGTCCTGAGCCCCCTGAGAATGTTACGGTTCATGACCTTGGCCTCCCCGTTGGTCTGGGGGTGACCGACAGAGGTGAATCTATGGCGAATACCCAGCTCGCTGCAGAAAGCCTTGAATGCTTCATTGTTGAACTGGCGACCGTTGTCCGTGACGAGGGTGTGAGGTAGGCCAAAGCGGCATATGATCGACTTCCAGAAGAAGGCTTTGACTTTACTCTCGGTTATTTTAGCCAGCACCTCGACCTCGGCCCACTTGGAGAAGTAGTCGATGGCCACCAGTAAGAATCTCCGTGTCCCGAGGCTGGGGGAAATGGTCCAAGGATGTCCATCCCCCACTGAGCGAAGGGCCAAGGGGCTGAGAGCGGGTTGAGCGGTGTAGACGGTTGATACTGAATATATGCATGGCGCTGGCAATCATCGCACTTCTGAACTAACTTGGCAACATCCTTTCTCATGGTGAGCCAAAAATATCCCTAACGGAGGGCCTTCTGGGCTAGGGACTTGCCCCCCAGGTGATTTTCGTAGATGCCTTCGTGAATTTCTCTAAGGATGTAGTCGGCATCGACGGGTCCTACACATTTGAGCAAAGGGTAAAAGAATGAACTTTTGTACAGGCGTCCGTCTAGGAGGAAGAACTTGGAGGCACTCCACTTGAGCAGCTTGGCTTCATTGCGGTCATCAGGGAGGGTGCCGTCCGTGAGATAGCCAGGTAGGCATCCATCCATGTAGGCTTGTAAGTGAGCGAGAGGACTTCCTCGCCATCTTCTATGCTGGGCCTTTCTAAATATTCAATGTAGGCGTCCCTCGCGATGCCATCGGCGGAGGTAGCCAGGTGGGAGAGAATGTCGGCCTTGGCATTCTCACTCCGGGGAATGTAACTGATGCTGAAATAAGCTAATGGGGAGACCAGGAGTCGAACCTTGCCCAGGTATTGAGTCATAGTAGGGTCACGCGCCTCGTATTCTCATTGATTTGCCCCGAGATAAGTTGCGAGTCGGTGAAAGTTCTGAGATGCCTTACTCCCAACTCTTGGGTTAGCCTTAATCCTGCTAGCAAGCTTCATACTCGGCCTGATTGTTGGTGGCTCTGAATAGAAATCGTAGGGCACACTCCGCTTTTTCTCCACCCGGCCCGACAAGAATGAGGCCGGCACCGCTTCCTTGAGAGTTTGATGCACCATCCACATGGAGGATCCAGGTTTCCCCATCGTTGCTCGGATCGGGCTCGTGCTGCTCCATGAAAACCTCCCTGATCTCCTCATCCGCCCAAGTGCATTCGACTAGGAAGTCGGCCAAGACTTGGGACTTCAGAGCCAGCCGTGCCTGTAAGGAGAGGTTGAACTCTCCTAGCTTGATGGCCCACTTAGTGAGTCGGCTTGAGGTGTCCGGACGGGCTAGGATGGCTCAGAGAGGTTGGTCCGTCAGCACCACAATGGGATGGGCTTGAAAATATGGGTGGAGACGTCGGACGGAAACGACCAGGGCGAAGATAATTTTTTCTGTCTTGGAATATCTAACCTCCGCATCGTGAAGCACCTTGCTCACGTAATAGACTGGCCTCTGGGTTCCATCAGCATCGAGACGTACCAAAACTGAGCTAATGGCCTTGGGAGAGGCGAGAGGTAGAGAAAAAGACTCTCTCCGTCCCTTGGCTTGGACAGGAGCGGTGGAGAGGACAGAAACACTTTCAACCCGTCGAAGGCTTTCTAGCAGTCATACATCCACTCGAAGCTATTCACCTTCCGCAAGGCCTTAAAGAAGGGTAAGCACCTCTCGGCCGATTTGGAGAGAAAACGACTTAGAGCCACCACCCTCCCCGTTAGCCGCTGCACCTCCTTCTTGTTGGATGGTGGCCTCATGTTGAGGATGGCACTAATTTTCTCTGGATTCGCTTCGATCCCTCGCTGAGTCACCATAAAACCCAGAAACTTGCCTGCCGTGACCCCGAAGGCAAATTTCTTGGGGTTTAGCTTGACTTGGAAGCGACAGAGGTTGTTGAAAGTCTCTCTAGATCGGAGACATGATCAGAAGCACGGATGCTCTTGGTCAGCATGTCATCCATGTAAACTTCCATGTTCCGACCCAACTGATCCTGAAATACCCTGCTCATCAACCTTTGATAGGTCGCCCCCCCGTTCTTGAGACCGAAGGGCATCACTTTGTAGCAATAAATCCTTTTCTGTCACAAAGGATGTATGCTCCTCATCGTTGGTGTCCATCCTTATTTGATTATATCCAGAGAAGGCGTCCATGAAGTTGAGGAGCTCGTGGCCGGAGGTGGAATCTACCAGGTGGTCTATCCTTGGCAGGGGGAAACTGTCTTTCGGACACGCCTTGTTGAGGTCAGTGAAGTCGATGCAGATTCTCCAGCTCCCGTTTTCCTTTCGTACCATGACCACATTGGCCAGCCAGCTAGGGTAATGCGCTTCTCAGATGTGGTCGGCACTGAGCAGTTTGTTGACCTCCTCATCAATGGCTTTTTGCTGCTTGGAAGCGAAGCTCCTCTTCCTCTGGCGGATCGAACGGTGCTTCGGGTCGATGTTGAGCTTATGGGTGATTACTTCTGGAGGGATGTCGGGCATGTCAGACGCTGACCAGGCAAAAATGTCTGAGTTGGCCCGCAGGAAGGCTAGGAGGTGATCACGGTCCTCCTGGGGGAGGAGTCCGCCAATGCACACAGTCTTCGCCGGATCATCCTTGAGGAGAAAAGTCAGGAGGTGCTTGGCCAACTCTCCTCTCCTGTTGGATTCCCTGGGGTCAGGTGCTTCTGAGACCGGCTCGGTCTCCAAGGGGCTTGACGCTGCGTGATAGCAGGGCAGAACTGAGCCGACCTCACCTCTCATCTTCCCAACTCCTTTACTAGTGGGAAACTGCACCAGCAAGCACCGGGTGGAGATAACCGCATCCAATAGATTTAAGCCTGGGCGTCCGAGAATGGCGTTGTATGCCAAGGGGACTCGTACGACCAGGAACTTCATGATCACTGTGCTTTGGCATGGCGGTGTTCTGGCTGTCACAGGCAACGATATCTCGCTCTCAACCCTTACCGAATCTCCGGTGAACCCGACCAAAGGGGTTGCCATAGGTTGAAGAGAGTTTATAGACAATCCCATCCGAATAAAAGCGTCATAAGTAAGGATGTCACCTGAGCTGCCACTATCAACTAATATCCTTTTTACGGGGTGTTTGGCGATCGTCATGGAGACGGTGATGCCTTCATTATTTACATTCTCAATATTTGCCGATCCCCCCTAGGACTACATTGCCCGGCGCCTCTTCCCCTCTCGGTCGTTTAGATGCGGAGGCCGCTTCCCAGGATACCATTCCGACTGTCCGCTCCATGGGGGTGTTGTCGACAACAGCCTAAGCAGGCAGAGGCCTCATAAGTGCTAGCAGCGGTTGCGGCGCCTTCTGAACATACTTGCCAAGGTAGCCCCGTTGAATGAGCTCCTCGATGGCCCGCTTTAGGCTATAGCAGCCGTTGGTATCGTGGCCGTAGTCCCAGTGGAATTGGCAGTAACGGCTCTTGTCGCGGTGAAGACCTTTCTTCATGGGAGGAGGGCGCTGGAGATAAGGCTCGCCCTCGATTTCCATCAGGATGTGGGATCGAGGGGCGAGAAGAGGTGTGAGCTTGCTTTCATCGGTGACAGGGCTTCGATGCCTGTTGTCGGACCGGCGAGGCGGGTCGGACCGCCGGCAATGAGGGGGTCTGCTAGGCTCAGGGCGAGCAGGTTTGTGACTGAAGCTCCTTGTAGATTCTCGGTGGGTGAGGTCGGCCTCATCCGTACGGATGTACTTCTGGGCCCGAAGGAGGAGGTCGGAGTAGGAACTAGGGGGCTTCTTGTCCAGGGAGAAGGTGAAACAGGACGGAAGGAGTCCCCGCTTCAGCGCCAGCACTGCCATCGCGCCATCCAGATGGTAGACCTCGAGGGTGGCGATCTTGAATCGGGACACGAAATCTCGCAATGACTCTCCCTCCTTCTAGTGCATGGAGAAGAGGCTGTCTGCGACCCTCGGGATCCATCGGCAGGCATCAAAATGCACCAGAAAAGCCCTTTCTAGCTCTCAAAAAGAGTCGATGCTATGAGGGGACAGGCGCGAGTGCCAGACACGAGCGGCTTTTCATAGAATGGCGGGGAAAGCTTTACAGAGAAGGGCATCTGAGGCACCCTGAACTTGCATCATGGATTTGTAGCTCTCGAGGTGGTCGAAAGGATCCGTCGTACCATCGTACGAATCTATCTGGGGGAATTGGAATCTAGAAGGGACAGGCTCCTCCAGTATTCGGCGAGTATAAGGAGGATGGGTGTCATATTCCTCCTCCGGTTGATTGTTGATCTTTCTGGTGAGCTCGTCCAGTCGCCGGTTGTACTCGTCCAGGCGCTCCTCCGCTTGGCGGCTGATTGTCGGGGCCCTCCGAGATGGCTCAGAGGATGAAGAGGAGGAAAAAGAAGAAGAAGAAGAAGGGCGCGGAAGGTGGGATTTCCGCTTTGGCTCCTCCTGGCAGTGCGGCTCCGGAGGGAACTTGCTAGGACCGCAATCTGAAGATCGCGACCGCTTAGGGGGCTCACGGCGAGGCTTCCTTGGGGAAGCCCGGCGATGACCGACCTCTCGCTGAGGAGAGCCTCCCATTGCAGATTGCTGACTAGCAGGGGGAGCGAGATGCTGGGTGGCCACAGACTGCTACTTCTAAAGTCCGTGGACCATGGCGGTGAGGGTCTGAACTTGTCGAGTGAGGGTTCCCAACTGCTCCGTAGCTGGGGCAGCCATTTCCGGTTGAGGGGAAACGACGGGAGGATAAACGGCAGGGAGGTTGGTCTCCTGCTGCTTAGATGGGGGAAGATGCCTCCCAGGGTGACTAACTGAGGCATCCTGAGCTCGTGTCATCACCATTGTTGGGAGAGGAAAAGAAGTGGACTGTGGGGTTTGGACCTTCTTTGCTTGCCTTCCCCCTACCTGGCGCACCAATCTAATGATGCCTGATCACTAACCTTGGACGTCGGGAGAAGAAAGATGCTTAATCCGGGGTCTCGCGCTCGATCGGAAGACCTGCAAAAAAAGTCCCAAGATCGGAGGGATGCTCCGGTGGGGACCCTCCGATGCTCAAGTCAGCAACCGGGGTCATAGCTGAGGGAGAGCTCAGATGAGCTCTTGGGAGAGAAAAGTGAGTCCTTAGAAAGATAGGAATATCTTTCTGGGTATTAGGGTAGCGAGTGTATGAGTTTGCATTTTCTTGTTCTTGAGTGGACTTACCCTTTTATAAGGGGTTGACTCCTGCACGACCACGTGGAGTTCCGTGAGAGAGGAATGTCCGCAGGGTTCATGGGAGTTGCATGAATCTAGGCCGGTTGGTGGGTCTTGTCCCATCAGAGAGGAAGAAAAACGGCGGCTGGTGAGCCACGTCCCATCAGAAAGGAGAAAAACGGTGGTTAGTGAGCTACGTCCCATCAGTCAGTAGGGCTGATAGGTAGTTAGGTCCAGTCCCATCAGCAGCGTGGCTAGTGGGTAGTTGGACCTGAGGATGCCAGGTGGCACGGGTCAGAAGGACGGCGGTATGAACAGCCAGGACCGTTTTGGGGCCATCCTGAAGATGCCGGGGTGGGGCCGACCAGGGATGGTCGGGGCCGACACGGCTGGCCTGGAGATGCCAGGACCAGAGGGGTCGACCTGAGAAGGTCGGGGCCGACTGGCCGACTCGGAGGTGCTAGGGCCGAGCGGGGCCGACCTGAAAAGGCTGGGGCTGACTTGACCGACTTGGAGGTGCCGGGGCCGAGCGAGGCCACCCGAAAAGGCCGGGACCAACTTGGTCGACTTGGAGGTGCCGGGGATGACCTAAAAAGGCCGGGGCCGACTTGGAGGTGCCGAGGCCGAACGGGGCCAACCTGAGAAGGCCGGGCCGACTTGGTCAACTTGGAAGTGCTGGGGCTAAGCGGGGCTGACCTAAAAAGGCCGGGGCTGACTTGGCCGACTTGGAGGTGCCAGGGTCGAACGGGGCCAACCTGAGAAGGCCGAGGCCGACTTGGCCGACTTGGAGGTATCGGGGCCGAACAGGGCCGACCTGAGAAGGCCGGGGCCGACTTGGAGGTGCCGGGGCCGACCTGAAAAGGCCGGGGCCGACTTGGCCGACTTAGAGGTGCCGGGGCTAACCTAAAAAGACCGGGGCCGACTTGGCCAACTTGGAGGTGCCGGGGCTGACCTGAAAAGGCCGGGGCCGACTTGGCCGACTTGGAAGTGCCGGGGCCGAGCGGGGCCGACTTGAAAAGGCCGGGGTTGACTTGGCCGACTTGGAGGTGTCGAGGCCAACGGGGCCGACCTGAGAAGGCCGGGGCCGACTTGGTCAACTTGGAAGTGCCGGGGCCGAGTGGGGCCGACTTGGCTAACTTGGAGGTGCCTGGGCCTACTTGGCCGACTTGGAGGTGCCGGGGCCGAACAGGGCCGACCTGAGAAGGCCGGGGCTGACTTGGCCGACTTGGAGGTGTCGGGGCTGACCTGAAAAGGCTGGGGCCGACTTGGCCGACTTGGAGGTGCCAGGGCCGATCTGAAAAGGCCGGGGCGGGACCGCCTTATGATTTTGATTTTGCCATAATTTCCCTTGTGGCTACGTCAGCCACATCAGGGTGTGATCCTTAGCACAATAGTATGGTTGCTCCATTGTGTCCTGAAAGTCATAGGCTTGAAGCATAGAACAGCCTTTTCATATGTAGGGGGAAGGCTATGTACATCTCCAACCATCTCTAGGTCTCACAATAGCTGAAGCCTCATACATTGGGCCACCCTTTTATCATAATATTTTTAAACCAAACTCCAATTGAGAGCATGATAAAACATCATATAAGTAATAACAAGCTTTTCAACAGATCATTGTTGTGACAATACACAAGACTAATAAACAAAATATATGCCTAGAAATTGCTTGAAGTTAAAATATTAATAATCTAAATTTTAAATAAAAAATATAGAAATAGAACAAAATAGAATCTTGTCTAAACGAAAGCATATTAGACACTACTTTAAGAATTAGTTTTTGACCCTTCATGCAGGTTATAGACGATTTATCCCAAAAGTACAATGATCTAGTTTGATCCTAACACTACAAGAGAAGAACAGAATAGCGACGAAAATTAACGATAGATCTACATTCATAGCAAATAGCTTCGAATCAGCGACGAATCAATGAGGAATAATAATAATAAATTATTATTTTAGCGATGAACAGTTTTCATTGCTAACAAAAAAATTTAGCGTCAAATTAGCGACAGAAAATTTTCATCACAATAATAGCAACGAATAAAAAATCCATTGCTAAAATAAATCAAAAAAAATAAATTATTAAAAAATATTAACGATAATTAGCGACGGATTAAAAATTTGTCACTAATCCATTGCTAATTAACGACGGAATGATATTCCTCACTAATTAGAGATGAAAATTATTCCATCGCTAATTAGCAACGAAAATTATGTCGTTGCTAATTCTGTCACTAAGATTAGCGATAGCTTTCAGTTCATCACTAAATATTTGTGAGGAGCATTTTTGAAACGGATTTTATCCGTCACAATTTCGTCACTGTCTAAGATTTGCGACAGAATTCATACTTTTAGCGACGAAGTTTTTCGCTGCTTTTTTTTTTTTTTTGTAATGAATATCTTATAATAAGCACGATCGTATGGAGGTCCAATCCAATGACTACTTTAGACATCCAAAAATAATGTTAAAAATAACAAAGTAATAATTAAAAGAAAAAATGATAATAGAAGAAAAAAAATAAGGAAGTTCCTTTTGCAGCAAAATCACAAAAAGTCAGAATAGGATCTTAATAAAAATAATAAACTATTAATTTAACCTTCGACCTTGAGCCTATTTATAGGCTCAATAGTGTAACCTCCTATGACTTAGCCTTTATAACCATCTTTTATGCAAGAAATAAAAATAAAAAATATTTTCATACTTTTTGTGCAAATACTCAAGTAGAAAGCTTGCATGCAAGCAAAGCACTTTCGCTCATATGAATGTACTGCTCATGCTCGATAAGCATAACGCTCATGATGAGCATGGCTAGCGGTCTCAACTCAGCGCTACCATTTTTTAAAAATAAAAACTTTTTTTTGTTTTGTTTTTAAATGTAAGAACAATCAATAGTCTGTTGGCGCTTTTTGGAGCTCTCTTTGGAGGGATGAGCTCAGTCGTTGCAATCTCAACTGCATCATGGCTTTGCTTTAAGTAAACATCACGGTCAGATGAAGGAGGGGACAACAAAGACATTAAGGTAGTGTTTGATAGAAAAAATATTATCCATGGATAAGTACGGGATAGAGTTTATCCCCTGGCTATCCCTAAGGATATTCCTTGACTATCCCATTGATCATATCAAATGCAAAAAGGTAAATCCATAGGATAACTTTTTTTACTTTTATTTGGAGGGATAATCAGCTATTCCTGCATTCTCTAAAGCTTGAACCTGGCAACAGGGGCCAATGTCCAGGCCAAGAGAGTCAGCGCCGAGCTCCGGTTGCGAGCGAAGGCGTATGATAAACTTGAACGAGTTCTGGGTGTCACCAACGAGAACTTGGTGAAGGAGAGGGGATTGCATCAGGCCACCCTCAACGAAGCATCCAGCTGAGGCTCGAAGTTAGGGAGCTACATGGGCTCCGGACGAGGTATGACGAAGCATGCTCGGAGCTATTGCGGATCAGATCTAGGCATGCTGGAGAAATGAAAACTGTTAAGAAATAGTTTGACAAGAGTCGGGACAGGCTAAGGAAAGATGCTTCCAAGGAGAGGAGTCGCCTGAATAGAATGCTCGGCAAGATGGAGGAGAAGATCCGGCAGCTACAACATTGTGTTATTGCCAGGGATAGTAGGATCAAATGGCATCAGGAGAAAATAGCCAAGCTCGACGATGAGCTCTCCCAGTCCAGGGAAGAAGTTAACAATAGACAGTCGAGAATCAATTACCTCAAGGATAGGATCGAGCAGGTCAAGGCCGATAAGCTGAGGGCCTTCGGCGAGGTCGAGGAATTGATCGAGAGAATAGCTCGACAGGAGGGGAAGGTACGATATCGTCTCTTTAACTTCCCCTATTTTCTTATTGTTGCACTGATTAATCCTGTGCTTACAGATGGAGAAGGCGAAACTCGAGGGCCAAAGTCAATTAGAGACCCTACAAGGAGAGCTGGCGTCGAGTCGGAGGAGGAGCTTGGAGCTCGAAGGCCAGGTCGCTGAGATCGAGAAGCAAGTCGCCTCACTTCAGAGTCAGGTTGCTGAGGCTGAAAGGCAACTCGCCCTACTTCGGGAAGAACAAGATGCGACCTGTGCTGAGGCGTTCTAACTCGGCAAGGAGGAGGTTCGAGCTAGGATATCTCGGGAGCACCCAGAATGGGACCTCTCTTTCCTTGAGGTGGAGGGTCATGACGTGCAGACCCCAGGGACTGAGTTATCAGCAGAGATTGAATATGAAGAGGTCTCAAATATTGACGTAGATGCCCTCCTGGGGGCTGATGCAACTGTAGACTCGGGTGTGGATGGTTGAAAGGGGGAGAGCCATCCAAGCGACGCAGGGGCACCCGAGGCTCATCGATCGGCCACCTTCGAAGTGGGCGGACCAAGCCATGTTTCTTCAGTGCCGGCCGTTGATGCCCCTAAGATCGGGCCCGTGCCCTGATAACTGAGGACCAGTTCAAATTTTGTATTATTATTTTTCTCTTTGTTGGCCGTTTATAGAAGACTTCAATGAAATTTAAAAATTTTCTTTGTCTCTATTATGCGCCTTTTTCCTCTTTTCCGTGTTATTTCGAGGATATTTAATTCGAAGGAGTCTGGCAGATTGAAGGGAGTCTAATCCCAAGAAGGGGGCGCCTCTTGAGCACCTCGTTGCTATTTATTGATCCTCTTCGGCGAGGGGGCGCAACTCTTCATTTCCTACGAGCGCCCACTGAGGCGGTGATGCGTGGTGAGTTTCCGCGATAGTGGCGTTGGAGCTGATGGCCCGGCGATCGAAATACCCACCAGAAGTAGATTAAATATAGATTGAGGGATGCCATCGTTAATCACTTCTCCTGTCTTCTGAAATTTAGGATAGTATGATGGCTTTTGAAAATGAAGGGGAGTCTACTGGAGCGCCAGGTAATGGCGATAATGGCCACGGGGGGCAGGCCCCTCCGCGAGGGGGCCCCGATTGGAGCCGTGTTCCGATAACTATCGATAGGGAGGACCTGCTGTTGATGCTCGCAGGCCGCGACCAACTTCGGAAGATGGTCGAAGAATAGTTGGCCATCTCCACGAGGGAGCACGAGCTCCTTCATCAAATCAATAGTCAGCTAGAAGGGCAAGTGGCGACTCTCCAACAATAAATTGCTATTCTCACTGCCGAGCTAAGTTTGCAGCGTGGGGAGAGCTCGGCAGTGCCCGATGGAGATGATGAGCCCCAATGAGGGCTCGTGTGTCTTTTTCCTTTCTTTTTATTTTTCTTTTTATGATGAATGAAAAAGAATTTGTGCAACTTTCGTATTCGCTGCCATCTTCAAAATGTTCGTTCTCATCATGTGAGTCTTACGAACGAACCACCCCTTTGGGGGATCTCTGGTGATCTTGGCGAGACTAAGGTATGATGTCCCCATTTTAGCCGAGGTAAGGGGAACTCATAAGTTCCAGTCGAAGTGTAGTATATCGCTCGGTTTTGCCAAAGCATAAGGAGCGTCCCGTTAGCATTGGGGCGAGAGTAGCTATCTCAGTTTGGACCGGGGGATAAGGGAACGTTCGGTTTTACCGAATCAAAAAGAGATACCTCGGTTTTTTCCAAAGTAAGGAAACTATCTCGGCTTTGAGTCGAAGCAAAAAGCGATGTCTCGGTTTAGGCCAAAATATAACAGATGGTTCGGCTTCGGGCCGAAGCAGGAGATATCGACCTGGTCTTTGTCGAAGTCGCAGGGGCGGCGTGTCTTTATTGAGGAGTACTTGGCTTCTGTGCCTTTTTATTGCTCTGCCAGTGCTTTATCTTTTTCAAGGCAAGTTGGCTTTGCGTGGGCGACAAGCATCCGGCTTTCATTGGGGGATGTCTTTTTCAGTGGGGATTTCCCAGGCTCGTCCATATCTTGGAGATTTGCATGCAGTTTTTTTTGCATTTAAGGCTCCTGATTCGAGATCGTGGGGAGATCTTCTGCCTTCCATAATGACCTGAGGGGTGCGCTTGGCGTGCTCTGATGTGTATCTTCCTGCCCCGGTGCACCACATGGCACCACAACTTTGCCGTTTCAAATTTCAAGGGTTCCTTCCTTAATGGCCGCTCCTGCCCGACTTCCTATAAAAAAGGGGGGAGCAGACGGTGCATAAGCACCTTTCAAAGCCTTTTCTCTTCATAACTCAGAGATATGTCCATGGCCTTTTCTTTGAGGCCGAGAGCGGAGATGTTGAGTTGTTTCCCTTTTGGAGGTCAGCCTGACCCAGATAGCTGGAGTGATGGAGGAGTTGCTGAAGAGCAGATGATCCTTAGAGGAAGTATCCCGGAGGTCATATGGAGAGCGCACGGGTTACCCATAAAGGTCATATGGGGAGCGCACGTATGCCTTTCCTGTGTGTCCTTTGTGATCCGCCATGGGGACAACCAGAAATGCAAAGCACATGCAGTCCCCATGGGTTACATGAATTTTCCCTCCCCTCACAGGATGAACTAAGGGATCCAATATGAGGGGAGGTGTCAGTTTGTTGGTCCCCTGTCTATGTCTCTGGGTAGCGACTAGCAGCCCAGCATCCCACTATAGGGGGAAGGAGCCCTCAGCATCGGCATCCATAGGTCTCCGGCCCAGCTTGGGTCTTTTGGCTTGTCCATCCGAGGGATCAGTGACTCAACTGGAGTCGTATGATTTCTCTGATTTCTTGGATGCTGCAGCGACACCAAAGGCCGAAGCTACTTTTTAATTCATTTGTTTTTACTTACTGCGTTGTAGTGCGCTTGTAATACCTCTTCAGAGGTTGTATTTCTCATCGATTAACGGAATAAAGAAAGTTTTTTGTTCTTTATTTTTTCAAATGTCTATTTTTCCCTTTTGGTGTGACTATGCAGTCTTATCCGTTTTAGGATTACAGAGTCCTGCTCGGCTCATAAACCTTCGACTGTGCTTGGGTAGCACTGCCTTCATTAGGCATTTTCATAGTGTTTGACCCCCTTCAAAGGAGGCAATGGTCTCTGTTCAAGTCAGAGGGAGGCCTGGGCGACCTTACCGATTCACAAGATAGGCGCGGCCCGATAAAAAGGGGCTAAGTAGGTCTTTCCTTAAGGAGGAGAGACTTGTACAACTCTGATGATGGGCAGAGAGAGGGATTGCTTACTTGTGCCGAAGTATGATAAGATGTATCAGTTGCGCTAAAATGTCTGAGAAATCAACCGGCCTTGCTGCTACTATAGAATCACTGGGGCCACTTGGCTTTGTCCAAGGCTTCAAAGATTAATAAGAAATTCCATTCGGCTTTGGCCGAGGGTTCTGATATGTCACTCGGTCTTGGCTGAGGTTTCTGTTAATAAGAGTTGCACTTCGGCTTTGGCTGAGGCTTTTGATAATAAGAGATGCACTTCGGCTCTGGCTGAGGCTTTGGGGAGCCATTCGGGCATGACGAGGCTTTGGGAAGCTACTCTAGCATGACAAGGATTTAGGAACTGTAGAGTGTATACCTGGTGGCGCCATGGCGCGGGGAACATTGCTCGGCCCTGCCGAAGTTCGGAGACTGTTTGGAGATCACTCAGTTCGACCGAGGCTTGTAAGCTGCCCGAATCCGACTAAAGGCTTGCAGATCACTTGGCTCCCAGCCGTACTGGGAGTGCTCGGCCATACCGAATCTTTATGGAATAGGACTCGGCCCAGCCGAGGTACGAAGATTTAGCTTGGCCCCTGGGCGTACCGAGAGTGCTCGACCATACCGAGTCTTTATGGAATAGGACTCGGCCCAGCCGAGGTATGGAGATTTAGCTTGGCCCTCAAGCGTACCGGGAGTGCTCAGCCATACTGAGTCTTTATGGAATAGGACTCAGCCCAGCCGAGGTACAAAGATTTAGCTTGGCCCCCAAGTGTACTGGGAGTGCTCGGCCATACCGAGTCTTTGTGGAATAGGACTCGGCCCAGCCGAGGTACGAAGATTTAGCTTGGCCCCTAGGCATACCGGGAGTGCTTGGCCATACTGAGTTTTTATGGAATAGGACTCGGCCCAGCCGAGGTACGAAGATTTAGCTTGGCCCCCGGGCGTACCGGGAGTGCTCAGCCATACCGAGTCTTTATAAAATAGGACTCGGCCCAGCCGAGGTATGGATATTTAGCTTGGCCCCTAGGCGTACCGGGAGTGCTCAGCCATACCGAGTCTTTGTGGAATAGGACTCGGTCCAGCCAAGGTACGAAGACTTAGCTTGGCCTCCGGGCGTACCGGGAGTGCTCGGCCATACCAAGTCTTTGTGGAATAGGACTCGGCCCGAGGTATGGAGATTTTCTGCTCAAGGAGGTAGCTCGATCATGCCGAGAATTGGTAAGCAGCATTTATTTTTCATTATGACTTTTTGGAAAAATGATTGTAGCGATCATGCCGCAGATCATAGAAACAAGATGCCAATATTGTAAATGGGGTGAGCCTATAGAAAGCATACCCTACTGATGGTATTGCGGAGATTGTCTGAATTCCATGTCCGGAAAATAGATTTCCTATTCAGATCCTGGAGCTTGTAGGTACCGGGCCCGATGACTTCCACCATTTGATAGGGGCCTTCCCAGTTCAGAGACAACTTTCCTTGTTCCAGTGGTTTGGAGACGGATGCTTTCTGGAGGACAAGATCGCCAGGCGAGAAAGATTTTTCTTTGACTTTGGAGGCGTGATAGCGAGCCACTCTTTGTTGATAAGCAGCTACTCTGATCTAAGCTTTCTCTCTGATCTCCTCCACCAGGTCAAGGTTGGTGCGGAGTTGTTCGTCGTTAGTGTTGGGGAACGCGGAATACCCCCAAGATCACGGCTATAGCGTATATGAGTAATACAAAAAAACTTTTACCGTTCTAATCTATGAGTACAAGATCATACCTTCAGATTTGAACTTTCAATCACTTTGATTCGATTGCTCGACCTCAACCTTTAGCCTTCCGCCGTATTCCCGAAAATACCTTCTTTCTCTCACAAGATGGTGGGATCTCTTGGCCATCCTAGGGTTTCTTGTTTTTCTTTCTCCAAAAAAATGTTAACCCTAGCACCAACTGAGAGGGTATTTATAGGGCTACAACAGGGACCAATAGGCAAATATGAAAAGGACTTCCCACGTAATTAAATCTCCCAATCCTACCCGGGTTAGGATTCAATTACGTAAATTACAATTCATTCCACTAAAGAATTATAATTGTACTCCTAATCATATTCGAATTTATATTTTGAGCCTTTAATATTAAATACTTATTATCTCCCCATGTTAAGATTACAGATATCCACCAATTAAATTTAATTACTGATAATATAATTTAATTGGCTTTTATTATCCTTGAGACTATCCACTTAACTTATTTGATGTATCGGATTCAAAATCCACTTGCAAGATTTGATACAATCAAAACTTATAAGCTTCCTCAAGGGGATATCATCAATCCAATTTATCAGGACGTGGTTTCCTTCAACTATTAATATTCACCATATATATAATGTTATTGCCCAACCCACTGAGTTTATTGACTCATATAGAATCTCACTCTATGTATAATCAAAGCAATAATCACTACATACACGTGTCTAGAAATAGAATTCGGATTAAGAGCATAAGTAATCATAATATTCATGAGTTTTAAATTATTTTATAAAGTCAGTATAAAATAATTAACTCAACTGGGTCCTGTTCAATACACACAAAGTGTACTAGCACAAATAGTTAGAATAAACCATTCCCCGTAGTCAAGACAGACCTACTAAAAATTTGTGCTACAGTTCTACTGATGGTGTGTCCAATTCCATCTAAAACTGTGAACAATAAACTTGTATTCCAAAAGAACCGATGATCTAGTCTTCTGTGTGTAAGCCGTACTCTACACACTAGATCAAATACTCTTTGTAAATACTAGACACATGCACATATATAGTAAATGGCATACATTGCTCAAAATGAATTCTCATTAAAATATAAAGACATAACATAAAGCATATCTTTTAGTCTATATCTCTATCAGTTAGCCTCCTCCAAGTAACTCTCCACCCATAGAGAGGGGAGTCCTATCTCTACGGGGATGATGGCTTCTATACCGAAGGCCATCCGAAATAGGGTCTCGCCTGTGGGAACTCTCTGGGTGGTGCGGTAGGCCCATAGGATGTGGTGAAGTTCATCCGCCCATCTACCTTGGGCTTTGGCAAGCCGAGCCTTGATCCCTTGAAGTAGGGTCCGATTAGTTACTTCGGCTTCTCCGTTGGCTTGTGGATGCCCAACTGATGTGAGGTGGTGACAGATTCCATGCTCCTCACAGAACTCTCGTAACTTAGGGTTATCAAACTGCTTGCCATTGTCGGTGATGATGGTATGCGGGAGGCCGAAGCGACAAATAATGAATCTCCACACAAAGTCCTTAGCTCGAGCTTCGGTTATCTGGGCAACTGCCTTGGCCTCGACCCACTTGGTGAAGTACTTAATGGCGACAAATAAGAACTTTCTCTGTCCTGTGGCGAGGGGAAACGGGCCAAGGATGTCCATCCCCCACTTAGCAAAGGGCCAAGCGAAGGAAATAAGGACCAAGCTGGCGGAGGGAGCCTCTGAATATTAGAATGTCTCTGACAAGGGTCGCAAGCCTGGACGAGATCGTCAACATCCTTTTGCATGGTGGACCAATAATATCCCTGGAGCAGCACCTTGTGGCATAAGGATTGGCTCCCCAGATGGTTGCCGCAAATTCCCTCATGCACTTTCCGAAGAGCATAATCAGCCTCAGACGGGCGAAGGCACTTAAGCAGCAGCATGGAGAAGGACCGTTTATACAGTTGGTCATCGATCAATACATAATGGGTGGCCTACAATTTCAGCTTTCTTGCTTCCTTTCGGTCGGCTGGGAGTGACCCTTCTTTAAGATACTTAAATATGGGGTCGAACCAGGATGGTTCGACCTTGACCTGCATCACTCGGTCAACCTCTGCGATGCTGGGCTTTTCAAAATCTCTAGGGGAAACTTCCGCTCGGAATCCATCGATTCCATGGTTGCCAGCCGGGACAATAGGTCAGCGCGTGCATTCTCGGACCTTGGGATCTGAATGACTTCAAACTCGGAGAAATAGGAAACTAAGTCCCGCACCTCTTGGAGATACCGAATCATGTTCAGCTCCCAGGCCTCGAACTCGCCCCACATATGACTGGCCACCAACTGAGAGTCGGTAAAGGCATTCAGCTTCTTCACTTTAAGGTCATGGGCAATTCAGAGTCCAGCGAGCAGAGCTTCATACTCGGCTTCATTATTGGAGGATGAGAAGGAGAAGCGGACGCCGTATTCGAAGGTCGCCCCCTCTAGGCTGGTGAGGATTAAGCCAGCACCGGAGCCATTGGCATTAGATGATCCGTTAATGTGGAGTAGCCATAGGGCATCAGATCTCGGATGCTCAGAGAAGTCTAGAGTGGAGCCATCCTTGGGGATAGTGCATTCGAGGAGGAAATCAGCTAGAACTTGGGCTTTGATGGCCGGGCGAGATTGGTATCGGATGTCATGCTCGCTTAGCGCGATGGCCCATTTGGTCATTCTCCCTGATGTCTCCAGACGATGGACCACCGCTTTGATGGGTTGGTCGGTCAGGACTGTCACAGAATGTGCTTGAAAATACGATCGCAGCTTTCGGACTGACGTTATCAGGGCCAAAACCAACTTCTCGATCCAGGTGTACCTTGTCTCGGTGTCTCGGAGCAGTTTGCTGACATAATAGATTGGCTTTTGGGTCTTGTTCTCTTCTCTGACCAATACTGAGCCAATGGCACCTTCCGAAACTGCTAAGTACAAGAACAACATTTCCCCCGAATTTGGACTACTGAGGAGGGGTGGAGAGCCGAGATACCTTTTGAGGTCCTCGAACAATTTCTGACACTCGGAAGACCATTGGATATTCTTAGCTGATAGGAGAGCTTTGAAGAAAGGGAGGCATCTCTCGGCTGATCGAGCCACGAAGCGGTTGAGGGCCACGATCCTCCTAGTCAGGCGCTGGGCTTCCTTGACGGACGTTGGAGGCACCATTTGCTGAAGGGCCTGGATCTTTTGCGGATTGGCCTCAATGCCTCGTTGGAAAATCATGAAGCCTAGAAACTTCTTAGAATTGACGCTAAAGGCGCACTTAGTCGGGTTGAGCTTCATTCAATATTTTCAGAGCGTCGCGAAGCTCTCCGAGAGATCCTCAATATGCTGGGATGCTTCTTTGCTTTTGACCAGCATGTCATCGACATACACCTCAATGTTATGGCCGATCTGCTCCTTAAAGACCTGGTTAACTAGCCTTTGGTAAGTAGCACTTGCATTTTTCAGACCGAAAGGCATGACACGGTAATAATAAGTACCTCGGTCAATTATGAAGGCGGTCTTCTCTTCATCCTCGGGCGCCATTCGGATTTGGTTGTAGCCCGAATAGGCATCCATGAAGGCCAGCATCTGGTGACCTGAAGTAGCATCTACAAGCTGATCGATCTGGGGGAGAGGAAAGCTGTCCTTCGGGAATGCTTTGTTGAGGTCGGTGAAGTCGATGCAGATCCACCACTTACCGTTCGACTTCTTCACCATAACAATATTTGACAACCAGCTAGGTTTAGTTTACCTTCCGAATGAAATTCACCTTGATAAGCTTGTCGACTTCTTCCTCAATAGCCTTCTGTTGCTCAGGGGCGAAGCTCCTTTTCTTCTGCTTAATGGGCCGGGACATCTCATCCATATTGAGATGGTGGATGAGAACATCTGGGCTGATCCCCAGCATATTAGAAGTGGACCAGGTGAAGACATCAGCATTCTTTCGGAGAAAGTCGATCAGCTCCAGCCGAGGTTTCCCTTTCAGTAGTGACACGATCTTTATAGTTCGGTTGGGTCGGGCTTCGTTTAGTGGTACCTCCTCCAGCTCTTTGGCTGGCTCTCCTCGTTGCTCGGTAAAATCCTCCTGAGCATCCAACCCATCAACCTTGGGTAGTTTGGACTGAAGGCTGGTGATGTAGCATTGCCGAGTCATAGCTTGGCTTCCTCGAACTACACCAACTCCCCATTCGGTAGGGAACTTCATGACTAGATGCGGGATGGAGACAGCAGCTCCAAGGGACATTAGGCTAGGTCTCCCAAAGATTACATTATAGGGCGACCGAAACTTGGTCACCAGGAAATCTGTGTGAACAGTGGCAATATAGGGCCAAGTTCCTGCTCGAACCATCAAGGTCACAACCCCCTCTGGGGTAATAACATCGCCGGTGAACCCCATTAGGGTGTAGTCTATGGCTCGAAGACTCTCCATGAGCAGTTTCATCTTCGCAAACACATTGAGGTACAAAACATTGACAGAGCTCCCACTATCATAAGAATCCGGCTTACATCATAATTGTTTAGATTGAGAAATACAACCAGTGCAACATCATGCGGGAACTGTATCTTCTGGAGGTCATCATCAGAGAAGGAGAGCTCATCAGTCCGTGCTCTCTTTGGTGCCGAATCTTCTTCATCATCCCACCGGCCCGACGGACTACCGATTGTCTCGATCACATTGATGTGGCCAATAGCCGAAGGATTTGGAGGAGAAGGCTGCTGAGACTCGGGCTGACGGTCACCCCCATTTCTTGGCTCGAGCGCTCCCCTAAATTGGTTCAGTCTGCCCCACTGGATGAGCCTCTCGATTTCATTCTTCAGCTGCCAGCATTCTTTGGTGTCGTGGCCATGGTCCCGGTGGTAGCGGCAGTACTTGGTGGGATATCTCCGAGTCGCATTCCCTCGAGAGGAGGTGGTCGAGGGAATTGGCGCTCTATCTCCATGAGGATCTACACCCTCGGGGCAGTGAGCGGGGTGAACTGCTTGAACCTCCTAGGCATGCTTCGGGTGCGGTTTCTCGGGAGCGGCGAAGGAACCCTTTGGTGGCGAGGTGGGCTCAGTTGATGGACAGATCGGTATTTGTCTGAGCCCTTGGACTCCTTCCTTGCCAGCTCGGCACGGGCAGTCCTCCATGATTCCTTGACTCTGATGTACTTGTCCACCAGGGCCATCATATCGGAGAGGTTCGGAGGGTAACTAACCTCCAACGCTAGGTAGAAGTCACTCTCCTTTAACACTCTGCCCGCTAGGGCGGACATGGCCACCTCATGGTTAAGGTGATCCACTTCCAGCATGGCCGTGTTAAAATGACTGAGATAGTTCTTCAAGGATTCCCCCTCTCTCTGCTTAACCTCGGAGAGGGAATCAGATCTCCACCGATGATGGTGGCTACTGATAAATTGGCTGATGAAGAGGTGACTCAGCTCGTCGAATGAACCAACAAAACCTGGTTTTAAGGCATTAAACCAAGTTTGAGCGGACCCTCTAAGGGTGGAGGGGAAGGCGTGGCAGAGAATCGCATCTGATGCCCCATGGAATATCATGATCGATCGGAAGCTACTGAGGTGGTCGTCGGGATCGGAGGACCCATGATAAGGCTCGATGGCGGACAGCTTGACATGGGAGGGAATCACTTCCCCCATGATCTCCTTGGAGAAGGGAATACTCTGCTCTGCCTTATGCTAAAGTGGATGGGCCTACTTGGCAGCGTCTAACTCCTGGTGCATCTTCTGGATCTGTCGGTGGATCTCCTCTTCGGGCATAGCAGGAGGGGCTGGGCGAGGAGAATGTGAAGACGGTGTCGAGTCGTGGCGAGAGAACACTGAAGAGAGGGATCGGGCCAGCCGAGATCTAGGGAGATCCTTGCCGCAGACCCCTTCCGGGGCTGGCCCAGCTTCCCTAGGACGACGAGGGGGGTCCGCGACTCCATGCAGACCAAAAGAAGAGATTGCTTGGGGAATGGGGGCCGCGGCCTCCTCAGGAAGGTGCGGAGCAGGAGCAGCTGGATGGGGAGCTTCATGGCGTCCTTGAATTAGATGGGTCAGAGCTTGGACCTGCTGGATCAGTGTGGCAAACTAGTCCTGGGTCACTGGGGCCGCTGGTGGCGATGGAGTCTCAACTGATGGCGGCGGCGATGCCACACTGCTCACCAGATCAGGTCTTTGGGAGGCGACCTGGTCCTGGGCTTCAGATGTAGCCCTTCTTCGATTGGCCATTGGAGGGGTTTTCTTCAAGATCGAGATCCTTATCTGTTGACCCAATTGTTGATTTTGATTATTAACAAAACTATTTGAGTATAACATTTGAAGTTACTAATGATTTTGATTAAGTTTTTCAGTTTATGATATGATTTATTAATCAAAATGATAAGACAAATCAAGTTCTAGTTCGAATCTAATGTCAAGGTAAGATTTCAGACATTAGAGTCGACACATGGAATCGCAAAGTCGACTCCAAAAATCGGCACAGACTTAGAGTTGACTCCAAGACTGTTAGAGCCGACTCCAATAGAAAAGATAGAACGATGGTTTTTCTGGCCATAACTTAGAGTCGACTCCGGGACTGTTAGAGTCGACTCCAGAAGATTTTTGTGTCGACCCTAGAAAAGTCAGAGACGACTCCAGTTCAAGCAATTTGGGGATTTTCGATTTAGAGCTGACTCCAGAAAAGTTAGAGCCGACTCCAGAATGTCAGACGCGACTTCAGAACTGTCAGAACGACTCTAAACTATACTTTTATCATTTTAATTTCAACGGCTATTGCTATTTTTGGATCTAATCCTTCTTACACTTGTTTCTAACGGATAGTTTTAAACTATTTATGGATTAAACTGATCTATAAGAAGAGGGTTTGCTGCATCCGAAAAGAAGTGAGACAAAAAGAAAAGAATAGAGAAAAATCTTTGAAATCCATCAGAAAAGAAAAGAGGAAAGATTCAAGAGGAAAGATTATACTGATTCCCCAAAAGAAAAGCGAGAGATTCCAAGCTTTCATAGCTCCATTTTGAAGATATCTTGAGAAAAGAACCAAGCCCTAGTTTTCTGATCTTCGGAGCTTCAAGAGCATTCTAAAGAAAGATCCATCCAAGAGAAGAGAAGAAGCAAGCCACCAAGATCTGCAAATCAGGCTTTGATTCCTATCTCTTTATTTCGTGTTCTATCATTGTATATTTGCTCATTGGAGGAGCCTTTGTTTTGTAAAAATGATTATTGTTTACTGAGTCAATCGGAGGATTGATTCCTTTGAGGCTGTTAACCTTGTGCAAGCAGTTTGCTTGTGGTGTAAGGTTTTGTGCTGGTGAGCCTTGAAAACCAGCTGGGTTCGTTGTGCACCCGGGAAAACAACAAGTTCGAGTTGTGAGCTTGCAAAACAACTCTGCTGTAATCAGATTGATTATAGTATGGACCCAAGAGATACTTGCGAGTGGACGTAGGTGTAGGTACACCAAACCACTATAAAATCTCCTGTGTTTGCTGTGATTGTCTCATTATCTTTAACTCTCCTTTTGTGCATATTCTGTTTTAATTTGTGTGAATCTAAGTTTTATTTCTGCTGGGGTTTGTTTTTCAAAAGAGTTTAAATTTTTGAAAAACCCAATTCACCCCCTCCCCCTCTTGGGTTGCTATCTGGACCAACAATTGGTATCAGAGCTAGTGCTCATTCGATTTGATCTAACGATCAAGAGTTAAAGATTCACATGGCAACTCAAGCTGGTTCATCTTTTTCCGACGGTCAATCTACAAATAGACCACCCTTGTTTAATGGATTAAACTATGGTTATTGGAAGGCTAGAATGAAAATTTTCATTCAAGCACTTGACTATGATCTATGGAGCATTATAGTCAATGGACCACACACACCTACTGCTAGAGTTAATGGCATCGAGATTCCTAAACCGGAAACGGAATGGGATGAACATGATAAAAATTGGCACAACTTAATGCCAAAGTAATGAATGTTTTATATTGCTCATTAGATGCAAATGAATTCAATCGTATATCTATTTGCATTTCTGCTAAAGAAATCTAGGATAGACTTGAGGTTACCCATGAGGGAACAAATCAAGTCATGGAATCCAAGACTAACATGCTAGTTCATAAGTATGAATTGTTTAATATGGATGCATGTGAATCTATTACTGATATGTTTACAAGATTTACTGATATAGTTAATGGTTTAAAAAGCCTTGGTAAATCTTATGATAATTCTGATCTTGTGAGAAAGGTTTTACGTTCTTTGCCTAAGACTTGGGAAGCTAAAGTGACTGCAATACAAGAGGCAAAAAATCTAAGTACCCTACCCTTGGAAGATTATTGGGATCCTTGATGACTCATGAGCTTCAAATTAAGCAGCATGTTGATGATGATGAGTCAAAGAAGAAGAGGACTATGGCTCTTAAGATTTTTGAATATATGGAAGAGCCTCATGAATCTGAAGATGAAAGTGATGATGAGGACATGGCACTCATCACAAGGAAATTAAAAAATTCATGAAGAAGAAGTTTGAAAAGAGAAAGCCCTTTGCAAGAAAAGATGAGGACAAGGGCAAAAAAAAGAAGTTATTTGTTTTGAATGTAAGAAGCCGGGTCATTTTAAATCTGAATGCCCACAACTAAAGAAAGTACCCGAAAATTCAAAAAGAAGGCAATGATGGCCATATGGAGTGATTCGGAAAGTTCAAGTTCCGAAGAGGAAGAAAAGAGTGAAATGGCCAATCTATGCTTCATGGTAGACAATGATGAGGTAAGTCCAAGTTTTCTTGATGATTTTACTTTCGATGAATTGCATAGTGCTTTTTATGAATTAATGGATGATTTTGTAAACTTAAGTTCAAAGAACAAAGATCTAAAAATCAAATGCAAAAACTATCCTTAGAAAATGAAAAGCATATTGTAGAAAAAGAAGTTTTGATGAAAGAAAATGAAAGCTTGAAAAATGAAGTTGATAGACTTAAACCTATAGTTGATAAATTTACTTTGAGCTCTATCAAATTTAAAATGATTTTGGATAATCAAAAAGCTATCTTTGATAAAGCTGGATTAGGGTATAATCCACTTAAAAAGTAAAAATCTTTGAAAAATATTTTTGTACATGCTAAAAAATCATCAAATATTACTTGTTTTAAATATGAAAACAAAGGACATAAATCTTATATGTGTAAATCTCTACATAATAAAAGAAAGATGATTTGGGTTCCCAAAGGAACAATATTTAATGCATCTAACCATGAAGGACCCAAGAAGGCTTGGGTACCTAAAATTAAGACATGAATATTTTGCAGGAGTGTCTTGCAGCCATCAGACTGAAAAGAAAATGGTACCTGGATAGTGGTTGCTCAAAACACATGACGGGTGACAAAGATCAATTCATCACCCTTGAATCAAAAAGAGGTGGAGTAGTTACTTTTGGTGATAATGGTCAAGGCCATATCATGGGTATTGGTAAGATTCAAATTACTCAATCTACTCATATTGATAATGTTTTATATGTCAATGGACTTAAACATAATTTGATAAGTATTAGCCAACTGTATGATAAAGGTTTCAAAGTTTCCTTTGAAGCTTCTGTTTGCACTATTACTAATCCTATTGATAATAGCATTATTCTTGTTGGTAAACGTTATGGCAATGTATACTTAATTGATTTGAGTAATTTATCTCCAAGTAATCATTGCTTAGTTGCTAATAATGCTAAGATGAATGAGATTGGTTGGCTATGGCACCGTAGATTAGGTCATGCAAGCACACACCTAATTTCTAAACTATTGAAAATGGATCTAGTTAAAGGTATTCCTAGCTTAAATTTTGAAAATAATCAAATATGTGATGCATGTCAATTTGGAAACCAAACAAGAACTTTTTTCAAATCTAAAAATATTGTTTCAACTACTAGGCCACTAGAGCTACTACACATGGACCTTTTTGGACCTACTAGAACCACAAGTCTAGGAGGAAAGAAATATGGTCTAGTGATAGTAGATGATTACTCTAGATTCACTTGGGTAATATTTTTGGCTCACAAACACTACAAGAAATTTAAAATATTGCGACACCAAAATGCGTCGCTATTGCGTCGCTATACCATGTTTAGCGACGCAATAGCGACGCAATGATGGCGTCGCTCAACTCCCCGTCGCAATACTCTTTGTCGCAATTGCGTCGCAATATTGCGACGCAATTGCGACGCTCTGCGACGCATAAAAATGCGTCGCAATAATAAAAATTAAATTTATAAAAAATTTAATTATTAAATATTGCGACGCAATTTATTGCGTCGCAATATTTAATAATTAATTTTTAAAAATTAAAAATTTATTAATAAATATTGCGATGCACCAAATTACGTCGCAATATTTAAAATTAAATTTTAAAACAGAAAAATTTTTTATTAAATATTGCGACGCAAATAAATGCGTCGCAATATTTAATAATAATTTTTTTTTTAAAAATTAATTTTAAATATTGCGACGCAATTTGGTGCGTCGCAATATTTATTAATAAATTTTTAAAAATTAATTTTAAATATTGCGACGCAATAAATTGCGTCGCAATATTTAATAATTAATTTTTAAAAAAATCAAATTTTAAATTTAGCGACGCATTTTTATGCGTCGCAGAGCGTCGAAATTTTTTTTAAAAAAATATTTAAATGATTAAAAATTAAAACGATTAATAAAATTTCGTTAAATCTAAATATTGATACAAACATTTTTCACTCAATCCAAACAATAATAAATTTCAAAAAATAATTTATATATTAAAATTTAAAAGTTTTTACAACATAAAAAAAAAATACATCAAGAATCTGAATGATCACGTGAAGGCTGTGGAGGCTGTGGAGGCTGTGGAGGCTGAAGACTCTGCGACAAGCGTCTAACCATATCCCGCAAATAGTGCATCTCATCTCGCATGTCAGCAACCTCCTGATCCCGGCCTCGCATCTCATCTCGCATGTCAGCAACCTCCTAATCCCGGCTTCGCATACGATCCTCAAAATCCTGCTCGTAATCCTGGCGAAGCTCCTCTGCAATAGATCTGCGAAGCTCCTCTAAACGCTCGGGAGGAAGATCAGCAGGAACTCGCGAGCTGGAGGCCTGATGGGGAAAAAATGTAGAAGCTCTAGTGCCCATACCATAGACCCTGCGGTCTCGTGGCTGGGCACCAACAGCCTCCAAAAACACACGTCGACTCTCATCTGCTGAGAGTTCGACGGGCGTCTCCCCATCAGTAGAGTCGACCTGTGATGCCTGGGATCGAAGCTCGTCGACTCGTGCCTTGAAATTATGAAATCAATAATAAATGAGTTAATAAATTTCTAGAAATAAAATTTTAAAAATTAAACAGATACTACATAAATCTAATTTCTTACCGCAACCTCCCGTGATCGCGTATCGACCCAGGAGCCGTCCCTCCTGGTGTGTGTCGCCCTGAATAGACGAAACTCACCAGGATCTCCGCCCTCCTGCTCAGTCTATAATAATAAAAAATAATATTAATAAAAATATTTGTAAAGAACTAAAATAGTAATAAAAATATTTATGTTTTCTTACCATACGCCGTCTGTGCTCCTGAATCGAAATGGAGCCCGATGTATGACAGGAGAGACCCGTGCCACGACCGCCCTTCTCAGATCGGTGGTTCGTGCTGGCTGATGCGGACCTCCTGCGCCAGCCATCGGACTCCCAGGCCTGCTGCCACTCGTGCCAAATACCCTCTGGCACGTGCGCAGGACGCTGACCCGACGACCTCCAACGATGAAGCATGTCGGAGTATCGGCGTCGCGTCAGAGCCTCCCATGCTGCCCTAATGGCATCATGGGTGGCAGGATCCCACGTAAATTTTTTCTGCATTAAAATAAACAGTTAGTTTCTGAATTTATTAACTTTAAAGAATTATATATCACAAAAATTCAAGTGTCTTAAATAATTCTACCTTAACTCCATGTCTACAAGGTAAGGCCCTATCCCATTCAAGAATATTTTTGTGATATGTTATTCTGCTATTAATTATCATCGATCGGCAACATTGAAATTTCGGCAGCATTTCCTCATATGTTCTCCTAGATGTGTGGTATATAAGCCACACTAGGAGAACGTATGAGGAAATGCAAACCAAAATCTCACCCCACGATGATTACTAGCAGACTAACATGTCACAAAAAATATTCCCAAACTGTCCACCAGGACAATTTGAGAATTTGCAAGACTAAGGCTTACAAATTCTCAAACGGGTCTAAAGGTTAATTAAAGTGCTGTGATTATGAAAGTCCGAAGACAATCGAACTTATGCTTGTTATTCTTAACATCTTGCGAATACTAAAATGTAAATCATTGAAACTAGTAATTTGTTGCTGAAAATTAAATAATATAACAACAAAACATTTTATTTAGCATTTCAAAATGTAATGCATCATTAAGTTTGCAGCAAAATATAAATAATCAAAACATAACAAATGTAAATGAGTATAAATGCACAAATACTATTGTCATAAACATTCTGCTAAAATTAATTATTGCATAAATAATATGTAAATTAAATAAACATTCTGCTTAAATTAAGAAAAAATTTATTTTTTTTTTCCCAGGGGGGCGGGGGGTTTCCCCCCCTCCCCCTGCTGTGACCCCAAAAATTTTTTTTTCTTTTTTCACAGTGGCCTGGCCACCGTGGCCAGGCCACTGCCGGCCACGGCAACAACCGTGGCCGAACAAGATAACAAAGGGGGGGCGGGGGGGGGGGGGAGGTTTCCTCCCCTCCCCGGCCCCATGTTATAAAAAAATTTTTTTTTTTCATTACAGTGGCCTGGCCACCAAGGCCAAGCCACTGCGGCCCCGGAGAAGACGGGCGGACAAGAAAAGAAAGGGGGGTGCGGGGGTTTCCCCCCTCCCCCCTATGACCCTAATATTTTTTTTTTTTTTCTTCTTCACATTGGCCTGGCCACCGTGGCCGGACAAGATAACAAAGGGGGGGGGGGGGCGGGGGGTTCCTCCCCTCCCCCATGTTTAAAAAAAAAAATTTTTTTTTTTATATCAGTGGCCTGGCCACCACCGTGGCCAGGCCACTGCACGGCGGCCGGCCGTGGCCGCCTTGTCCGGCCGCGGCCACGGCCGTGGCCACGGCCGTGAAAACAAAGGGGGGGCGGGGGGGGGTTTCCTCCCCTCCCCCCTGTTAAAAAAAAAATTTTTTTTTTTTAAAACAGTGGCCTGGCCACCACCGTGGCCAGGCCACTGCCGGCCACGGCAGCGGCCGTGGCCGGCCACGGCAGCGGCCGTGGCCGCCTTGTCCGGCGCGGCCACGGCCGTGGCCACGGCCGTGAAAACAAAGGGGGGCGGGGGGGGTTTCCTCCCCTCCCCCCTGTTAAAAAAAAAAATTTTTTTTTTTAAACAGTGGCCTGGCCACCACCGTGGCCAGGCCACTGCCGGCCACGGCAGCGGCCGTGGCCGGAGAAGACGGCCACGGCAGCGGCCGTGGCCGCCTTGTCCGGCCGCGGCCACGGCCGTGAAAACAAAGGGGGGGCGGGGGGGGTTTCCTCCCCTCCCCCCTGTTTAAAAAAAAAAAATTTTTTTTTTTATATCAGTGGCCTGGCCACCACCGTGGCCAGGCCACTGCCGGCCATGGCAGCGGCCGTGGCCGGAGAAGATGGCCACGGCAGCGGCCGTGGCCGCCTTGTCCGGCCGCGGCCACGGCCGTGGCCACGGCCGTGGAAACAAAGGGGGGGCGGGGGGGGTTTCCTCCCCTCCCCCCTGTTAAAAAAAAAATTTTTTTTTTTTAAAACAGTGGCCTGGCCACCACCGTGGCCAGGCCACTGCCGGCCACGGCAGCGGCCGTGGCCGCCTTGTCCGGCCGCGGCCACGGCCGTGGCCACGGCCGTGGAAACAAAGGGGGGGCGGGGGGGGTTTCCTCCCCCCCCCCTGTTAAAAAAAAAATTTTTTTTTTTTTAAACAGTGGCCTGGCACCACCGTGGCCAGGCCACTGCCGGCCACGGCAGCGGCCGTGGCGGAGAAGACGGCCACGGCAGCGGCCGTGGCCGCCTTGTCCGGCCGCGGCCACGGCCGTGGCCACGGCCGTGGAAACAAAGGGGGGGCGGGGGGGGTTTCCTCCCCTCCCCCCTGTTAAAAAAAAAATTTTTTTTTTTTAAAACAGTGGCCTGGCCACCACCGTGGCCAGGCCACTGCCGGCCACGGCAGCGGCCGTGGCCGGAGAAGACGGCCACGGACCTGCCGTGGCCGGAGAAGACGGCAGCAGGTTAAAAAAAAAAAAAACATAAAAAAAAATTTTTTTTTTGGATTTTTGGGGCTAACCTTTGTGGGTAGCCGGAGTACGAGGAGATCCTCGGGGGGGCTGGGAGTCGGAGGAGATCGCCGGCGTTTCGGGGGGCTGGGGAGTCACGGCGGCGGCGGCTAGGTCAGACCGGAAGGAGGAAAGAAGAAAGGGGGGGTTTAAATATAGGCAATTAGCGACGCCAATTTGGCGTCGCTAATTGCGTCGCAATAAATTTTTTTTTTTTTTTCTTAGCGACGCACGTGGGCGTCGCTAATCCATCATTAATAAATGTAAAAAAATTCTTTTATGAAAATATAGCGACGCCAATAAATGCGTCGCTAAAGCGTCGCTAACTTGGCGCCATCCCCTGGCGGGAAAAATAATTTTATTTTCTAATAATTGCGTCGCTAAGGCGTCGCAATATTTTTTAATAATTTAAATTGATTAATAAAAAAAGTATTACATATATTGCGACGCAATAAGTGCGTCGCAATTATTTTTAAAATATTTTTAAATGAAAATATTTAAATTTATTATAATAATTGCGACGACAAATTGCGTCGCAAATATTTTTTAATATTTTAATCAGTTATATGTATTCTAATAATATTGCGACACATATATTTTGTCGCAATATTTATTATATTTTTTTTAAGTGTGTCGCTAAGGCGTCGCAAGCTATTTGTTAATATTTATAAATGATTATATTTATAATTAATGTTAATAATTACGACGATAAATTGCATCACAATTTATTCTATAAAATTTTTAATGATCCCGATCGGCCACGACCTATCTCGGACAGTTGCAATCCGTCAGAGATCGGCGACGATCCGACGGTAGCGATCAATCCAAGCCCTGATCCCTATCGGCCACGACCGATCTCGGACCGTGGCGATCCGTCCGAGATCGGCGACGATCCAACGGTTGCGATCGATCCAAGCCCTGATCTCGATCGGCGACGACCGATCTCGGACCGTGGCGATCCGTCCGAGATCGGCGATGACCGATCGCGGACCGCGGCTATCGGTCCGATCGGCAAAGGTCCGATGGTTGCGATCGATCCAAGCCCTGATCCCGATCGGCCACATCCTATCTCGGACAGTTGCAATCCGTCCGAGATCGGCGACAATCGACGGTTGCGATCGATCCAAGCCCTGATTCCGATCGGCGACGATCGATCGCGGACCACGGCTATCGGTCCGATCGGCAAAGGTCCGACGGTTGTGATCAATCCAAGCCCTGATCCCGATCGGCCACGACCTATCTCGGACAGTTGCAATCCGTCCGAGATCGGCGACGATCCGACGGTTGCGATCGATCCAAGCCCTGATCCCGATCGGCGATGACCGATCGCGGACCACGGCAATCGGTCCGATCGGCAAAGGTCCGACGGTTGTGATCAATCCAAGCCCTGATCCCGATCGGCCACGACCTATCTCGAACAGTTGCAATCCGTCCGAGATCGACGACGATCCGACTGTTGCGATCGATCCAAGCCCTGATCCCGATCGGCAACGGTCGATCTCGGACCGTGGCGATCCGTCTGAGATCGGCGACGATCCAACGGTTGCGATCGATCCAAGCCCTGATCTCGATCGGCGACGACCGATCTCGGACCGTGGCAATTGGTCTGATCGACAAAGATACGACGGTTGCGATCGATCCAAGCCCTGATCCCGATCGGCCACGACCGATCTCGGACCGTGGCGATCCGTCCGAGATCGGCGACGATCCAACGGTTGCGATCGATCCAAGCCCTGATCCCGATCGGCCACGACCGATCTCGGACCGTGGCGATCCGTCCGAGATCGGCGACGATCCGACGGTTGCGTTCGATCCAAGACCTGATCTCGATCGGCGACGACCGATGCAATATTTGCGTCGCAATTATTGCATCGCAATATTTGCGTCGCAATATTAAAAATTTAAAATATTTAATTCTGCTAAAAACATTGCGACGCAAATCTTGCGTCGCAATATTTTTAATGATATAAAAAATTAATTTAAAAATATTGCGACGCAATATTTGCGTCGCAATATTAAAAATTTAAAATATTTAATTCTGCTAAAAACATTGCGACGCAAATATTGCGTCGCAATATTTGTATTAATATTTATATTTCGTAAAAATTTAATTTAAAAATATTGCGACGCAATATTTGCGTCGCAATATTAAAAATTAAATTTTTTTAAATTCTGCTAAAAACATTGCGACGCAAATATTGCGTCGCAATATTTTTATTGATATTTATATTTCATAAAAAATTAATTTAAAAATATTGCGACGCAATATTTGCGTCGCAATATGAAAAATTAAATTTTTTAATTCTGCTAAAAACATTGCGATGCAAATATTGCGTCGCAATATTTTTATTGATATTTATATTTCATAAAAATTAATTTAAAAATATTGCGACGCAATATTTGCGTCGCAATATTTTAATGATATTTATAATTCATTAAAAATTAATTTAAAAATATTGCGACGCAATATTTGCGTCGCAATATTAAAAATTTAAAACATTGCGACGCAAAATTGCGTCGCAATATTTTTATTGATATTTATATTTCATAAAAAATTAATTTAAAAATATTGCGACGCAATATTTGCGTCGCAATATTAAAAATTTAATTTTCTTAATTCTGCTAAAAACATTGCGACGCAAATATTGCGTCGCAATATTTTTTATTGATATTTATATTTTATAAAAATTAATTTAAAAATATTGCGACGCAATATTTGCGTCGCAGTATTAAAAATTTAAAATATTTAATTCTGCTAAAAATATTGCGACGCAAAATATTGCGTCGCAATATTTTTAATACTATTTATACCTCATAAAAAATTAATTTAAAAATATTGCGACGCAATATTTGCATCGCAATATAAAAATTTAATTTTCTTAATTCTGCTAAAAACATTGCGACGCAAATATGGCGTCGCAATATTTTTTATTGATATTTATATTTTATAAAAAATTAATTTAAAAATATTGCGACGCAATATTTGCGTCGCAATATTAAAAATATAATTTTTTTGGATTTTTTGGTTAATTGAGTCGCTGATGAGTCGCTAATGCGTTGGAATATTTTGTTGTCACAAAGGCGTCGCAAAGTGGTCGCAATTTAGCGATGCAATTTTGCGTCGCTAAATTTGCGTCGCTATTTCAGTATTTTCTTGTAGTGAAAGATGAGACTTTCTCAATATTTCTGAAATTCGTTAAGAAAGTCACAAATGAGAAAAACACTATCATAGTGTCTATTAGAAGTGATCATGGAACTGAATTTGAAAATCACTTATTTGAAAAATTTTGTTTTGAAAAAGGCATACATCATAACTTTTTAGCACCTAGGACACCTCAACAAAACGGAGTTGTAGAAAGAAAGAATAGGACTTTAGAAGACATGGCCCGTACCATGCTATGTGAAAGCCAACTTCCAAAATATTTTTGGGCGGAAGCTATAAACACAGCATGTTACATCCTAAATAGAGCCCTAATTAGACCTATCCTTAAGAAGACTCCCTATGAACTATGGCATAATAGAAAACCAAATTTAGGTTACTTTCATACATTTGGTTGTAAATGCTTTATTCATAACAATGGAAAGGATAATCTTGGGAAGTTGATGCAAAGTCTGATAAAGGTATTTTCCTAGGATATTCTACATCTAGCAAGGCATATAGAGTATTTAATAAAAGAAGCTTAGTTGTAGAAGAATCCATTCATATAGTGTTTGATGAGTCTTTAGCATCAAGTTCAGATAAAATTGATGATGAGGAAGATACATCTTTGATTGAAAGAGGTATTGAAAAATTAAATGTATCTTCAGATCAAGAACCTAAAGCTAAGGATGATGACTCACCTAAGGATGATGGTGTTGATACTGCTCATAATGATAAATATCTACCTAGAGATTGGAGATATGCTTATGGTCATCCTAAGGACCTAATCATAGGTGATCCATCTCAAGGTGTAAGGACTAGATCATCAATGAGAAATATCAATAATCATCTTGCATTTGTATCTCATATAGAACCTAAAACTATAGAGGAAGCTGAGAAAGATAGTTATTGAATGTTAGCAATGCAGGAAGAGTTAAACCAATTCACTAGAAACCAAGTTTGGACCCTAGTAGACAGACCTAAAAACCACCCTATAATAGGATCTAAATGGGTTTTTAGAAATAAATTGGATGAAAATGGATTGGTAATTAGAAATAAGGCTAGATTAGTTGCAAAAGGATATAATCAAAAAGAAGGTATAGATTTTGATGAAACCTTTGCACCTGTTGCTAGATTAGAAGCCATTAGGCTACTACTTGCATTTGCATGTCATATGAATTTCAACTTATTTCAAATGGATGTTAAAAGTGCATTTTTAAATGGTTTTATAAATGAGAAAATTTATGTTGAACAACCTCCTGGTTTTGAAGATCATGAATATCTAAATCACATTTTCAAATTGCACAAAGCACTTTATGGTTTAAAGCAAGCACCTAGAGCTTGGTATGATAGATTAAATAAATTTTTAATTAAAATAATTTTTCTAGAGGAAATGTTGATAAAACCTTATTTTTAAAAAGAAAAGAAAAGCATTTATTAATTATTCAAATTTACATTGATGACATTATATTTGGTGCTACTAACAATCTCCTTTGTTAAGAATTTGCTAAGTTAATGCAGGGAGAATTCGAGATGAGCATGATGGGAGAACTCAATTCTTCCTTGGACTTCAAATCAAACAAGAGAAAGCGGGGATTTTCATCAACCAAACAAAGTACACAAAGGAAATACTCAAGAAGTTTGTATGGAATCTGCTAAACCTCTTGGTACGCCAATGAGTCCCTCATGCAAGCTGGACAAGGATGAAGAAGGTAAGAAAGTAGATCAGAAGCATTACAGAGGTATGATCGGATCACTTCTTTACCTAACTGCAAGTAGGCCAGCTATTATGTTTTCTGTTAGTCTATGTGCAAGATATCAATCTAATCCTAAAGAATCACATTTATTTGCTGTTAAAAGAATCTTTAGATACTTAAATTGAACTAAAAATGTAGGATTATGGTATTCTAAAGACTCAACCTTAAAATTGATTGCTTATTCTGATTCTGATTATGCTGGTTGTAAATTAGATAGAAAGAGTACAAGTGGAGCATGCCAACTTTTAGGAAGTAACTTAATCTCTTGGTTTAGCAAGAAGCAAAATTCGGTTGCATTATCCACTGCTGAGGCAGAGTATGTTGCAGCTGGAAGTTGCTGTGCTCAAATCCTTTGGATTAAGCGACAACTTGAAGATTATGGTATCACACTTGATAAAATTCCTATTAAATGTGATAATACTAGTGCCATCAATCTGACTAAGAATCCAATTCAACATTCAAGAACTAAACACATAGAAATTAGACATCACTTCATTAGAGAACATGTTTCCAACAATGATGTTTGTCTTGAATATGTTAATACAAATGATCAATTAGCTGATATTTTTACCAAACCTTTGAGTGAGGAAATATTTTTTATCTTAGAGGAGAATTAGGAGTTTGTGATCATTTAGAATGATTTTCTGAAACTCTTAAGGACAACAACTATCTAGACTTCATTAATTTCTTGAAAATCCTCTATGTCCAATAAGGAAATTTATCTAGAAATTTGATTCATTGTTTCCCCAATTGATAAGGAACATTTATCTAGAATTTATTGATTAATTTGATTAGTTTCAGATCCTTGAAATTCAAATTTTTCATTGAAACTATTGTGGAGTCGACACCTGCAGTTTGTGGAGTCGACACCTTCATATTTTGATGTTCTGTCTGGGCAATTAGAGCCGACTCCGGCTTCTGCAGAGCCGACTCTAATTCGGGCGCTGACAGATTTTTTAGTTCAGAGCCGATACCTTGCTTTGCGGGAGTCGACTCTAAGAAGAACTAGGTCAAAATAAAAAGGCGGAGTCGACACCCAAATGACCCTATCGTCTCCAAACCCTTTCTAAAACCGTTCCAAATCGATTCCAACTCCTCCAAACCCCTCAAATCTCTCAATAACTCATTCCAATCGAATCCCATGGCTCCTAAGAAGTGTGCTATCGTCAGTGGTTCGGCCGTTCCCACGAGAAAAAGGACGATTCGTAGGCAACCCTCGTCATCTTCATCATCCGCCACCCAAGATGCTTCTCCACCTTCACCATCTTCTCCACGGTAGATCAATTAGCGGGTAAGGCCATTACAATTGGAAGAAAAGTAGATTTCGATTTATTTGCTTCGGAGGGCTTCGCTATTGGTCGATTATTAAAGGAAATGGGATGGAGAAAGTTTGCTCTTTAGATGTTCCTACATACCTGCCCTTATGAGAGAATTTTACAATGATTTATGTAGAGGAGAGGGAGGTTTAGTGAGTTTTGTAAGAGGAACCAAAGTGATAATCACAGCCGAGATTCTTGAAAATTTATTGGAGATGCCTACTATTGGACTTGTTGAGTATCAACATGATGATAGAGGAGGTGCCCTATCTAGATGTTAGGGAGAGAAGTATCTGAGTTTGAAGAAATCATGGCTAATCAACTAAATTTGAAACTCAGGTTACTTCATAATATTTGTGAAAGAATATTGTTTCCTAAAATTGGAAGGTTTGAATATGTCTCGGAGCGAGATATCTTATTGATGGACTGTATCATTACTAGAAAGCCTATTAATTTAGCTAGAATGATGATTGGTTATATGGCAGAAGTAGCAACTAAGAAGAGATCAACACTGCCATACGGTATGATTCTGACATTAGTTTTTAGAAGCCAAGTGTGCTAATAATGGATAATGAGCCACTAAGGAAGTTAAGGCACACTGATTACTACAGTGTCTCTACAATTCACCGCATGGGCTTCAGAAAAGAGAATAATATTTGGATAAAAAGAGGACAAGAGACCAGAGCAGAGGAAGTTAGAGCTGAGGAGGCCAGAGCAGAGGATATTCCTGGACCATCTACTGCTAGACCTTCAGAGGCTGGACCAAGCACTCATCCTTCACCTCCACATCAGTAAGCCTTGGTATCTGGAAGATTTTCATAGGAGTAGCTTGATCAGCTCAAAGCCCTACTAACTGAGCATGATTCGAAAATGAGAAGTGAAATGAAATTGATATCTGCTAAGCTTGACATGATAGTTTCTACTTTGGATAAATCAGTGAATGCCATGTCATCTGAGATTCAAAATATTTTTGAAAGACTAGAAGGGATAGCAGATGGATCAAGAGTCTATTTAGATGCTACTGGTCAGTTGAAGAAAGATCTTGATATTGCTGTCGCTCAAGTTGAAGCTTGTCTTGAAAAATTTAAGGACCAAAAAGATGAGATCATGGAAATGATTGGTCATTTGAAGAAAATTGTTTACAAGCATGTTTGATTTTAATACCCTGTCTTATCCTAGTTTGTATCTTAGGATTTCTTGCTTTCTTTACTTTGATAGCTTGTATCTAGGAATTTTGGTTTACTGTGAGTATACTTGAATATGTTACTTTACTATGAATGTACTTGAATTGTCACATGTAATGAATCTTGCATTGAAATATAATTATCCTTTTATTACAAATTTATCTATGAGAACCAATTACCATCTCTATGATTGAATGAACCAATAACCCCGCTCTGATAACCTTCTTTATTGTTTTTAAATTCACCTTATTGCTGATAACAAAAAAGGGGGAGAAGAAAATTGTATATGCATAAAAGAAATAAGAATGGAAGAATATAAGGATATAAGAATAGAAGGAGTATAAGATTTCAATCTTTTGGCATATCTAAAAAGGGGGAGAGAAATTTTGAGATTTATAAATTCTAATCAATTTGTATCAATCGATTTTAGTTTATTTACATAGGGGGAGTTATTTAATGCAGGGGGAGCCTAATAATTTCCTACGTAAAGTTAAATTATCTTGATTGATGTTTATAATAGGACTCAAGTATCTTTTTTGATTCATTTTAAAAATTGGCATCAAATTCTCTGTTAGGAAGTTTTAAAGCTTTAACAATGTCTATAACTCTTAATTCAAATGAATTTTTAATGCATATACTCAAAGTTTTTGTCATCATCAAAAAAGGGGAGATTATTGACCCAATTGTTGATTTTGATGATTAACAAAACTATTTGAGTATAACATTTGAAGTTACTAATGATTTTGATTAAGTTTTTCAGTTTATGATATGATTTATTAATCAAAATAATAAGACAAATCAAGTTCTAGTTCGAATCTAATGTCAAGGTAAGATTTCAGACATTAGAGTTGACACATGGAATCGCAGAGTCGACTCCAGAAATTAGCACAGACTTAGAGTTGACTCCAGGGCTGTTAGAGCCGACTCCAATAGAAAAGACAGAACGATGGTTTTTTTGGCCACAACTTAGAGTCGACTCCGGGACTGTTAGAGTCGACTCCAGAAGATTTTTGTGTCGACCCCAGAAAAGTCAGAGACGACTCCAGTTCAAGCGATTTGGGGATTTTCGATTTAGAGCCGACTCCAGAAAAGTTAGAGCCGAATCCAGAATGTCAGACGCGACTTCAGAACTGTCAGAACGACTCTAAACTTTACTTTTATCTTTTTAATTCCAACGGCTATTGCTATTTTTGGATCTAATCCTTCTTACACTTGTTTCTAACGGATAGTTTTAAACTATTTATGGATTAAACTGATCTATAAGAAGAGGGTTTGCTGCATCCAAAAAAAAAGTGAGACAAAAAGAAAAGAATAGAGAAAAATCTTTGAAATCCATCAGAAAAGAAAAGAGGAAAAATTCGAGAGGAAAGATTATACTGATTTCTCAAAAGAAAAGAGAGAGATTCCAAGCTTTCATAGCTCCATTTTGAAGATATCTCGAGAAAAGAACCAAGCCCTAGTTTTCTGATCTTCAGAGCTTCAAGAGCATTCTAAAGGAAGATCCATCCAAGAGAAGAGAAGAAGCAAACCACCAAGATCTGCAAATCAGGCTTTGATTCCTATCTCTTTATTTCGTGTTCTATCATTGTATATTTGCTCATTGGAGGAGCCTTTGTTTTGTAAAAACAATTTTTGTTTGCTGAGTCAATCGGAGGATTGATTCCTTTGAAGCTGTTAGCCTTATGCAAGCAGTTTGCTTATGGTGTAAGGTTTTGTGCTGGTGAGCCTTGAAAACCAGCTGGGTTCATTGTGCACCCGGGAAAATAACAAGTTCGAGTTGTGAGCTTGCAAAACAACTCTGCTGTAATCAGATTGATTATAGTGTAGACCCAAGAGATACTTAGGAGTGGACGTAGATGTAGGTACACCGGACCACTATAAAATCTCTTGTGTTTGTCGTGATTGTCTCATTATCTTTAAGTCTCCATTTATGCATATTCTATTTTAATTTGTATGAATCTAAGTTTTTATTTCCGTTGGGGTTTGTTTTTCAAAAGAGTTTAAATTTTTGAAAAACCCAATTCACCCCCCCCCCCCCTCCTCTTGGGTTGCTATCTGGACCAACATTATCTTCTTTTTTTTCAAGTTTATGGGACTTGAGGACCCTTCCTCTAGCCAATTTGTTGTTGCTGGAATCCGTCCTTCGACTCGAGCGCGGTCGAGCTTCAGATTGGGCTCCCTCCCAGGCGGACCTGCAAAACAGTCCTCATGCAAGAGACGCTGGGGGTGGCCCTATGCGGAAGACCCTTTGACACTCAAGTCAGCGGAGATCAACAATGAACAAATATGGAGAGAAGGCTCTCGCTGAAGAGTCCTTCCAGGGTGGCCTTTTGGGAGCTCTGGGCAGAGCTTTAATGGCGGAAAGGGGTGAGCAAAGATAGAGTGAGAGTAGTGCTGAGAATGCGTCAAGAATGCCTTACCTGAGAGAATATAGGGTTGTGCTATTTATAGGCAATCACCTGATTCTTTGAGCGTGTCATAGAAGGTCTGAAAGTTGTTGGGATTCGAGGCTGATTCGAATCAGGCTGTTGTGAAGCTGGTGAGATCCGTATCTTGTTAGTTAGAGGATCGACAGCCGAGAGAGCTATCTGGCACTTTGGGATTCAGTGATCCTATAGGCTCTAGGCCGTTTCTGGTAGTATGGGCATGATTGCCTATGTGGATCCTTATTCGGTCATCGTGGTTCTGCAGAGGTAGGTGCCTGAGTGCCTTGGTTGGGCCGAGGCATAGGGAACGACCTGATCCGCTGAAGTATGGAAAGGCTCGGTTTGCCGAGGTATCTGATGACTCGGTCCACCGAGGTATGACAAAGGAGTAAGCTGGGCGTAAGAATGGTTTGATTCCGCAGAGGTGTGGATATCGCTCAGGCAGGCCGAGTTATGGACCGCTCGAGCTAGGGCCGAGAGATATGGATTGCTCGAGCTAGGGCCGAGAGATAGGGATCGCTCAGACTGGGACCAAGACATATGGATCGCTCGGCCTAGGACTGAGACATAGGGATAGCTCGGACTAGGACCGAGACATAGGGATCGCTCGGGCTGGAGCCGAGAGATAGGGATAGCTCGGACTAGAACTGAGACATATGGATCGCTCGGCCTAGGACTGAGACATAGGGATCGCTCGGGCTGAGGCTGAGAGATAGGGATAGCTCGGGCTAGCGAGGCATAGAGATGTAATCCGTACTCGGGGAATCCTTGGTTCGCCGAGGGGCTAAGGTGCCTTGATCCACCGAGGTATAATGGTTGGTTCATTTCTTGCGGGCACCGCGATTTTACCCTCAACAAGTACCATGGAATCATAGTGTAGTACAATACACCAATTGGATTTGCAAAGAGCTTTTTTACGTTAAATTATTAACTCTTATTTTTTTCTTCTTTTATATCAAGCTATTAGCTCATATTATTTTGTTCAGCCACTTTTTTCTTTTTTTACTTGTTCTACTTCAAGCTATTAACTTTTTTTTTTTTGTCTCCTTCTTTTACATAAAGCTATTAACTTTTTTTCCTACTTGTTCATGACTTATTTGTTTTGGTAATTATGCATGGCATTTTTTTCTTGAATGGAGGTTTTCTCAATAGAAAGGAAGCCTTTTTTTTTCCTTCTTTTTTTTATAGATTTTTTTCTGTAGAAATCGAAAAGAAATTCTTTTTTTCTTCTTTTTATCTTTTTATTATATCAAGTAATTAACTTATGCCTTTTTTTTGGGCTGTCTATGACTCTCTCTTTTTTCAAGCCATGCATGACTTTCTCTTTTTTTCATGAAGTTTTTTCATTCTAATGGAAAGGAAGCTTCTCTTCTTCTTCTTTTTTCAGTGGAGATTTTTTTAAGCTGTAAAGGAAGCTAGTTCTTCCCTTTTTCTTTTTATTTTTTTGGTGTGAAAAGATCTCAAGCTCTTAACTCATGTTTGTTTTTCTTTTTGAATGAAGATTTTTTTCAATAGAAAAAGAAACCAGCTGTTTTCTTTAACTATTCCCTTTTTTTATCGAAAAATAGTTAGAATCATGATTTTTTTTCTTGCTTAGTGAACAAGAAGACATAGTAGGTCCTTACAAAAGTGCAACTATTATTTTAGTATTGCATATTGGAGACCATTATCAAGTTAAATGATATAATTTAAAATTTAGAATAATATAAACATTTCATCAAAACTTATAAATAATTTAATCTAATTATGATTCAAAATACAGTTTCCTTCTCTGTGGCATGTATATCTGCATTAAATATCTTTAAATGTAATGGATGTTTCCTTACCTAAAACTTTTCCTTTTCAATTTACTTTTAGAGTTTACATTTGTTGTACTGGTATTGTTGCATTTTCCATAGTATTGATTCATGTTTGATTCCCTAAATCCACATTCTTTTCCTTTTCTTCCTCTTTTTCATTTTAATTAACAGTTTTAAATTAACTAATTTTATTTTAAGAATTTAAAAATAATATAATCTAAAACATATATTTATTTATTTTATTTTTATGTTTTCAATTTCTTTCCTCTCTCAATGCCATGTGTATGCCTTAAGCAAATGTAACAGGATTTTTCTTACCCAAAACTTTCTTCTTTCAAAACTTTTTCAACATTTACATCTAGTGCGATGGTATTGTCGCATCTCCAAATGCGCGTACTTTTCCTTTTCATTTTGACGAATAGTTTTAGATAAATTATTTTTATTTTAAAATACACATTTTATTGTCTTATTTTTAATTTAAAAATAATAGTTTTAAAATTTAAATAATAATATAAAATTAAAATATAAATCTATATTTTTAGTTATATCTTTTCCTTTTTAAAAAACTTTCTATTTTTATTACATTTATATTTTTAATAAACTCTATTTTTATAAATGTTTCATCTACATTTTAGTCTACAGTTTCAAATCAAATAATTTTTTAAATTTTAAAAAATAATATAATATTTATTTTATTTGTATTATTTTATTTTTAATTTATAAATAATAATTTAATATTTATTTTAAAAATATAAAATTAAAGATATTATTTTTAATCTTATTTTCATTTTGGATTATGTCTATAGTTTTTTTTAAAAAAATATTAATTTTAAGAAAATATTTCATCTATTTTTAAATTTGTAGTTTCAATCGATTTTTTTTTTTTTACATTTAGAAATAATTTAATCTAATATGTATATTTTATTATCTTGTTTTTAATTTTCAATCAAAAAATGATATTTAAATTTAATAATAAAAGATTAAAAATTCATATAAATCTATATTTTATTGATCTTATTGATCAAATTAGTGTCCGAACGAGCACATACCTAATTGATATAACACGCCTCTCCTAGTCCTATTGTATTTAAATCATGTTAATTATCCTATAGTTTTTATATCTTGAAATTGCTCGTTAATAATGGAGACAACATTCATTATTGTGTGATGCAGCCCATGATTTATTCGTAAGGTAGACTTGTTGGGAATTGCGTCCTAAATTCAATCAACTAATATGTAGATTATTATGCAAGTTGTAAATATATATAAATTATTAATTAATAAAATATATATTTGACGGTTCATCACATTATAAATTCTTTTGTGATGGAGTCCTTAGAACTATAATCTATTCAATAAAGAGAGGGTTTGTTGAGTGGTTCTTAAAATAGTCACGACCAAATGATATATAGATATAGGACAACTATATATCAAGTAAAGGTTATTGTATGTCATATAGGTTGGTTGTCCTCTTTACCAAGGAGTATGGTAACACTGGTATGATATGCAGGTGAGGTGTATGACATCTCACGGAACGCTCTTCTACTAAGAAATGTTCGTGAAGGAATATGGATATAAGTGTCCCTCTGATCTGAGATCACCATGCTAGCTTACAAGCAACCTGCTGTACTTTGGTACTGAATTACCTGAATTTTTAATCCAATGATAAAAGGTTTTGGGTACAGTAATGTTAAAATCAATAATGCTAAGGGATATTGTTGTCGTAAAAGCAAGGCTTGGTCTAATACTTTGGTCTATTATGCTAGGAATTTGCATTATATATCATAGAAATGATATCAATGGGTCTATTTTCATAATGCAATTTTATATCTATAACTTATGAGGTTTTGGTGATGGCCATAAATATTAATAGTGATGAAGCACCGACATGTTTAATGGATATCAATTATTTCTAGTTTACCCAAAATTAAATCAAGAATTTGTTGCAGGACTTGATAATTTTCTGTAAATATAACGACATTAGATGATTTGCGTGATATATGCTACTGCTAAAGAAAAACATCATGTAATTAGATAGAGAAATTTCTCATTCCATATCGGAATCCTTACAGGAATGTGGTAATGGGTGGTGGTTTTTATTGGGCAAATAAGATGTACACAAATATTCCTTTGCATCTCATACCTTTAATTAGATTGTATTGAATGGAAAGTAGAGAGTCCATTCTCAAGTCTAGTAAACGTTGTTCATTCTCAAGCTGTCTATTCTCAAGTCAAGCAATGTCACTACAAGCCAAGTAAACCACACATGGCCATATCACGGGTGACTAGTCATGCACCATGTATCACGAAATCTGGGATGGGCCACCGATGACCTCCATGCTAGGCTGCTAGAAGGCTCTATTCAATATGAAGGTGTGTGCATGAAGTAACTAGAGTGTTTTAACGAAAACCAGAACACAGAATATTTTGTAATGAAGTCACAGCATTCATTACAAACACGGCATGTAATTGAAGTGTCCGCGCTTCCTGGACAGATACTAATTGCTTCCAGCTACAGAAAGGTTAATGTAATTCGGATTGGAGAGCACGGTTCAAAGATATCAAAACAACATATATATATATATATATATATATATATATATATATATATATATATATATATATATATATATATATACTCTCATTGATGGTATGCAATAAGGCAATTCGTTTTCATGGTAACGAAGGGCAAACAGCAAGTCAAGTTCATGCCGCAGTCAATCACCAGCAGACTTGACTAAAACTAATCTTCTAATATCTAACTAGGCATATGACTGCCATGCACGGACGCTTACATGATTAATAAAAAATAAATTTATATATTTTGAATTCTATATTATTAAATTTAAATTTTAAGTTAAAGATAAAATAAATAGAATATTTGCATTGCATTTAATTATTTCAAATTTTAAAAAAATTTGATTTGAAACCATAAATTTTAAATATATGAATATTTTTGATTTTTTTAAAAAGAATTAAACAATAAAATCAAAAGGAAATAAAATTTATTATGATAGAGGTGATTATTACGAAAATTGCTACTGTACTCGCACTATCGAGTTCTCCTTAGATAACATTTTGATTTCACAATTAAATAGTATTCATGGACACTGGTATGATAAAAAAATAAAAAATATAAATTTGTATTCTTAAAAATTTTATGTTATTAAATTTAAATTATTTTTTATTTTTATTTAAAAATTAAAAATAAAATAAATAAGATATATGTATTAGATTAAATTATTTTTTAAATTTAAAAATAATTGATTTGAAACTATAGATTAAATAAATGAAATATTTTCATGTCTTTAAACAAATAAAAATATAATAAAAATGAAATAAAATTCTTTGTAATAGAGGTATGAATATTACAAAAATTGCTACTATACTCCTAAGAAAGCTTCCCGCTATAGTGTTCTTCTTAGCTAATATTTTGATTTCACATGGTACGAAGGAAAAGAGTTGATTTTTAAACTTATCATATTTTTTTATACTATTATTCTTATTTTCAGATAACTAAATACAATTCAATATATGAAGGAAAATGAGTTGATTTTGAACTTATCATATTTTTTTATACTATTATTCTTATTTTAAGATACCTAAATAAAATTCAATATTTAAATATTATTTTAAATATTAATATATATTTAATGAAATATATATATATATATATATTCTTAGGCTGGGATGGGTTAGTTCTACTTTTTTAGTACAAGCTCAACTTTCTTTTTTATCAAGTGGGAGAAAAATTTTGATTCCAGTGATCTACTTTTTATAAAATTAAAAGAAAAAAGAAAAAGAAAAGAGCCAAATATGAGTTGATATAAATATAAAAACTGACTCGTTATGAAATACAAATGGAAAAAAATGAAAAAAAAAAGCCAAACATTCATTATAAAATGAAAATAAAAATAAAAAATCTAATGTAAGTTGAAATATAAAATTAAAAAGAAAAACGATGACAAACTATAAATGAAAGCAAAAAAATATTGAAAAGTTATAAAATGAAAACAAAAAATAAAAAACAAAAAAGAGCCAAACCTTCATTATGAAATGAAAAAAAAAGATTAAAAAAAAGCCAAATGTTCATTATAAAATGAAAACAAAAGAAATGAAAAGTTATAAAATAGAAGCAAAAAAATAAAAGAAAAGTCAAACGTTCATTATAAAATAAAAGAAAAAAAGAGAAAAAAAAAACAAATGGTGGGTATAAATGAAAGTAAGAAAAGGGCAATAAAGAAAATAAAAAAAGTTATAAAATGGAAGTGAAAAAAAGAAGAAATAGAAGAAAAAAAGAAAAAAGAGCCAAACCATCATTATAAAATGGAAGTGAAAAAAAGGGAAAAAAGAAACAAAAAGATAAATGTTAGGTAAACTCAACTCAACTCAACTCATCTAAGCCTTTTCCAACTACATGGGGTTGGCTATATGAATTTGCTTCCTCCACTCGGCTCTATTCATGACCAAGTCGATATTCAAATTATAAATAGTTATATCTTTTTTAATTATTTTGTTCATATCTATCTCTACTTCTATCCTTACTATGAATTATTAAAAGATCACTCCTTTTAACTGGAGCATCCAAAGGTCTACATTGTATATGTCCAAATCACCGTAATCGATTTTCTCTAATTTTATCTTCAATTTGGCCTATTTCTATCATTTTTTATATATTTATTTTTAATTCTATCTTTTAAAATTTTACCACATATTCATCTTAACATTCACGTTTTTGTTACACTTAATTTATTCACATGTTGTTTCAATATTGCCCAACACTCAGTTCCATATAGCATAGCTGGCCTAATAGCAGTTTTATAGAATTACTTTCAATTTTAATGAAATGCGCCGATCATACAATACTTCCGAAGCACTCCTCTACTTAATCCATCCTGCTTTAACTCTATGATTCACATCTTCACCTATTTCGCCTTCTTGCTGGATAATTGATCCCAAATACCTAAATTTTTTACTTCTTGATATCTCTAGGCTTGCAATCTTCACTATTTCTTCATTTATATTTCTACTCCCACTAAACTTACATTTCATGTATTCAGTTTTAGTTCTACTAATCTTAAAACCTTTAGATTCTGAAGCCTCTCTCCAAATCTCTAGCTTAGCATTACTTCATATTTAGTTTCATCAATCAACACTATATCATCTGCAATAAAATATACCATGGAATATCATTTTGAATATGTTTAGTTAATTCATCTATAACTAATACAAAAAGATACTGACATAAGGCAGATCCTTGATGTAAACCTACAGTAATTGAAAATTCACTAGTTTCTCATATTATTATTTTAACAATAGTTATTGCTCTATCATACATGTCTTTTATCAATTCTATGTACTTTTTGGTAACTCTTTTTTCTCTAAAACCCATCATATTATTTCTCTAGATACGCTATCATATGCTTTCTCTAAATCAATAAAAGCCATATGAAGGTCTTTTTTTTTCTTTTCTCTATATCTTTACATCAATCTTCTTAATAAATAAATAGCTTTCATGATAAATCTTCCAAGCTTAAATCCAAATTGATTATTTGACACCAAAGTTTCAGCTCTTATTCAATTTTCTATTACTCTCTCCCATAATTTCATTGTAGAACTCATTAGCTTAATCTCTCTATAATTTGCATAGTTTTGATATCTCCTTTATTTTGTATATGGGTATTAATATATTTTTTCTTCAATCATCCAACATTCTTTTAGCTGCTACAATCCTGTTAAATAAATTGGTTAACCATATAACTCTAATTTCTCCTAAGCCTTTCCAAACCGCAATAAGGATCGCATTTGGTCCTAATGCTTTTGCATTTTTTATTTCACTCAAAGCCTTTTTAACCTCAAGCATGCTAAATCTACGGAAAAAAATTATGCTCATTTATTACTCATAGCTTATCACATCCTTCTATCCTTAAATTTACTAAATTATTTTTATTTAATACTTTTTTAAAATAAATTTTTTATCATTCTTTTATCTCTTCATCTTTTACTAAGACTCTTTCATCTTCATTCTTAATACATTTAATATAGTCAAGATCTTTTATTTTTTCTTAGTTTTGCTAATTTATATATAGTCTTTTTATCTTCTTTCGTATCTAGTCTATTATATAAATTATCATAGGCTTTAAGTTTGGCATTACTTACCATTTTTTAGCTTTTTCTTTGCATCCCTATACTTTTTAAGACTTTCTTCCTCCCTAGCCTTTTGCCAAATTTTATAGTTTATCCTTTTAAGCTTGATGGCAGCTTGAACTTTCTTATTTCACCATCAAGTTTCCTTTTCTACTAATCCTACTCCTTTTATTCTCTTAGAACTTCTTTTGCTATGTTTTTTATGCATTTAGTTGCTTTCTCCTATATTAAATTGGGATCATATCTATATTTATAGCCATTACTCTTACTAATTTTTTTTTTTAAATAATTCTAGTTTTTTTCCTTTCAAATTCCTAGTTTGATTTACAAAATTTATGTTTTAAGGGTTCTGATGGGGTTTTACGCTAGCTGTTAGCTACCTAAGGCAACCCTCCTCCTTTATCTGGGCTTGGGACCGGCTTGGCGGAGTTGAAAATGAAATTTCAATGCGCCAATTTGAATTGCAAAAGAACTTTTGAAAGAAATATGATCTCAAGTAAGAAAACAACAACATTAAATGCTCTTTAATTTAGGCACAAGTACGGAAAAAAGCTTAAATTTTCTTAGCTTTTTCTCCATTTAGGCCATATGTTTGTTTGTGTTAAATGAATTTTTCTTTACATAAAATTTTTGAGTAGGTGCATTTGGTGTAATGGTATATCCTTCCATATTGATTAGGATTAAATTCCAGCAAAAAAGCCCTTTTTTTTCCTTTTTCCTTTTTTTCTTTCACATTAAGTTATTAAGTCATGTCTTTTCCTTCTTTTACATCAAGCTATTAACTCATGTTATTTTTTCAGCCACTTTTTTCTTTTTCTTTACCCTTCTTCTTTTACTTCCAGCTATTAACTCATGTTTATTTTTTTTTTTTCCTTTCCTTTCTTCTTTTTTTATCAAGCTATAATCTTGTTTTTTAGTTATTCATGACTTCTTTTTTTTTTGGGTAGTCATGCATAACTTCTTTTCTTGAATGGAGTTTTTTTTTCCGGTAGAAGGGAAGCCTGTTTTTGGTTTTTTCTTTTCCTACCTTTTTAATGGAATTTTTTTTCAATAGAAATTGGGAAGAAAGCCACTTTTTCTTTTTCTTTTTTGTACATCAAGTTATTATCTCATGCTTTTTTGGGTTGTTCATGACTTTTTTTTTCCCCCAATCATGCGTGACTTTCTTTTTATTTTTCAAGAAGGTTTTTTTCTTTGACAAAAGGAAGCTTCTCTTTTTTTTTTCAATGGAGATTTTTTTTTCAGTTTTAAAGGAAACTGGATCTTTTCTTTTCCTTTTTCTCGATATGCAAAGATCTCAAGCTTCTAAGTTATGTTCATTTTCTTTTTCAATGAAGATTATTTTCATGGGGAAAGAATTAGAATCATGTTTTTTTTTTCATTTAATGAACAAGAAGAATAATAGGTCTTTACAGAAGTGCAACTATCATTTTACTATTGAGTATTTGAGACCATTATGAAATTAAATGATGTGATTCAAAATTGAGAATAATATAAAAAATTCATTGAACTTAAAAATAATTTAATCTAATTATGATTCAAAATACGGTTTCCTTCCCTCTCAACGCCGCATGTATGTTTGCATTAAATAATTTGAAATGCAATGGATTTTTTCTAAACTAAAACTTTCCTCTTTTCAATATACTTTTAGCATTTTACATTTGGTTTTTTCCCTTTTCATTTTGATTAGCGATTTCAAATTAATTAATTTTATTTTAAAATTTAAAATTAATGTAATATAATACACATATTTTACTTATTTTATTTTTAATGCTCTCAGCTTCCTTTCCTCTCAAGGCCATGTGTATGCCTGCTTTAAACAAATGTAATAAGTCTTTTCTTACCTAAAACTTTCTTCTTTTCAAAACTTTTTAACATTTACATCTAGTGTAATGGTCTTGTAGCATCTCTAACCTCATGTTCCTTTTTTTTTTTTTTCATCATTGATTAACAGTTTCAAATCAATTAATTTTATTTTAAAATTTTAATAATATAATCTAATATACACTTTTTATATTTTTTAATTTAAAAATAATAGTTTTATAATTTAAATCTTATAATATAATTTATATTTTTGGTTATCTTTTCATTTTTTTTATTTTCTATTTTGGATTACATTTTTCTAAAAAATATTTTTAGAAAAATATTTCATCTATATTTTAATCTATAGTTTCCAATCAATTAATTTTTAAATTTAAAAATTAATATAATATATATTGTATATATTATTTTATTTTTAATTTATAAATAATATTTTTAAAATTTAATTTAATAATTATAAAAATAAATTATATAGATCTTTATTTTTAATCTTATTTTCCTTTTGGATTATGTCTATAGTTTTAAAAAAAAATTAGCTTAATTTCATCTCTTTTAAATGTATAGTTTCAAATTAATTATTTTTTAAAAGTTTAAAAAAATTTAATCTAATACAAATATTTTATTTATTTTATTTTTAATTTTTAATTAGGAATGATAATTATAAAATTTAATTTTAATAAAATGAAATTAAAAAATTATATAAATCTATATTTTTATTGATCTTTTCATCAAATTAGCGTTCATGCATCCCACGATCATGTTAACACGCTTCTTCTTGTCCAATTGTGTTACAGCATGTTAATTATGCTACAGTTTTTATCTTGACAATGCTCCTTAATAATAGAGATGATATTCAACATCCGTGATGTGGCCCATGATTTATTCATAATGTAGGCTTACGGATGTGATTGCATCCATTCTGAGTGTTGGAAAAGACTTTGTACATCGTCTTCGGTACAGCAAGTCCTACGTGGGCTGCACCGTTTTTTTTTATTGGTCCACATATGCACGATACCCATTAAAAAAACTTTACGACATCTCGAGGGAAAAACTTACGATATCCTAGTTTTAAGCTTACGACACCATAGTTATAAAGTTAAGACACCCGTTCAGAAAGCAAAAAGACTTACGATATTTTAGTTTTAAACTTACGACACCCTACATCCGTTTAAAGAACATGTCTCTGTATATATTCCAAAAAAAAAAAGCTGAACGGGTACTAATGCACGTCACGTCAAAATTAAGACACCTATTAAGAAAGCAAAAAAAACCTTACAACATCCTAGTTTTAAACTTATGACACTATAGTTATAAAACTAAGACACCCATTAAGAAAGCAAAAAAATACTTACAATACCCTAGTTTTAATCTTACGACCAACTCGTTTGTATACAAATTCCAAAAAAAAAGCTTGTATTAATGCACGTCACGTCAAAATTAAGACACCCATTAAGAAAACAAAAAAAACCTTACGACATCTTAGTTTTAAATTTACGACACCGTAATTATAAAACTAAGGCACCCGTTAAGAAAGCAAAAAATATTTACGATACCCTAGTTTATCCTAGTTTTAATCTTACGATACCGTAGTTTTAAACTTACGACACCTCTGTACACAAATTTCAAAAAAAGCTGGTATTAATGTGTCAAAATTAAGACACCCGTTAAGAAAGCAAAAAAAAACTTACGACTCCTAGTTTTAAACTTACGACACCGTAGTTATAAAACTAAGACACCCGTTAAGAAAGCAAAAAATACTTACGACACCCTAGTTTTAATCTTACGACACCGTAGTTTTAAACTTAAGACACCCGATTAGAAAATGTGTTTGTACACAAATTCCAAAAAAAGCTGAATGGGTATTAATGCATGCCAAACAGTTTTTTTTTGGAATTTGTGTACAAATACCTTTTCTGAATGGGTGTCTTAAGTTTAAAACTAGGGTGTCGTAGGTTTAAAACTAGGATGTCGTAAGCTTTTTTTGCTTTCTGAACGGGTGTCTTAGCTTTATAACTACGGTGTCGTAAGCTTAAAACTAGGGTGTTGTAAGTTTTTTCCTCGGGATATCGTAAAGATTTTTTAATAGGTATCGTGCGTATGTGGACCAATAAAAAGTAATGGTGCAGCCCACATAGGACTTGCTGCACCGAAAGCGATGTACAAAGTCTTTTCTCTGAGTGTTTATGGTAGATTTTCTAAATATTGTTGAGTTTCACGTATGCTTTTCCATGCTTTCAATCATTAATGTCAAAATCAATGCTAAGGGATAATGCCTTTGTAAAAGGCTTGGTCTAATACTTTGGTTTATTGTGCCAAAAATTTACATTATATATCATCGAAATGATAACAGGCCTATTTTCATAATGCAATTTTCTATCTAACTTATGAGGTTCTGGTGATGACCATTAAATATTAACAGTAATAAAGGGCCTACATGTCTAATGGATATCAATTATTTCTAGCTTATCCAAAAATCAATAATTTATTGCAGGACTTATCTATCTTGACAATTTTCTATAAATATAATGACATTACGTTAGATGATTTGCATGATATATGCTATTGCTAAAGAAAAACATCATTTAATTAGAGAGAGATATATGCTAATGTTAAAGAAAAACATCATGATGAAGCAATATTAAGACAAATCTCATTGTGATCAAGGAGCTTGCTTCCTCCCACAGCAGAGCACAATAATTGCCATATTCTCGTTATAAGAAAGTGATCTATTTGTTGTGACGAACTTATTATGATAAATAATTTTCATCGCTATATTTTTCTTTATAATTGCGAAATCAAAATTGCATTCACCGATGAAATTTAATATCATCGTAATACGTCTGCTCTATTATGGTGAAATATTATTTCATCGTAACAAGGCTTAATTTATTTTAATTAAAATTATTCTTTTTGTTTAAAAAAAATTTCGTCATAATAAATTTGCTTATTACGATAAAATTTAATTTTATCGTAATAAGTCTTAATAGAAATAAAGAAATTATTTTTATATTTTAAGCTATTATGGTAAAACAAAAATATGTCGTAATAATTTGCACTATTATGGTGAAATATTATTTCGTCATAATAAGATTTAATTTTATTTTAATTAAAATTATTCTTTTTGTTCTATTACGATAAATTTTTTTTTTACTGTAATAAAGCTGCTTATTATGGTAAAATATTATTTCATCGTAATAAGGCTTAATTTTATTTTAATTAAAATTATTATTTTTATTCTATTATGATGAAAAAAAATTGCCATAATAAAGCTGCTTATTACTGTAAAATTTAATTTCATCGTAATAAGTGTTAATAAAAATAAAAAAATTATTTTTATATTTTGAGCTATTACGATGAAACAAAAATTTTATCGTAATAACCTGCACTATTACACAAAATATTATTTTATTGTAATAAAGTTTAATTTTATTTTAATAAAAATTATTTTTTTGTTCTATTACGACGAAGAAAAAATTTTACCTATTTATTACAGTAAAATTTAATTTTATCGTAATAAGTCTTAATAAAAATAAAAAAATTATTTTTATATTTTAAGCTATTACAGTGAAACGAAAAGTTCATCGTAAGCTATTACAGTGAAATATTATTTTGTTGTAATAAAATTTAATTTTATTTAAATTAAAATTATTTTTTTTTTATTTTATTACCTTGAAGAAAAAAATTCGCCTTAATAAATTAGCTTATTACGGCGAAACGTGTTTTTGCCGTAATAGGTGAATTTTCTGCTACCGCTCTCACCCGCGAAAAAATATCTTTCCCCTCTTTTTTTTTTTTTTTGCCCTTTTCCCTGAACAGCTTTCACCATCCTCCCACTCCTCCTCTTCTTCGACGGAGTTCGGCCCCACTGGAAGCCAAACTCGAGTCGTTCCACTGCAGGGGATGCCGGTGCTGTAAATAGAAAGCGGCGGCGGCGTTGTTTCGGATCGTATCCGAACGTCTCGCCGTTTTTCCTTCTCCGACGGACGGATGGACGGCGGGATCCTCGGTGCTTCTCCGGCCGGTCTCAACTGTTGGAAAGCGACGCCTCTGGCCGGCGGTAGCTCGTAGGTTTCTCATCTTCTCTTCTCTCTTGAACTCCGAATTCTTTTCTTTGCTAAGAAGATGCGCAAAGAGAGATCTGGTCAAATAAAACAGGAGGTAGTAATGTTCTTTGTGCCCTTGTATCATCATATGTATACTGATTTTTGAGTTTGTATATCAAATTAGCATATGTGATGCTTGAATATGAAACACAGTCCCAATAAGATGTCTACTGATAATTCAATATTCCTGGTTTTTTTTTAGCATTTGGGTACTACATTTTAGTATAAATATTTGTTTGTCTCTGAACTCTCATGTGAATTGCGAGCCACTGTTGTAACAGAAGCACCAGAAAATTGCCAGCTGTTTCTTGTGTTTGTAAATGTAGCCTTTTCATTGTTTCTCAAATCTTTTATGTTTTACCAAACCGGTTACTGATGCTTGTGGCAGACTTGAGAATATTGGTTTTGAGATAAACAATCTCCAACAATTGGCTTGGGGTCTGGTAATCATCTCTATCAAAGTCATGTTACACTTAATATTTTTCACACCTTGGGGCAATTTGTTTTTCGATTCATGTTGATAATGTTTCCCCCTTTTGCAGGATGAGAAGATGAATACAATTGAGGACAAGCAAGTGTGCTTTGGTCTTTGCAATCTTTTAAAATGAGATAATCGGGATGTATTTTGGGAATTTAAGATTTTTTTTCATAATATTAGCAATTAATAGAATTGAGCTGGGGATATGAATGCGGTAATAATATTTTGGTTAACTCATCGATCACATACTTCTCATGATTTTGCTCTCACTAGGGGATGAAATGACTATTGCATCTTCTCACTTGAGCACAAGGATTTGCACTTGTTGCATGTTATGTATGACCCAATTCTATGAGCATGTAGAGGCCACAGGTGTACATTTTGTGTATGCAGTTGGCTATTAGGCTAATCACCTTGAGGGTTGGTGGCATTTACCATGACAGTATCATGTAGCCCCTTCATATTAATGTCCATTATTCTTAATTAGGTTTATGATACCATATGAGTTCTAAAGGAATATTAACTCTTAGATATCTACAATGCTGATAGTTTTAAAGGAGTGTTAAATGTTAGATATCTGTAGTGCCGAAAATGCCTAGAGGTTAAGTAAAAAAGCATCTGTGGTATTGCTAATATTCCAATTCTGAATGAAGATTTAGGGGTTTTAGATTAGTGCGATATTGATAGAGGGTTCTAGAGACCGTCACCAGGTAAAGTTTGTACTTACAATCAGGTAGCTTGTCCTGTTATTTTGAAGAACTGTAACCTAGTAACCTATGTTTGATGAGATGGGGAATCTTCATCAGACTGGTGACCATGTAGATGATTGATAATCGAACAATGAGATTCACCATTAAATTATAAGGATAAAATCCATGTCAAAGCTATATTCTCCTATGAATGGCATGACTATTAGTTTTAACTTTTAAACTCTTCTTTGTTTAACTCTGAGAGATAGGATATTTCTTTGTTTCTTTTTGTGATAATGCACCAACTCCAAAGTCACCTTTGCAAGTGGCCATAAAAAAAAAAAAAATTATGTAAGCCATCATCATGTTAAGAACGCAAATGATAGAAGCCACTTGAGATGCATTAATGGATTTTATATGGTTGGTTTGATGGAAACTTGGATGTATCCCTTATCTAATTCTTCCTATGCAGGGCATCTCTCAATTCTTCTCCTTGTTGTTGCCACAGTTCTGAGAGCAACTCCTTCCGCCTAATACTTTTGTCAAACACTTCTGTAACCTTTTTTTTATTATTATTCATTTTCTTAATGAACTGTGAGTAGTTTTTGCTCCTGCTCTTTCTCTCTCTTGAGAAAACAAAGTCTTCACTTAATATGTACTGTCATAGAAGGCAGCACTATATAACATTGGTTTAAGAACTTGTAAATTTTGAGAACTGAATGAGTCATTTAGATCAGTTGACCAGTGCTAAGAAAAAGCATGACCTTTTTGAAGAACAAAGCATTATTTCATTGGTTAGTGTGAGCTTCTTGGCTTGCATGTTCCCTATTTATTCTGATTTGCTGCAGATGAACTAATTGACACCCACCTGGGTGTACTAACAAAATACAATTGTATAGATGATTTTTAATAGGGTCATTGTCTTACTTTTTCCCCCTTAGCCGTAGAATAATGGGACACAGCCAATGTTCTGCTTAGCTTTTTTTGAGCATTGTTTGACTACGTACTCACCTCAAATATACTATAAACACAACCATCCTAAGCATCTAATGAAAGAAAATTTCAAAGGGGGTGTGGATATGGGGCTATTCTTATTGATACTTATTATCATCTTTAAAATTGTTATGTGATCAACATACTTTTATTTCGGTATTTATTATAGTGTCATTTTAAATATATCATTTTTGGCCCAATGGTGCATTGTGTCTAATTTATCTTGTGAAAACCTATGTGTGGTCAACAACGTAATTATTATTTATTGTTACCCACATTTTGGATTGATCAATACAATGTCATTGGAATTTTGGCCGCAAGCAATAAGAACTTGTTTCTTGTGTTAAATCCATCATCTATAGGTTTCTCTTTCATGAGCAATATCCCTTGTATTGTGTGCCAATGTCATGTGGGGAGCTCATCATATACACTTCTTTGATTTAAAATTACCATATAGATTTCGTAGCTAAAATGGATGATATTTTATAGATAATGCAAGGTGTCATGGATATAATTTATAAAGCCATCAAATATGTGAAGTCAAATATATCATTTACATAAGAAATTTCTTTTGGTTGGTAATTGATATGGAGAGTGCTTAGAGCTAGTTATAGGGCTTCAAATAAAGATAGTTCACAAATGTTCCAAGTTTGTAGTATCACAAAAGTTTCATATTATGATTATTCTTTTTTGACAAAATTTATTATCTTAAATTATTATTATTTCTTTTCAGAGAGATTCTGTTATGGGAGAGGAGCCATCAAGACTTCATCTGCGGAATACTCTTCATTTTGACAAAAGAAAAAATCAATAGATAAATGAAAGAGTTGAAGATACCCATATAAGTTTTATCAATTAAAAATATAATATTCTTAAATGTAATGTTTTATACTAAACATGTTGAATTTTTTTCCATTGCAGGCACAGTTTGTTTTTAGGTTCTAGATCTGGTTATAAAAGGGGATGGGGTCCACTACCGAAGGATACGTCGAGAACTAAAGGTAGTTCTTCATCTTCTGAAAACTCATAATTAAAGAATGACCTACATGAGTGCCGAGAGCTCATCACTCAGCAACAGAAGATCATCGAGGATCTAAAGGTGATGACTGATGAGCTCACTACTTACATGCGACAGCTAGTGCCTGGATTTCCTCCTAATAGATCCCAGACCTCATTTCCTCCATAGTATATGTATTTTTTTTAATTATGTATTTTCAAAAACATTGTATATGATGATTTTATTGAAATGAATGAAAATTTTTATTAATTTTTTTGTAAAAATTTTGAAGCAGAAAATTATTTCTAATCTTGTCGCTTTAATATTATATTAAATTATTATAATAGATACAAAATAAAAAAAATTTATTACAGCGAATTGTTTTTGCTGTAATAGAAAGCTATTACGGAGAAATTAAGTCATCGTAATAGGTTAGAAGTTATTACGGTGACTTAATTTTGCCGTAATAACTTGTCATAGGTTACAAGTAATTACGGCGAATTATTTTCATCGTAATAGGAAGCTATGACGGTTAAATTAAATTATCGTAATAGATTTTATTAAAATATATTTTTAAAAAAATTTATAATGATGATATATTTTTGTCGTAATATATTATTTATTATGATGAAATTAAAATCATCGTAATAAGTTATTACGATAATAACTTATTACGATGATTTTAAAATGTACTGCGATGAACTTTTTAACGTCCTAATAACTTATTACGGTTGTATGTATTGCGATGAATTAATTCTATCATAATAAGTCATTTTTCTTGTAGTCTCTCCCTTTCTCCTCCACCTTTCCACTTAAGGTGAGAGAGAAGGCAATTTTATCCCTATCATAAAACTCAAATCATTACAAAATCAAATACACATTAAACGCAGTCTATTTTCTCTCCTTGACTCTCTCTCCAACCATCCGTATCTCGTAACACTAAATCCATCCGTTCCATATCCTTATCTCGCAATGCATCCCTTCTATATCCTTACTAGCAATACTAAGCCGGTCCCTTCCATAGAACCTAGATCACTTTTCTTTTATTCCCCACTAAATTCAAATACACATCACACAACCTCAGGTGCAAAATATGTGGTTAAGTGAGACAAATGATTTCGTAAGCAATGGACACTACTATGTCTGTTACGGAGTAGACCAAGTTCCATAATAATTTACTTGTTTCAAAGATTTCGGCAAGCAAATTGCTATTAATTTGCAGCGTAAATGCTTTAAAAAAAGAAAAAACTTGAATAATTTTCTTCCTCAAATGCATAAAATGAGTTGGATACTCTTAGGATCTTATTATCATGGTCTACAGTCAAAGTATCAAGAGACCTATCAACACCATACATGACACTGGAAAATGCAGCTCAAAATTGTCGACTTCGTTCAAAAATAGTTGCTTCCGTAGAACCGTTTCAGAAACTCAGAGGTCCCCTGGTCTTTGGGGCCCAAGTCCTGCACAAGCCCTCCACGCCAACAACGGACTGGCCCAATTACATGGTGCCATTGATTCGCATGCTCAACAATGTTGCTAAGCTCCTCCATTCCTTCAAAGAGATGCATATCAATTACCTGTTCCCAAAGACAAAAACAACACAAATTAATCAGAATAGTGCTTGCAAGCACATGGTTAACCAGAATACCAAGAAGAAAATAAGATTCCGATAATGAGTTTTTTTATTAAGAGATGCCACTCAACAAGAGTAGGTTGTGTTACATATTTAAAGAAATATATCCTAACTAATTGGCATAGAAAAAGCTAATAATCAGCTACTAACATATATGACAACAAGCTAATAATAGATATGACAACCTGTTGGTAATATTTTCTTAGTTTGCAAAACTACCACTGGTGTTTGAATTTGTTGCAGTCAAACTTGTTTCATCACCCATATCTCACCATTGATATCTGGATTATTGTAAGAGTTATCACCCTTATCTCTCCGATCACCTTTATCACACCATTGACTTTTACAACTAACATTATTTTGAAAGTTGCTGAGCTGTTGGAGATGGTTAATATCCTCCCGCAAACTATGTCGGGACCGGAGATATAGTTTGTTTTAAAAATTTGCCAGGGAAGCTTTGGACATGGATTTCGTGAAGATATCAGCAACTTGAAGATGAGTGAAGATATGGCAGATGATTAGCAAGCCAAGAGCAACTTGATCGTGCACAAAATGGCAGTCTAGCTCGATGTGTTTACTTCGTTCATGGAACACATGATTGACTGTCATATGAAAAGCGTTGATGTTATCGCAATACAGAACATGAGAAGAGGGAAGAGCAAGTTGAAGATCTTTTAGAAGGAACGCTAGCCATGTCAGTTCGGCAGCAATGTTTGCCATAGCTCGATATTCGACTTCAGTGCTAGAACGAGAAATGGTAGGCTACTTTTTTGAGCACCAAGAGATTAGATTTCCTCCAAGGAATATACAGTAACCTGTCGTGGAGTGCCGAGTAGTAGGACAATCAGTCCAATCTGCATCAGAATAAACACATAGATCAAGTGTAGTAGGGGAAGTAAAATATAAACCTGTGTCAGTTGTGCCTTTAACATAATGAAGTGTTCATTTGACAAGTTTTAAATGAGCAATAGTAAGATGATGCATGAATTGAGAAACATAATTGATACTAAAAGAAATATTTGGCCGTGTTAACATTAAATATTGCAAAGCTCCAACAAGGCCTCTGTAATGAGTAACATCATCAAGTGGGACAACAGTGGATGAGAGTTGAATTTTCGACTCGAATGGAGTACTCATAGGTTTACAACCTTCTATTTCAGCCCGTTCCAACAGTGTCGTGGCATAATGAGTTTGAGACAAAAAAAGACCATAAGAAGTTTGACTCATTTGTATACCAAGAAAATGATGTACGGTTCCCAAATCTTTCATTGCAAATTACCTACTAAGAAGCAGAACAAAAGTATCAATAAGCTTCGGATTGGAACCTGTAAGTAGCATATCATCGACATAAAGAAGTAAAACAAGTGAACCAAGATGAGAGTGATAAATAAATAATGATGGATCAGCCAAACTACAGAAAAAATCATAGGAAAGAAGAAAAGAACTGAAACAATTGAACCAAGCACGAGGTGCTTGTTTTAAACCATATATGGCCTTCTAAAGTTTGCAAACAAAGGAAGATTGTTGTGGATCCACCATTCCCAGAGGTTGGAGCATATCTTCTGAAATGTGCCCATGCAAGAATACATTCTTTACATCAAGTTGCCGAATAGACCATCGTTGGTAGAGAACAATAGTGATGATGAGACGAATTGTTCCAGGTTTGATGACTGGTGAGAAGGTTTCAGAAAAATTAATTCCATCAATTTGATGATATCCTTTGGCTACTAATTGTGCTTTTAGTCAGTCAAGTGAACCATCAGGTTTGAGTTTTACCTTGTACACCCATTTTTAACCGATAACATTCATTCTAGAAGTATGTGGGACTAGAGTCCACGTTTTATTTTTATGTAAAGCAACGAGCTCCTCTTCCATTGCTGCCTTCCAACCGGAATGAGCCAGGGCTTGTCTTTTGAAATCATAGAGGACAGATGAACATTCAAGCCATACTTTGGATTAAGCTTAACAATACCACTCCTTGCACGAGTTACCATGGGATGAGATGGTAGTGGAGGTTGTTCTGCTGAGCTGGTTTCAGAGGTGGATGAAATAAGGGGCACGTCAAGTGATTATGATGGTTGAGGCAACAGTAAGGACTGAGTAGAAGAAATAGGTGATCGAGATTGTGGAGACATCGTTTATGGGGATAGTGGTGTGGACATATTTGCATCAGAGGAGATATTGGGGACAAATTGGGTGACATGTGAATTAGGTGGGGGTCAAGAGAAGTGTTGGATGGGGTATCTATTTGTATTGTATTGGTTGAAAGTTGTGCAGATGGTAAAGGAATATCAATTAGAGAATTTGATGTGGCAACAACCTATCCAGGAGAAAATTCAAAATGAAGAATTGTGAGCAAGAGTTAAATATACTAATAATAGATTTAGCTAAAAAGATTTTGACCCAGGTTTGTAAGGAAAACATGACTCATCAAAGACAACGTGTCTCGAAATAAAAAAAAATCTGTGGGAGGATGAAAATATTTATAGCCTTTATATTAATCACTATATCCTACAAATACACAATGGACTATTTTAGGATCAAATTTATTCCGTTTAGTGTCCCAAGTGTATGGGAAGCATTTCGAACCGAAAATACAAAGAGAATGATAAATTGGGTGTGTGCCGTGCAAAATGAAATATGGACTATTAAAGTGTGAAGCAAATGAAGGAAGTCTATTAATAAGATAAACAACAGTAGAGAAAGCTTCAACCCATAGTGATAATGGTGCACCAGAATGAAACAACATGGTCATCCCAAGTTCACGAATAACACGATGCCTCCTCTCAACAATACCTGTTTGCTCAGGAGTATGTGGGCAAGATTTATGATGAACAATCCTTGTAGACAAAAAATGATTTGAGAGTTTTGAATTGACAAACTCACCTCCATCATCTGAATGGAAAACTTTTATTTTTTTGTTGAACTGACGGTCTACATATTTTTCAAAAGCAATAGACACTTTAAAAAATCAGATTTTTGTTTTAATGGAACAATCCACATATATTTAGACCAATCATCAACAAAAGAAGCATAATACCAAAAATTTTTAATTGATAAAATGGGAGCTTGTCCCCATAAATCATAATGAATTTTGTCAAAACAACCATTACTAAAATTTTCAAAACAACTAAAAGGTAGCTTGCTAAGCTTTCCTAACTGATAACTATCACACAAGTGTTCTGATTTGATTGACCCTACAACATCAATTAAACCTTTATTTTTTAAAAGTTGCAAAGCAGAAATTTAAGGATGCCCCAGTCCTAAAACGATAAGAGAAATGCAATTCTGAAGAGTTGGACAGAACATACAGATCACCCTTGTGCTTCCCTATTATTATGGATTGCCCTATTTTTCTTTCCTTGACATGAAAATCAGCATTAGTAAACTCACAATTAATAGGATATTGTTGAGTTAATTGACTTATAGACAATAAATTCTTTATTAAACTAGGGACTAGTAAAACATCAGGAAGGGAGATTGTTTGATTTTTTTGTCTAATAGATGAATCTCCTACTCAAACGATTGGAAGGGAAGAACCATCGCCTAATATTATTGAATCAGAACCATTATACTTACGAATATTTATTAACATATCTAACTTACCTGTCATATAATTAAAAGCACCTATGTCTGAAGTCCATTCAGTATCTGCAGTGGTATTGTCTAAGGTAAGCACTGCAAGAGCCTATGGAATGTCTTCCTGTTGCGTAGGCTTCTTGGGTATCCACTAACAAAATTTTGCAATATGTCCCACAACTCCACAGTATTGACATTTTTCTTCATGATAGAGGTTCCATTCTGTTTGGGTCATGCGACGTTCATCTGGTGGAGGAGGTATCTTCTGCTGTGTGTTCGAAACTGCTGTTCTACCTTGATTTGAGTTCCTTGATTGCTGTGCTTGGAAACCACGTTCAGTGGATGAAAACTTGGGAGTGTTTGCAGTACGCGACTGTTGTTGGCCATAAAAAGCTACTTGAGGATGGAATTGTGTATCAACATGACCTGAGAACCAGTTCCATCTTTTGTCAAAATTTTGAAGTTAAGCAACCAACTCAGTGTACGTTGGTCTAGGAGGCTTCAACATGGTTGTGGTAAAAGTTTCATATTGGGAACCAAGACTTGTCAAAAGATAAAAAACTTTTTCGTTGTCGGAGATAGGTTTGCCAATGGCAACCAAATTATCACACAGACCTTTGAAAACCCAAGTGTATTCGCAGATTATTTTGTCATCCTCTTTACGAAGATAAGTAATTTATTGGCGAAGATAAAATTTTCGTTCTTGAGAATCTTGAGCATAGGAGTTTTGAAGCGTTTCCCAAACACTTTGGGCTGTGTCAATGCCAAATACAAGAGCAAGTGCCTCCTCTTAGAGTGTTCCAATTATCCAACCCTGGAGAGGGCGATCGGATTTTTGCCAAGCAATAAATTCATCTGGCAATTTAGTTTGGGATGGTTTTGCTGCTAGGGAATTGTTTGTAGTAGGTGTGACATATTTGGTTGGGGATGGGGTTTTATTGTTAAGGTCTTGGCTTTCAGCAAGAGCCAAAGCTTGCTCTCGCCAAAGAGGATAGTTGGAGGGGGTAAGTTTGAGGGTAACGAAATTTTCGATATTCAATGATAATGAAGTCATGGTGGGAAGAAAAAGAAGAAATCTAGCTCTGATACCAAGAAGAAAATAAGACACTGATAATGAGTTTTTTTGATTAAGAGATGTCACTCAACAAGAGTAGGCTGTGTTATATATTAAAGAAATATATCCTAACTAATTGGCATAAAAAAAGCTAATAATATAATAGCAAGCTAATAACAGATATGATAGCCTGTTGGTAATCTTTTTTAGTTTGCAAAACTACCACTAATGTTTGAATTTGTTGCAGTTAAACTTGTTTCATCACTCATTCTCGCCATTGATATCTGGATTGTTGTGAGAGTTATCACCCTTATCTCTCCGATCACTCTTATCACACCATTGACTCTTACAACTAACATTATTTTGAAAGCTGTTGAGCTGTTGGAGATGGTTAATATACCACACCCATCTACAAATAATCATACTGTCAAGTCATAAGGGTAAAGCTTTTTTGTGCATTGGTACGCTTTAGCAAGGTGCATCGAAGGCATGCATTTTCTACACCTCGATGGAGGCAGGCAAGTTACTGGTTTTGCCTAGCCCATCAGGCATGCCAGAGGCATTGTCCTAACAACATCGAGTATTTGCATAATGTAGGATGAGCAAAATAGAGGAAGTGCAGCAAAATTCATCATCAAGTGACTGGCTGTGGTGAATTCTGAAGCATGAGTAGAAAACTAGAAATAGCCCTTGATGACGTCAAACAAAATTGACCATTCATCAAAAGAAAGGAAAGACCCACACCCACAAATGTGAAAGGCATCAATGAAGGTGTATACATGAAGTATCTAAGTGTTTTAATAAAAATCAGAACATAGAATATTTTATACAAGTATCGGACATAGATCCGCAAAGTATCCAATGAGTAACAGTATTCATCACAAACACAACATGTAATTGAAGTATCTGTGCTTCCTGGACAGAAACTAATTATATCCAGATACAGAGAGCATAATGTCAGGATTGGAGAACACGGTTCAAAGATATCAAAACAACATATGTAACTCTCATTGATGCTATGCAATGAAGCAATTCGTTTTAATGGTAATGAAGGACAAACAATGAGTCAGGTTCATGCTCTAGTCTATCACCAATAAGTCACCTCTAAGAGAGAGAGAAGTAACAACATTTCTTGGAACTTCAACAAGCACTAACAACCCCTGAATTACTTTGCTTTTAAACTCAAACAGGCCAGCCAGTCGGACTGGAGAACTAGTGAACTATCCCCATCTTGTCTGATTATGCAATTAGATTGGATTTGCATGTAGACGTAGTAAAAGTCAAGTTGAACCGGCTGGTTTTCAAAAAATCAGTGAACCGGCTACTTAGGAGGTAATTGGATGGATCTTGTGATATAAAAAATAGAAAAATCCTATAGTTTTCCACCAGGTGATCTTTTGATGGCTCTATAAGTAGAATCAGTTAAACAGTCGAGTTTTTAGAACCACATAGTTTCGCTCTGCTAATGGTTTAATTGGACTAGTAGGCGGGCTCTTTAAGGATAGCAGCTAACTTCAAAACTGAATGATTGGTGAGAGCTGGCTTAGAGGAAGGAATTGCTACTGTGGACTGATGGGGCCAATTGACCCCATGAAAAATAAAATTTTTTGGACGGCTCCAAAGGCCGACGGCTCCAAGACCGACGGCCCCAAAGGCCGACACCCGACGATCGACGGCCCCAAAGGCCGACACCTCCAAAGCATCCAAGACCGATGGCCCCAAAGGCCGACACCCGACGACCGATGGCCCCAAAGGCCGACACCTCAAAGGCGTCCAAGACCGACGGCCCCAAAGGCCGACATCTCCAAGACCGACGGCCCCAAAGGCCGACGGCTCCAAGACCGACGGCTCCAAGACCGACGGCCCCAAAGGCCGACACCTCCAAGGTGTCCAAGACCGACGGCCCCAAAGGCCGACATCTCCAAGACCGACGGCCCCAAAGGCCGACACCCGACGGCCCCAAAGGCCGACATCTCCAAGACCGACGATCCCAAAGGCCGGCACCTCCAAGACCGGCACCTCCAAGGCCGGCACCTCCAAGACCGATGGCCCCGACGCCCAACGGCCCCAAAGGCCGGCATCTCCAAGACCGACGGCTCCAAAGGCCGATGGCTCCAAGACCGACAGCCCCAAAGGCCGACATCTCCAAGACCGACGACCGACGGCCCCAAAGGCTGACATCCGACGGCCCCAAAGGCCGATATCTCCAAGACCGACGGCCCCAAAGGCCGACCCCCGACGCCCGACGGCCCCAAAGGCCGACATATCCAAGACCGACGGCCCCAAAGGCCGACACCCGACATCCGATGGCCCCAAAGGCCGACATCTCTAAGACCGACGGCCCCAAAGGCCGACACCCGACATCCGATGGCCCCAAAGGCCGACATCTCTAAGACCGACGGCCCCAAAGGCTGACGGCCCCAAAGACCGATACCTCCAAAGTCGGCGGGCCCGGCACTTCCCAGGTGGCCCTGGCACTCCAAGCTAGCCGGCCCCGGCACTTCCCAGCCGGCCACGGCGTGTCCAAGCTAGGCGGCCCGGCACCTCCCAGGCGGCCCCAACACCTTCTTAGCCGGCCCCCTACGTCTCCAAACAAGTCGGCCCCGGCACCTTCAAGCTAAGCAGCCCCGGCACTTCCCAGCCGGCCACGGCGTGTCCAAGTTAGGCGGCCCCGGCACCTTCCTAGCCGGCCCCCTACGTCTCTAAGCAAGTCGGCCCCGGCACCTTCCAAGCTAGGCGGCCCCGGCACTTCCCAGCCGGCCACGGCGTGTCCACGCTAGGCGGCCCGGCACCTCCCAGGCGGCCCTGGCATCTTCCCAGCCAGCCCCTATTTCTCCAAGCAGGTCGGCCCGATACTTCCTCCGCATCTCCAGTCCCGCCGAGTTGGCCAAGGCCATCCCCGGCCAGCCCGACTCGGCCTCGGTGTCTCCAGTCCCGCCGAGTCGGCCTAGGCCATCCCCGGCCGGCCCGACTCGGCCCCGGCGTCTCTAGTCCTGCCGAGTCGGCCAAGGCCATCCCGGGCCGGCCCGACTCGGCCCCGGCGTCTCCAGTCCCGTCGAGTCAGCAAAGGCCATCCCCGGCCGGCCCGACTTGGCCCCGGCGTCTCCAGTCCCGCCGAGTCGGCCAAGGCCATCCCAGGTCGGCCCGACTCGGCCCCGGCGTCTCCAGTCCCGCCGAGTCAGCCCCGGCATCTCCAGTCCCGCCGAGTCGGCCAAGGCCATCCCCAGCCGGCCCGACTCGGCCCCGGCGTCTCCAGCTCCGCCGAGTCGGCCAAGGCCATCCCCGACCAGTCCGACTCGGCCCCGGCGTCTCCGAATCCATCGAGTCGGCCCCGCCCCGGCACTGCCTTGCCAGCGGGACGGGCCCTAGCCATCTCGGGTCGACCCGGCTCGGCCCTGATAAGACGGGATTCCCCAGTTCCCGCCAGATCAGCCCCAGCGGTTCAAGAAACCGCCTCTTTGACATGCGCCGCCCGACAACACCAGACGCGCGCCGCCCGACAGCGCCGACGCGAGCCGCCCGATAGCCCCGCCGACTGATTGGACGTAGCTCGCTGACCAGCCCAGATTCACGCAAGGGCTCAGCAGATCTTCTGACTCATGCAATTCCCTGTGATCATGCCAGGATCAACCCCTATAAAAAGATGAATCCACTCACCAAACAGGTACACGCGATAACCCCCAAAATCGCCATCTCAACTCTCAGAAAGGAATTCCTCCTCTCGAAGATCCCCCTTTTTCCACACAAAACAGGGCTCACTCGGGCCCTTCTTCAGCTGTGACCTCAGACACTAACTTGGCCGTCGGAGGGTCCCACCGGGGACCCCATCCGGTCCCGAGACTTCTTTGCAGGCAACCCGGCGAGGCGAGGATTCGAGGAGCGCCTCCATTCCTGTCGTCCAGGAGAGGTGATTAAGCATCATCAGATTGGTGCGCCAGGTAGGGGGGATAAGAAAAAATAGCGAACGTTCTCCCTGAGCTACATCTTTCATCCCCTCTCTTCTTTCAGAAGCCATGGCGGTGACCCGAGCTCAGGACGCCTCCATCAGCTGCCCAGCGGGGTTTCCCCCGCCAACTAGACAGCAGGAGGCCAATCCCCCTGCTGCCGACCCTCCGGTCGCCTGTCCACCGCCGAACGCCGCTGTCCAAATAGCAGAGCAGCTGGCAACCCTCTCCCAGCAAGTTCAGAATCTCACTGCCATGGTCCACGGGCTCCAGCAGCAGCAGTCCGTGGCCATCCAGCATCAGACCGCTCCCCCCGCTAGTCAATAGTCGGCGAGGGGAGGTTCTCCTCGGCGGGAGGCCGGTCGGCAAGGGACCGGCCGATGTCAAGTTTCCCCTAGGAAGCCTCGACGCGAGCCTCCAAGCGGCCATGGTCCCCTGACCACGGCCCCAATGAATTTCCTCCCAAGCCACATCATCACGAGGAACCTAGGCGGAAGTCCCGACTCCCGTCTCCATCTCCTTCTGCCTCCTCTTCTTCTTCTTCCTCCGAGCCATCTCGAAGGGCCCCGACGATCAACCGCCAGGCGGAGGAACGCCTGGAGGAGTACAACAGGCATCTCAACGAGCTCGCCAAGAAGATCAACCATTAGCCGGAGGAAGAGTTCGACACTCATCCTCCTTACACTCGCCGCATACTGGAGGAACCGGTTCCCTTCAGGTTCCGCTTCCCCTAGGTGGACCCGTACAATGGTACGACGGATCCTCTCGATCATCTCGAGAGTTACAAAGCAATAATGCAAATCCAGGGCGCTTCAGACGCCCTTCTCTGCAAAGCCTTTTCCACCACTCTGCGGAAGGCCGCCCATGCATGGAACTCACGCCTGCCCCCTCACAGCATCGACTCCTTCCGGGAGCTGGAGAGGGCATTTTTGGCCCACTTTGATGCCTGCCGCCGGATCCCAAGGATGGCAGACAGCCTCTTCTCTGTCTGCCTGAAGGAAGGAGAGTCACTGCGGGACTTCGTGTCCTGATTCAAAACCGCTGCCCTCGAGGTCTACCATCTCGACGATGCGGTGGCCACCCTGGCGCTGAAGCGGGGACTCCTTCCGTCCCACTTCACCTTCTCCCTGGATAAGAAGCCCCCAAGCTCTTATTCCGATCTTCTCCTCCGAGCTCAGAAATATATCCGCGCGGATGAAGTCGACCTCACCCACCGGGAGTCTTCGAAGAGCTCCAGCCATAAATCCGCTCGCCCTGAGCCGAGCGGACCTCCCCGACATTGCCGATCCAACTCACCTCGCTGGTCCGACAACAGGCACCGAAGCCCCGTTCCCGATGAGAGTAAGCTCACTCCTCTCCTTGCCCCTCGATCCCACATCCTGATGGAGATCGAGGGCAAGCCTTACCTCCAACGTCCTCCACCCTTAAAGAAAGGTGCACCCCGCGACGTGAGCCGCTACTGCCGTTTCCATCGGGATTACGGCCACGACACTGACAGCTGTTACAGCTTAAAGCGGGCCATCGAGGAGCTCATCCAGCGGGGCTACATCGGCAAGTATGTCCAGAAGATGCAACAGCTACTGCCGGCCATCATGGGGCCTCCACCAGCTCAAGCCACCGTCGACAACACTCCACCGGGGGGCATACAAACTAGGAGAGCTTGACGGGAAGCCCGTTCCACATACCTGGAATGCGGACGACCTTCGCCAGAATTACCAATGATGTACTCCCAGAAGCATAAGTAATAAAAAAGGCCCCTTCTGACGACATAGCTTGTCCTCCCTTGCGCCAAGTCTCTCAAAAGGAGCTCACTGGCATCGCGGCCCACGGGACACCACTCGGCCCGGCACGGCGGTGCCCCAGAGTCGGTTAAGACCCTAAAGGCTCTGTACCCGGCTGAGTCGCCACTTGGGCGGCACACAAACCCCCAAGCTGGTTCAAAAGGAGCTTACTGGTATCGCGGCCCATGGGACACCACTCGGCCCCGGCATGGCGGTGCCCCCGAGTCGGTTAAGACCCTAAAGGCTCGTACACGGCTAAGTCGCCACTTGGGCGGCACACAAACCCCCAAGCTGGTTCAAAAGGAGCTTACTGGCATTGCGGCCCACGGGACACCACTCGGCTCCGGCACGACGGTGCCCCCGAGTCGGTTAAGACCCTAAAGGCTCCGTACCCGATTGAGTCACCACTTGGGCGGCACACAAACCCTCAAGATGGTTCAAAAGGAGCTCACTGGCATTGCGGCCCATGGGACACCACTCGGCCCCGGCACGGCGGTGCCCCCGAGTCGGTTAAGACCTTAAAGGCTCCGTACCCGGCTGAGTTGCCACTTGGGCAGAACACAAACCCCAGGTTGGTTCAAAAGGAGCTCACTGGCATCGCGGCCCACGGGACACCACTCGGCCCCGGCACGGCAGTGACCCCGAGTCGGTTAAGACCCTAAAGGCTCTGTACCCGGCTGAGTCGCCCCTCGCAGCGGTTCTCACACCCCCGAGGCGGTTCAAAAGGAACCTGACGCTCTCGCTCTCAGGTCACCCTCCGGGGTTCAAAAGACTTCCAAACTCTGCGTTGGGAGAGGATTACTAGCCGCCCTCAGCTAGCCAAAGAAGGCACGCAGACGTCCATCCAAGGCAGCGCAAGATGCTAAGGTAAAAGTTCTACACTCCTTTCGCTTAGCCGATGCGGGGCACGCAAGCTCAAGGAGTGTGGGGGGCATTTGATGAGGCCAGTTGACCCCATAAAAAATAAAATTTTTTGAACGGCCCCAAAGGCCGACGGCTCCAAGACCGACGGCCCCAAAGGCCGACACCCGACGACCGACGGCCCCAAAGGCCGACACCTCCAAAGCGTCCAAGACCGACGACCCCAAAGGCCGACACCCGACAACCGACGGCCCCAAAGGCCGACACCTCCAAGACGTCCAAGACCGATGGCCCCAAAGGCCGACATCTCCAAGACCGACGGCCCCAAAGGTCGACCCCCAAAGACCGACGGCCCCAAAGGCCGATGGCTCCAAGACCGATGGCCCCAAAGGCCGACACCTCCAAGGCATCCAAGACCGACGGCCCCAAAGGCCGACATCTCCAAGACAGACGACCGACGGCCCCAAAGGCCGACATCTCCAAGACCGACGGCCCCAAAGGCCGACACCCAACGCCCGACGGTCCCAAAGGCCGACACCTCTAAGACCGGCACCTCCAAGGCCGACACCTCCAAGACCGATGGCCCCGACACCCGACGGCCCCAAAGGCCGGCATCTCCAAGACTGACGGCCCCAAAGGCCGACGGCTCCAAGACCGATGGCCCCAAAGGCCGACATCTCCAAGACCGATGACCGACGGCCCCAAAGGCCGACACCCGACGGCCCCAAAGGCCGACATCTCCAAGATCGACGGCCCCAAAGGCCGATATCTCAAAGACCGACGGCCCCAAAGGCCGACACCCGACGTCCCAAAGGCCGACATCTCTAAGACCGATGGCCCCAAAGGCCGACGGCCCCAAAGACCGACACCTCCAAAGTCGGCGGGCCCGGCACTTCCTAGGCGGCCCCGACACTCCAAGCTAGCCGGCCTCGGCACTTCCCAGCCGGCCATAGCGTGTCCAAGCTAGGCAGCCCGGCACCTCCCAGGCGGCCCCGGCACCTTCCTAGCCGGCCCCCTACGTCTCCAAACAAGTCGGCCCCGGCACCTTCAAGCTAAGCGGCCCCGGCACTTCCCAGCCGGCCACGGCGTGTCCAAGTTAGGCGGCCCCGACACCTTCCTAGCCGGCCCCCTATGTCTCCAAGCAAGTCGGCCCCGGCACCTTCCAAGCTAGGCGGCCCCGGCACTTCCCAGCCGGCCACGGCGCGTGTCCATGCTAGGCGGCCCGGCACCTCCCAGGCAGCCCCGGCATCTTCCCAGCCGGCCCCTACTTCTCCAAGCAGGTCGGCCCCGACACTTCCTCCGTGTCTCCAGTCCCGCCGAGTCGGCCAAGGCCATCCCGGCCAGCCCGACTCGGCCCCGGCGTCTCCAGTCCCGCCGAGTCGGCCTAGGCCATCCCCGGCCGGCCCGACTCGACCCCGACGTCTCTAGTCCCATCGAGTCGGCCAAGGCCATCCCGGGCCGGCCCGACTCGGCCCCGGCGTCTCCAGTCCCGCCGAGTCGGCCAAGGCCATCCCCGGCCAACCCGACTCGGCCCCGGCGTCTCCAGTCCCGCCGAGTCGGCCAAGGCCATCGCAGGCCAGCCAGACTCAGCCCCGGCGTCTCCTGTTCCGTTGAGTCGGCCAAGGCTATCCCGGCCGGCTCGACTCGGCCCCGGCGTCTCCAGTCCCATCGAGTCGGCAAAGGCCATCCCAGGCCGGCCCGACTCGTCCTTGGCGTCTCCAGTCCCGCCGAGTCGGCCAAGGCCATCCCCGGCCGGCCCGACTCGGCCCCGGCGTCTCCAAGTCCGTCCAGTCGGCCCCGTCCCGGCACTGCCTTGCCAGCGGGATAGGCCCCAGCCATCTCGGGTCGACCCGGCTCGGCCCTGATAAGACGGGATTCCCCAGTTCCCACCAGATCAGCCCCAGCGGTTCAAGAAACCGCCTCTCTGACGCGCGCCGCCCGACAATACCAGACGCGCGCCGCCCGATAGCGCCGCCCGACAGCGCCGACGCGCGCTGCCCGACAGCCCCGCCGGCTGATGGGACGTAGCTCGCTAACCAGTCCAGATTCGTGCAAGGGCTCAGCAGATCTTCTGACTCACGTAATCCCTTGTGATCATGCCAGGATCAACCCCTATAAAAAGGTGAATCCACTCACCAAACAGGTACGCGCGATAACCCCCAAAATTGCCATCTCAACTCTCAGAAAGGGATTCCTCCTCTTGGAGATCCCCCTTTTTCCACACAAAACAGGGCTCACTCGAGCCTTCTTCAGCTGTGACCTTAGTCACTAACTTGGCCGTTGGAGGGTCCCGCCGGAGACCTCCTCCGGTCCCGGGACTTTTTTTGCAGGCAACCCGGCGAGGCGAGGATTCGAGGAGCGCCTCCGTTCCCGACGTCCAGGAGAGGTGATTGAGCGTCATCATGGACTTTTCAAAATAAGTTTTAAAGAGTATTTCTAACTTTGGTTAGCAGATTTGGCTTTAGAAAGAGAATATCCTCACTTGTTACCGCTAACGCCCCATTAATTTACACAATAATACCATGGCAAAAATTGGTATGGGGGCCTTTATCATAGTAAATCAGGTTATGATATACCCAAAATAGCTTGCATTAAGTAAGAAATAACGTTAAACCTTATTTTTATGCTACAGCAGAATTGCATTGCAGGAAGGCTTATAGTTACTTATAATGACACAAAAGGTAGAAGCATCTTAAATTACTCTCCACCAAGCACTTTCAGAAAGAAAATTTTCATGCCCATTTTAATAACGATCAAGACAAACTAAAAATTATTAGCATTACAACAAAACAGTAAAGTACTATGAAAAACTAATCATTGTTCTTGAATGACTTGATAAACTATTTAAGTGGTCTAGAACATTAAACACGACAAATTAAATACTAGAGGCAACAAAAGTAAACCACAAACTCTTAACGTTTAAGTAAGAGGGGATTACTGTCTAGTGAGGAAGAAGTGCCACTATCAAAAACATCAGAACACTCCACTAAATGATGATTTATATTGTATTCATCCTCCGCACAACTTTGTTGAATGTTCAAAGGGTTTTGTGATTTTTGAATTGCCTCCAACTCCATAGTAACTTCTTTCATTGTAGGTCGTTTCTTTCCATTTAAGTTTAAGCATTGCCTTGCCAAGTAAGCAACAGCCAATATCTCCTCTTTCTTGCCTTGCATCATCACTTGAGATTCAAGAATGTCAAACAGATGGTTCTCCTCCATCGAGAGAATGAAATATGTGGCTAAACTTCTGCTGCCTTCTGTCCTTGTTGATGATATCGGCTTTTGTCCAGTTAGAAGTTCAACAAGGACTACACCAAAGCTATAAACATCACTCTTATCTGTGAATTGACTTGATTGAAAATACTCTGGATCCAAATACCCCCATGTGCCCTGTACTAGAGTGGTTACATGAGTTTGATCAATGGTAACTGACCTTGAAGTCCCAAAATCTGCTACTTTTGCTCTATACTTATCATCTAAGAGTATGTTGGTAGACTTGATGTCCCGATGGTAAATGGGTGTGGAAGCAGCTGAATGTAAGTAGGAAAGTGCTCCTGAAACCTCTGAAGCAATCCTTAAGCGCATATCCCAAGTCAAAGGAAACTCCTCATTTTGGTCATGGAGAAACTGGAAAAGGGTACCATTAGGGATGAATTCATAAACCAACATAGGAACTTCAGTCTCCAAGCAACAACCCAAAAGCTTAACAACATTCCTGTGGTTAATCTGTGAAAGAATGACAACCTCATTAATGAATTGCCTGAGTTGTCCTTCGTCAAGTAATTTGGATTTCTTCACTGCAACAATTAGCCCGTCTGTCAACATCCCTTTATAAACTGTGCCCTGCCCTCCCTGGCCAAGTAATCTAGTCACATTGTAATGGTCTGTGGCCTTCTCTAACTCCTTTGAGCTAAACATTTTGACTTTGTCAACATTGACTTCACCTGAAGACAGCTGTTCTTGCAACAATAAACCACCATTCCGTTTGAAGAACTTTTCCTTAAGTTTTCTCTTCTTTCTTTTCTTTAATACTTTGCGCAACCACCATGCACCAATAAGTAGCAGCAACAACCCCAGGGCCCCGCCAATGCCTGCATAACTCATCAAATAAACAAAGATATAGAAGAGAGGCGAGAAATGGTTAGATTTTTAACTTTAGCATCATCCGTTGCTATCTCAAAAATGCTACTTCAAGAGGCATATGTTTATGATCTAACCAAGAGGATAATTTTTACGGCAACATTCCACTGTAAATTGTCACTGATTTCAATTAGCCAACTCCAATACGACATTACAAAGCTCATTCTATACACCGATTGGCTTTGGTAGCTTTGATAGCCTTTTAGCAAGACATGATGCATGAATATATATGAGGACCGATTGTCTTAAATCTGATTAAATTGATGCCAAAACAGTTGTTGACATCATACTACGAAATGAATCAAAAACCAAGATGGGGGACTGTAAGAGAATAATAAATTAAAAGTTACTGCACATTTTACATATTAAGAGAACAATAAATTAAAAGTTATTGTCTTTGGTGAAGTGGCTAGTGTTATATTGCTTCGCATTTTAACAGATGCAACGCACACCTCTTTCTAATCCTGATTGATTTGCTCTCTTAGTGCAGAAGAAAAGAGAAGTTATAAGTGGGAGTGCAAATGGTAATATCTTTTAAAAATCAGATTCTGAGGTGACTCTTCGTAAATTGTTGCCTATCATTTATGCTTTCTGTGTCCGCCTATCACTTCGTCAGCTTGAAGCAATCAAATTTGATCAGTTTGTATAACTTGCTTCCTGATTGAAATCAATATGTTCCAGCCTTACCGAAGGCCTTGTCTTGACACTGTAACTAGTGTTCTTAGTGCTAAGTGAACGATAACTCTGTCAAGACCAGTTCCAAACCCGGGTAAAAGAGAAGGGTTGCGTTAGGTAGCTGATAACCAATTTAAAACTTCATCAGATCCTTTAAAATATAAATCTACGAAATTAAACTATGCGAAGAGTTAGGATGTTTTCGTTAAAAGATGCATTGCATCTGCCTTCGAATGTTTCAAAAAATGGGTAAAGGGTACCGCACTAGCGCCTGTGCGATGATAAGTAAGCAAGGGTTCCTACACTATGGACGAGTGCAGATAAAGAAGTTAGTTAGTTGAGTTGAGTTGAGTGTTAAGTGAACGTTCATTCTTTCATTTCATAGAGTGCAAAGATGTAACGATCCGGGCCCACGGGCCCGTTTCGTTACAAGAAAGCAAGACGGACAAGGTCCACACCAACTTGGGCCACCACAGCCCAAAAAGGGATCCAATTGGTGTCTTGTCCTTCTTGCTTTACTACATATAAACCACTTAACCAACTCCCAATTATCCTATATGGGACTATTGGGAGGGGCATCACAATCTACCCCCTTAATAGAGGCGACGTTCTCGTCGCCAAGGGTAATTGATCACAACCACCAGGCAGACAGGATCTGATGCATGGCTCTGATACCATATTGTAACGATCCAGGCCCACGGGCCCGTTTCATTACAAGAAAGCAAGACGGACAAGGTCTACACCAACTTGGGCCACCACAGCCCAAAAAGGGATCCAATTGGTATCTTATCCTTCTTGCTTTACTACATATAAACCACTTAACCAACTCCCAATTATCCGATGCGGGACTATTGGGAGGGGCATCATAAATGCAGCATACCTGAAACCACCATTTTAACTCGAGATCTCTTGTTATTTGGTAAGATACAATAGTAGCCCCCATCATAATTTATGCATAACAATTGCGGCTGTTGGCAAATATTGTCAAGATTTTTGCATTCATCAATATCTGTCATAAAGAACGAGAAAATTTAGTATATATCTAATAGTGAGCAAAGGCTATTTTTGGTACACAGGAATAAAATGAAACAAAAATGGAATTGCACTAAATTGGCATATGCTTGAATATATCCACAAGGCCTAAAATTCAGGTTTAGCAGGTGTGGTTGGCCAGATTGCTTGCAAATGGTTTCGGCAGGAAACATGTCGTCTAGCAAACAATATCATAGCAAAAAAAATTTGGTCTTTTCAGATTTTAACCCAGTACAAACTTTCAGAAGTAGCATATTTGTACTATCATTAATTGGTATGTTCAAATGATAGATTTTTCTGTTTGAGTATCGTCCATATATATATATATCAACCGAAATAATAACAGTACCCTGTTCTCTGTGCACTTAATAGTTAGAATTGAATTCAGAAAGGGAAATAGTATAGCAAATATTAGCCACCCGAATTGTAATGGAAATTGTGAATTTTGTAATTTTATGAATATTGGATATCAGCACGGTTGCCAGTAATGGTAGTTAGCAAGGAAAAGTTTGAGCATGAGCACCTTGACAACCATTGGGAAGATAGGGATTCCCTTGAAAGCCTTCTGCGCAAAAACATTGCATCATGGGGCTCGGGTTGTCTGAACCGGTATAATTGAGACAATTGTATGCTTTTCGGGATCCATTACGTACCAAGAATCCATTCTTCACAAGCGACTCAAAGGATCCATTCATCACAGGCGACGCAAAGGATCCATTCTTCACAAGCGACTCATAGATTTCATGATCTATTCCCCATTCCAGGACCACAGGAACACTGTCCATTTGTTGTTCCGTGTTGTAGGGGTTCTCGGAACCGCTATCGAACAATGTTTGGTTGACTAAAAATGCGTACTTGCATTTCTCCCTACCCTCGTTACCATGATCTATGTCTTGCAAGGTTAGATTAAAAACCTTGAGATTTGATGGAATTGTGGTCTGGCAGCATTCCATGGTGCCACTGCAAGGATTATTCGTGAAAGCTTCGCTTCCTTTTTGGCAAATGGATATGCACCCACCTATGGTTGACTCATTTTGGGTCATCAAGGCAAGGTTGTTACAACCCAATGCAATGAATCTATTATTAGTGGAGGAGATGACGAAAGGGCTTCCATCCAAGTCGACAGATACACTACGTTCTCCGTAACGACATGCATATGCAGTTGGAAAGCTGACCTGAACAAGTGCTTTTTCTACTGAAATTGCCAGCACCTCCAGCAGCAGATGATCAGTGACATTTATGAAAGGCTTGAGAGAACTGTTAGACGTGTCACTGCGCTGGCAGACTATTTGGTAACTTTCTCCAAGGTAACAGCCTAATTCCATTCCAAACGGATATGGAATGTTGATACCTCCGCATTGAGTCTCACAATCAGCAAGTCTCATAGGTTGTACTTCTCCAAGCAATGAATTCAATAACAGAATGTTCAGAAACACTAACCATAAAGCCATTCTTTAATTTCCTTGTTACCTTTTCCTGTCCTCTCCTTTCCTGCAGCTTTTAACAGACAGATGTATATATATATATGCTATCACTTGACCTATATGTAATAATAGAAATAGACCAATATATTTTTATGTACCTTCTAATATTCCCCTCCTTTTGCCTGCTTAACCGAGTTCCCCTCGTGAAGCTTGGTGCTACAATGAATACAAAGAAGAAGAAGGAGAGATGTGTTTCTTTCTTTCGCCTTTTTTTGATCTCTATAACTGGGTGCAGCAACCGTTCAACTAGCATAGGAGCCACATATTAATCTTGCAAACTTGACCAAATCAACTACAATTAATATACTTTGTATGATTTCCTCTCCTTTCCTACTGTTTCCAGTCAGAGAAAAGTATCCGCGCATTTTACAAACAGGAAAAGGGACCAAGAAAAATCAAAATCCTAAATATGTGGTTAATGTTGGAAGGGTTTTTTTTTTCCTCCTTATGTGTTGATTTTTCGTCCTTTTCCTTTTACAAGTGGTGCTCTACGAGAACGAATAGTCTTAGAGCCAAACGGTCTAGCAGGCAGACTAATCCCAAATATGCGGTTAATGTTGGAAGGGATCTTTTGTTATCTTTTGGGGTGCTGATGTTTTCGTACTTACCGAACAGTGCAGCAGGCAGGCGCGACCAAATTAATTACTACGGCACCGAAATAGTCATGATATTGGAAGCTGGAATTGCCATAAAAGCAAGACTTTGAAGAATACTACTTTCATTCATCCATCCAGCTTGAAGGAAACTATGTTCAACCTTGTGATATTCCCGTTTCAAATTATTAGGTGCTCCCGGCGTGTACACCCCACTTTTAAGGTCTTTGCTTAGTTTAATATCCATTTAAAACTTATTCTAAGAATAATGTCCGATTAGAACGTATATATTTTCAAAATAATGTTACAAAGGCTACTTGGAGATGCATCATCATATTTTTTTTACCTCATCATGATATAATCGTCCGTTAAGCAATTGATTTCATTGAAGGGCTAAGTTATAAATGTTAAAATCGTCTGTCTAATAAATAATTTGAAGGACTTTTTTTTTTTTTGGTACAAACGGGAATCACACCACTCTAGGGTGACTCAGACCCACACTATCAGAATACAATATTAAGTTCAGGCCAGGATGACACCATTCACCGGGCTTCCAGCACCAGAATCCAGAATGATCAGCAACTCTAGCGGCAATCCAGTCAGCCGCTGAGTTGGCTTCCCTAAAGATATGGCTAATCTGTATACTGTGAACCCCCTGAAGGAGAGAACGAATATCAGAGATCAAAGGGTTGGTGGGCAACTGCGCACACTGATCCTGGCGAAGCCATCGAATCACCGTGAGAGCATCACCCTCAAGAATAAGACGATGGGCATGGAGACTGCGTATAGCAAAGGAAACTCCAGCCCATGCAGCATAAAGCTCTGCAAGCGGCACTGACGAATCGAGATGTCCAAATCCCCCAGCAGCAATCATAGTACCGACAGGATCCCGAATGACATAACCCGATCCGGCAGATCTGCCTCGGACACTCCCATCAAAGTTAATTTTGATAAACCCTGGAGGGGGGGGTTCCCAAGAAATAAAGACCGTTCTCCAGTGCGCTGCCGGGGCAGCATGGGAATCCCAGAGGCCAGGGCTAACAAAATCACAACCAAGACGATGGGATGTATACTCAGTAGATAGGGACACAGCAGTCCGGACAACCCTAAAGACGGAGTAGGCTCCTGAGTAAAGACAATCCGGTTCCGAGATAACCAAATCTGATAAGCAATGTAGGCCCTCGTCGCGCCCTGCTTACTGCACCCTCTCCTAACATCCTGCCTGATCAAGTCCAAGAAAGATAATGAAAGAGAAGAAGAGGCGACAGCCCAAGGCTTGACATTAGCGATCTCCCAAATGTGGTGAGCTCTGAGACAAGTGAAGATGGCGTGATCCACCTCCTCCTCCTCAATACCGCATATCGGACACGTATGCTGAATCCCCATGCCACGTCTAGAGAGAACCGAGCAAGTAGGGAGACAATTCCGAGCAATCTTCCATAGAAAAAGACGAACCCTGGGATGAATGGGAAGATGCCAAATCCAAGTCATGTCTGTTAACGGTCGGGATGGAGCACGGTAAATCTTGATGATGTCCCTGATGGGAGCACTCGGTATACCGGACCGCCTCCAAACCCTGATATCGGGGGAGTACCCAGGAGAAAGAGGGATAGCAGCTATACGTCGTATAAGCTCCTCGCCAAAGAAGCGGGATAACAGAGGAATAGACCATGAGGAATGATCCGGCACCGTGAGGTCACTAACTCGCATATCAAGAGGAATATCAGTGCTGACGAAAGTAGGCCATCGAGACAAAGGAAGGTCAGCGATCCAAGAATCATAAGCAACGTCCACAGAAGCACCATTGCCAAGAATCCAGGAGATACTATGAAGGATGTCCGGAGCATGAGAACAAACCTCTTTCCAGAAAAAAGAGTGACCCCGAAGAGACTGCAGGTTAGTGGAAGGAGTCCACTCCCCATACTTGCCACGCATAAAGGAGCTCCACATACAGTGCGGATCAAGCAAAAAACGAGTAGCATGCCTAGCAATCAAGGCCTCCCTCCGAGCAGTCAAGGACTGGATCCCAAGGCCTCCCTCGGAAAGCGGCAAACAGACACAATCCCAGGCTAAAAGATGAACACCATGACCATCCTGGAACGAGCCCCATAGAAAATCCCTGAAATAACGCTCAATCCTCCTCAGACAAGTCAAAGGGACAGCAGCATTAGATAAGAGATAGAGAGGAAGAGATGTGAGCACTGATCGAATAATAGTGATCCTCGCCATCATAGATAGCCCAGTGACCTGCCACCCCTCCAGCCGATCACGAATCCTCGACTCGAGCTTACTAAAGTCTGAGATCTTAGGTCTTCTGCCAGTAATAGGAATACCCAGATAGAAGAGGCACTCAGACTGCACAGAAATCCCCATGATCTGCTTGATAGTATCCTTCCGAGAAGAGGTCACCCGCGGACTAAAACAAATAACAGACTTAGCATTATTAACTTTCTGACCAGAGGCAGAACAGTAATTATGAAGAATAGAAGCAAACATAGTCGCATTGGCCACAGTAGCCCTGCCCAGGAAGATGCAGTCGTCAGCAAAAAGCAGATGAGAGATCGAGGGACCTTGGGATCCAGCTCGGTAAGGGTGTAGAGCATTGTCCTGCTAAGCCTGACGAAGAGCCCGAGATAAAGAATCGGCCGCTATAACAAAGAGAAACGGGGAGAGGGGACAACCTTGTCTCAGTCCAACCTTAGAATGGAAATAATCAGTCCGGTCTCCATTGATGAGGATGGAGAAAGACGGACTCTGAATGCAGGCCATGATCCAGTCAATAAACAGCTGGTGGATCCCAAACACCTGAAGAGAGTGACGCAAGAATTCCCAGTTAACTCTGTCATAAGCTCTCTCCATATCAAGCTTAATGGCCATAAGCCCCTGACTACCAGAAGTCCGACGCAGGTCATGCATGAACTCCTGCGCTAATAAAGCATTATCAGTGATACTGCGCCCTCTGAGGAAAGCCCCCTGCTCCGGAGAGATAAGACGAGGAATAACCCAACACAACCTCATAACCAGGAGGCGAGCACAAACCTTATATAAGGTAGTGCATAAACTGATAGGCCGGAAGTGCTGAGGGCTGGAAGCGTCCGTCCTCTTAGGAACCAAGGTAATGAAGGTACGATTCCATTCAGAGGGGATAGATTTGCGATGAAAGACAAGCTTGATTGCCTGAGCTAAATCCTCTCCCAGAATATCCCAATACTGACGAAAGAAAAACGGAGGAAAGCCATCCGGCCCAGGGGCCTTATCAGCACCAAGATCCCATAAAGCCAGCCGAATGTCCTCCGTAGTGACAGGCCGAGTCAGAGAGACGTTCTCAGCAGTAGAGACAGTGTTGAGAGACAGAATAGGATGAACAGGGACTCCAGAACTAGGTTGCTCAGTCCACCTACTATGAAAGAAGTTAAAGAGCTGAGCACGAATCACATGATCATCCACCTGGAGCTGACCGTCCTCATCAGTTATATGCCTAATGCGGTTCCTCGCCCTGCGTTTCTGAGTGGCCTGATGGAAAAATCTTGTATTACAGTCCCCCTCCTGAATCCACTGGATACGGGACCGCTGGCGCCAAAAGGTCTCCTGCTGCAGCAGAAGAGAGTGGTGGAGCGCCAGACTCGATCGCAGGGACGAAAGGTCCTCACAAGAAAGAGAACCCGCCAGGTCCTCTTTCGCCTGGAGAGAAGAGATAGTAGATTCAACCAGCTCCACCTGTCTGTCAATATCCCCAACCTCCAATCTATGCCATCTAGAGAGGCGGCGTCTAGCAAGGGCAAGCCTTCTGGAAAGCCGATAAATGGCATTACCTCTAACTGGTAACTGCCAGACCTGAGAGATGATGGAGCGAGCAGCAGGATATGAGGTCCAAAATTTCTCGAATCTGAACTGCCTATGCCGCTGAGAGGTGATATCGGTAGAGATAAAGAGAGGGCAGTGGTCAGAGGCAATTCTAGACAAGTGAGTGACAGTAGCAGAGGGATAAAGCTGGAGCCAGCTAGAAGAGGCCAAGGCCCTGTCCAATCTTTCCCAGACTCTAGCTGTTCCCTGCCGGTTGTTGCACCATGTAAACTGAGAGCCCTGATAACCCAGATCCAACAGACCAGCGCAAGAAATAAAGTCCCTGAACTCAGACCGGCCCATAGAGCCATGGGAAGCCCGGCCACCTTTCTTTTCTGCGGCACTCAAGATACAGTTGAAGTCTCCAGCAATAAGGGAGGGGAACCCCTGGTCAAGAAGAGTCTGAGTCTCAGACCACAGCACCCGACGCTCCCGAAGATCAGTACTGGCATAAACTCCGGACAGGAGCCAAGGGCTGGCACTTCCCTCAGAGATGACCAGCGCAACCTGCTGCCCGCATCTGTGAAAAGCATCAACTCTGATATTATCATTCCTCCATAAAGCAACAATACCCCCCGAAAGACCAATGGACTCAATAGCATACGAAGTCCAAGCTCGAGCAATCTGTCTTCGAAACGGGCCAGACTAGCCCCAGAAAGCCGAGTTTCCAGCAAGATGCAAATGTCAAAAGAGTGAAGCTGCATAAGCCTCCCAAATGAGGAGCGAAACGATGGTTTCAATGCTCCTCGCACATTCCATATAAGAATCTTCATGGTAAGGCTGGATTGGAGGGCTCCCCAACCAACACCCTGACATCTCCACGGAACAGTCCAAATCTCCCGGGCCTTTGCAATCAACAGCATGGGTTGATTCCATCAGGACCTCCGTATCGCCTGGGATCTCCTTAGGACAATTCCGGGATCCCGTTTCCACACAATCAGGTATCTGGCCTGAGTCCGTCAAGCCCGCTGATGCAGATACATGAATAGCCTCCTTCAGCAGATGAACCGCTGATAAGTGAGTACTGGACTCTAATTGGGACAGCTCAGAAGACTCAGAAGCTGACCCCGAAAAGGCCTCTACCCGACCTCGAGCCTTCTTAGCACCTGGGCCGAGCTGGACCAATGACACCCGACCACCCACTGAGGAAGCCGCAAACTTGAAGGCTACATTGTCCCCACCTCTACCAGAAAGAGCGGCCTTGCCTTTGGCTTTGGACGAGCGGGATGGCATTCTGGTAGACGATGGCTCCACTGGACGGGCCCTCTTAGTAGGCCCCGAGACGGGGTCTTTACTAGTACTGACCATGGGCCCAACTTTGGAAATTTAATTGCTTTATCACCTTCATCCAAAGAGGATTGCACTTTAGGAATTAGAGAATGACTTCCATTTGATTCTGAACTCTGAAGCAATGAGTTCTGATACTCAGCTACAGTGCCAACCGGCACGCTTGAGCAATGGCTAGAGTATTCCTGGATTCCATGACCGAGCAGCACAGGGACTTGAACCAGGGAGGAAGACGCTGCCGAGGGCTTCAACTCCGGCTTCCGAGTCACCGCCGCAAGCGACTCAACTGCGGCCGACACACCCCGTCCAAGCTTCAGCCCAGGAGATGGCTCGGAGAATCCAGAGGAAGAATGAAGCTGACGCCGGGCGAACTTCTTCGGCACAGTCTAGCCGTCCTTGGACACAGGAGCGGAAGCAGGGCATGGCCGATCTCCCGCCATTGGGACCGGAGGCTGCGCCGGAGGAGGTCGACGACGCCGAACTGCAGCCAGCCAGGGACCAAACGGAGGAGCAGAAGACGAAGAAGCCGATCGACCCACTGGCTTGCATGGACCAGAGAGGTGCAGGGAAGCACAGCGATGGCAAATATCCTCCAAATTCTCAACCGAGAACTGCTGCCAGAAAGGGGCGCCGAATCCACGAATCCTGGCCCCTGGCCGGAGGGGAAGACCCAGATCCACTCGAACGCAAGCCCGAGCAAATCCTCCCCGCATCCGAGCTTTGGTAGCCTCGTCGGAGAACAGAAATTCCCCCGCCACCGAGAGAATGGAAGAGAGGAAGTCATCCGCCCAGAACTCCATTGGAAGCAGAGGAAGCCGGATCCAAACCAGAGCATGCAGCAAAGAGTCTTCCGCTGGGATGAATTCCAGCTTCCAATCCATCACCGCAAGAATCTGCCCGTTGATCACCCAAGGCCTCTCAAGGATACGGCTTTTAGAGGTGGGATCGGAGAACCGGATGAGGTAATGCCTGTGAGCCAGGGGAACCACCTCGATTTCTCCCGGCAGCCCAGCACGATGCAGCTCACGCATAATAGCCTCCGGCGGCACCCACCGAGAGAGAGAGCGAGCCAGCACCGCCTTCGCTCCCCACGAGCTGGCCTCGCACTCCAGGGAGGAGATCGGGACCTGGATGACCTCTGGGAAGAGCCGAATCAGTTCTTCAACCTCCGTCGGAGAAGGGGAAGGAGCATCCCATCCATAGCGACCTAAGGGTGGTTGGCTCCACTGACCACCCTTCTTCGACGAGCCCAAGGGGAAAGCAGCGTCCAAAGCAGGAGAAGACGCCCCACCATGTCCGGAACCCATCTTCAAGCTCCCGGAAGCCCTCCCATCAAACACCCCATCGGAGGCCATAGGAGGGAAGAGGACAGCAGTAGGAACAATCCAAATGGAACACAGCCGGAGAAGACGAATGATCGCCGGAGATCGGAGAAGACGAAGTCGGGAGCACGAATCTTAAAGACCGTCCAAACAGAGAAGCTCTGCTCGGGATGCACGACTTTCAAAGCACATGCACGACTTTCAAAGCAGATACTTGACCAAATCACATGCACACGCACGACTTTCAAAGCAGAATACTTTCAAAGCAGATACTTTCAAAGCAGAATACTTTCAAAGCACACGCACGACTTTCAAAATATATCCCTCACTGACTAGTTTGCGGAGAAAAACTATTCTGCAATTGTTCATTAAACAAACAATTTTATCATGATGGCAAACTTGACCAAATCAACTTTAAAACTATAATTAATACTTTGTATGATTTCCTCTCCTTTCCTACTGCTTCAATCAGAGAAAAGTATGCTCCCATTTAACAAACAGAAAAAAGAAAAATTATGGCTTACTATAAAATCAACATAAAAAAATTGAAAAGTTATAAAATAAAAGCAAAAAAAAAAAAAAAAGCCAAACATTCATTATGACATGAAAGAAAAAAATGATAAAAGAAATTCAAATGTTCACTATAAAATAAAAGCAAAAGAAATACAAAGTTATAAAATAGAAACAAAGAAAAAGCTAAACATTTATTATAAAATGAAAGCAAAAAAATAAAAACGAAAACAAACCAAACGTTGGGTATAAAATGAAAGTAAAAAAAGGGAAATAAAATAAATAAAAAATAAAAAGTTATAAAATGAAGTGAAAAATGAAAGAAAAATATAGGTGAAAAAAAAGGCTAAACCTTCGTTATAAAATGAAAGCAAAGAAAAAGAAAAAAGCAAAGTGCAAAATGTTGAGTATAAATTGAAAACTAAAAATATATTCATATGAAAATAAGAGCCGATTCAAGGTTAGTACCATGGAATCATAGTGTAGTACAATACATACAATACACCAACTGGATTTGCAAAGAGCTTTTTTATGTCAAGCTATTAACTTTCTTTCCTCTCTCAACGCCATGTGTATGCCTTAAGCAAATGTTATGGGATTTTTCTTACCCAAAACTTTCTTATTTTCAAAACTTTTCCAACATTTACATCTGGTGTGATGGTATTGTCGCATCTCCAAATGCATGTTCTTTTCCTTTTCATTTTTGATGAATGGTTTCAAATAAATTATTTTTATTTTAAAATACACATTTTATTTGTCTTATTTTTATTTTAAAAATAACAGTCTTAAAATTTAAATAATAATAAAAATTAAAAAGATAAATCTATATTTTAGTTATCTTTTCCTTTTTAAAAACTTTCTATTTTGGATTACATTTATATTTAAAAAAACTCTATTTTTAGAAATATTTCATCTACATTTTAGTCTACAGTTTCAAATCAAATAATTTTTTAAATTTTAAAAAATTAATATAATATTTATTTTACTTTCATTATTTTTATTTTTAATTTATAAATAATAATTTAAAATTTTATTTTAATAATATAAAATTAAAGAAATTATATTTCTAATATTATTTTCATTTTGGATTATGTCTATAGTTTTTTAAAAAATAGTTTTAAGAAATATTTCATCTTTTTTAATTTGTAGGTTCAAATTGATATTTTTTAAAGTTTAGAAATAATTTAATCTAATATGTATATTTTATTATCTTATTTTTAATTTGTAATCAAAAATTGATATTTAAATTTAATAATAAAAGATTAAAATTAATATAACTCTATATTTTATTGACTTTATTGATCAAATTAGTGTCCGAACGAGCATATACCTAGTTTATATTTTATTGATCTCCTAGTCCAATTGTATGTATTTACAGCATGTTAATTATCCTACAATTTTTATCTTGAAATTGCTCCTTAATAATAGAGATGGCATTCATTATCTGTGATGCATCCGTCCTGAGTCTTTGTGGTAGATTTTCTAGATATATCGTTGTTTCATGTATATATGCTTTTCCCTGCCTTTAGTCATTAATGTTGAAATCAATGCTAAGGGATAGTGCTGTCGTAAAGCAAGGCTTGGTCTAATATATACTTCGGTCTATTGTGCCAGGAATTTGCATTATATATCATAGAAATGATATCAACGGCTCTATTTTCATAATGCAATTTTCTATCTACAACGTATGAGGATAAGGTGACGGCCATAAATATTAATAGTGATAAGGCATCTACATGTTTAATGGATATCAATTATTTCTACTTTACACAAAAATTTTACCCAAAAATCAATAATTATTGCAGGACTTGGCAATTTTCTTTAAATATAATGACATTAGATGATTTGCATGATGGTATATGCTACTGCTAAAGAAAAACACCATGTAATTAGAGAGAGGCATTTTCTCGTCCCACATCAGGGGCCATACTGCAGGAATGTGGTAATGTGTGCTGGATTTTATTGGTCAATTAAGATGTACGCAAATATTCCTTTGCATCTCATACATTAGATTGTATTTGGATGGAAAGTAGAGAGGCCATTCTCAAGTCAAGTAAACGTTTGTCCATGCTCAAGTAAACGGTTGTCCATTCTCAAGTCAAGCAATTGCTGTCATTATCTTTAATTTTCTACGGTAGAAACAATAGCTAATGTCACTGCAAGTCAAGTAAACCACACATGGACATATCTCGGGTGACGACTAGTCATGCACCATGTATCACGTTGTCTGGGATGGGACGCTGATGACCTCCATGCTAGGCTGCTAGAAGGCTCTATATATTCATCCGCATATAGTTTTATAGCGGAAGGTGATTTGAAAGGAATTAGTTTATGTCTGATAATTTTTCTGCTTACAAGCAAAACCTCTTTGGACGCCAGCATCTACTGTGGACAGTTTTGTATTGACACTTAAATTCCAGCATCAATAGTCATAATAAGGGTATAATTTATTCTTCAATTAATCTTCGACTTTAAATAAGTATGAAGAGACCACATTTGCTTGCCAGTGAAATCTCTTGGTATTAATCTACTAAAGATTAGAATATAATATGTCTGTTATTGTTAGAAAGTTTAAAGGAGTCGTGAGAGTAGATTAGCTTTGCGTGTCGCCTAAAGTCTTCCGAAAGACCCAACAATTAGGGTTTGTAATGGACCCTGATAGCGCCAAGTCACTTTCCTCAAACGCCGGGGAAGACGGACGTCTTTCTCCTCGGAGCCCTGCAAGAAAAGTTCCCGGAGACCGGTGGTACCGGTAGGAACCCTCCGACGATTAAGTCAGTCACTTGGGCTCAGACAAAGAACCGCTCAGCGAAAGAGAACTGAGACGGTTAGAATTTTGCTGGGACGAAGAAAGCTCAGAAAACCAGAGTTCAGATCCCTACTTACAGTGCGTGCATGTGCTTTTATACCTGTCCAAATATCCTATTACATATTAAGAGTTACTGCACCTTTTACATATAAGAGCACAATAACTTAAAAGTTATAGTCTTTGGTGAAGTGGTTGCTTTTATATTGCTTCGCATTTTAATAGATGCAATGCACGCCTCTTTCTAATCATGATTGCTTTGCTTTCGTAGTGCAGAAATAAAGAGAAGTTTAAGTGGGAGTGCAAATGGTAATATCTTTGAAAAATCAAATTCTGAGGTGACTATTCGTAAATTGTTGCCTATTATTTATGCATGCTTTCTGCATCCGCCTATAACTGAATCACCTTGAAGCAATCTCTCTGAATCAAATTTGGCCAGTTTAGATAACTTGCTTCCAGATTTAAAATCAACATGTTCCAGCCTTACCAAAGGCCTTGTCTTGCCAAGGCAATTAGTACGTGTTCTTAGTGCTAAGTGATCATTTAAAGATTCATTTCTTTCATTTTAAAGAGTGCAAAGCAGCGTACCTGAAACCACCATTTTCAGTCGAGATCTCTTGCTATCAGGAAAGACACAACCGTAGTTCCCATAAAAATCCAGACAATGCATTTGCAACCGACGGCAAATATTGTCAGGATTTGTGCATTCATCAATATCTGACATAAAGATCGAGAAAATTTATTATGTATCTAATAGTGAGCAAAGGCTATTTTTGGTACGCAGGAATAAATGAAGCAAAAATTGAATGCACTAAATTTGCACATGCTTGAACATACCACGACCTGAAATTCAGGTTTAGTAAGTATGATTGGCCGGACTGCTTGCCAATGCTTTGGGCAGGAAGCTTGCCTTCTATCGGACAATAATATAGCCTAAGCATATATTGAACTTCTTAGATGCTATTCGCTTTTCGTGGTATGTAAATGTTTACTCATGATATATATATATATATTTTTTCAACATGGATGCTTTCTTCCAGATAAAAAATCCAATAGACAGACAGAAGTAATCAAATAGAACTTCTAACCTCTTAAATACATAACAATTGCTGAGAATAATATTCCTAGATAACTAATAACTTTTCTTCCCACCAAGAACATGCAGCTATGTTAGGGGCCTATTATCCTTTATATTCAACTGAAATAATAACAGTACGCGGCTCTCTCTTCACTTAATAGTTAGAATTGAATTCAGAAAGGGAAATAAAATAGCAAATTAGCCACCTGAATTGTAATGCAAATTGTGAAGCCTGTAATTTTACGAAGATTGGATATCAGCATGCATGGTAGCCAGTTGTTGAGGGATAAAATCGTCATTGCATTGTTGACCGCTCACATTGGCGATGGGGTCGCACCCAATCCAAATGCCCTGCTTGCCAGCTGGCTAGCTGGCGCGACATTCTAGCAACAAGCATCTCTTGAAGAAAGAGAATAAGAGGGAAAAAGGGCCACGTTATGTGCGTGGGTTCTCTTAAGGACCACCTCATTAATATCCGACAGTCAAGTCAATAGGCTAGAGCATTTAATGGTGCAGAAACGGTCATAATGACTTGGCATGGAATAAAAAGAAAGGAAAAAGCATGCCTCGACACTCAAGCCCCGCCTCATTCAGGCCAAGCCATGCCTCGGCGCTCTCATTCAGGCCAGCTTCAACATAGCTCGGCCAACATAGCTCGGCCAGCCTCAGCCTCGGCCAGCTTCAGCATAGCTCGGCTAACATAGCTCGGTCAGCCTCAGCCTCAGCTAGCTTTAGCCTTGGCCAGCTTTAGCATATCTCGACCAACATAGCTCGGCCAGCCTCAGCCTCGGCCAACATAGCTCGGCCAGCCTCAGCCTCGGCCAGCTTCAGCATAGCTCAGCCAACATAGCTCAGCTAGCCTCAGCCTCGGCCAACATAGCTCGGCCAGCCTCAGCCTCGGCCAGCTTCAGCATAGCTCGGCCAACATAGCTCGGCCAGCCTCAGCCTCGGCCAGCTTCGGCATAGCTCAGCCAACATAACTCGGCCAGCCTCAGCCTCGGCCAACCGCAACCATATATGTCTCTTGCATCAAGGCATTTATGGCCTCATAAAGGCCACGCGCATCCACATGCTTTAAGGCATTTAATGCCTTTTTTCCTTCCATGCATTAAAGCATTTATGGCTGCCACGTTGGCCTCTTGGCACCGCGGAAGCATGGTGACCGAACCACAGCGTTCAAAATACCTCTAGAATTCGGCGCGTAAGAATTCGAATCAACTACAACTGAATAAGATTCCAGACGGCGAATCATGCCCAGAGGTGGCCTAGGACTCGCAAGAGTGGCCTAGGTCCATGTGATCATTAAACCTCATGGCATCAACTAGCTCTCCCGGCCATCGATCCTCTAACTGACAAGATACGGATCCCGCTGGCATCATAACAAACTCGATTCGGATCTCAACGGCTTTTAGACCTACGATGCCTCCAAGCAGTTAGGTGACCCTCTATAAATACAACCATCCTCCTGCTTCTAAGGTACGCCATCCTGCGCACTTGCTCATCGGCACACTCCCCTCTCCCTCTGCTCGCCCCTTTCCGCCATTAGCGCTCTGTTCAGAGCCCTCGAGAGGCCACTCTGGAGAGACTCTTCAGCGAGAGCCTTCTTCCATTTTTGTTGATTGCCAATCTCCACTGACTTGAGCATCGAAGGGTCTTTCGCAGAGGGCCACCCCCAATGCCTCTTGCATGAGGACTGTTTTGCAGGTCCGCCCAGGAGGAAGCCCATCTCGAAGCTCGATCGCGCCCGAGTCGGAGGACAGATTCCAGCAGCAACAAATTGGCACTAGAGGAAGGGCCCTCAAGTCCCATAAACTTGTGATCCAGGAGATAAGGATCTAGATCTTGAAGAGAACCCCGTCCAATGGCCAATCGAAGAAAGGCTACTTCCGAAGCTCGGGACCAGGTCGTCTCCTAAAGACCTGATCCGGTGAGCAGTGCGACGCCGCCACCACCACCAGTGGAACTCCATCGTCACCAGCGGCCCCAGTGACCTAGGACTAGTTTGTCACACTAATCCAGCAGGTCCAAGCACTTACCCACCTGATTCAGGGACGCTTTGAAGCTCCTCGCCCAGCTGTCGCTTCTATTCCGCACCTTCCTGAGGAGAACGGGCCCCTATTCGCACAGCCATCTCCTCTTTCGATCCGCATGGAGCCGCGGACCCCCCTCGTCATCCTAAGGGAGCTGGGCCAGCCCTGCAAGTGGTATGCAGCAAGGATCTTCCTAGATCTCGACGGGCTTGATCCCTCTCTCCGGTTCCCACGACTCGATGCCGTCTCCGCCTTCTCCCCACCTCGGCACTATAGCTCGGCTTCCATAGCCGTGCTATGCGCACCAAGGCATTTATGGCCTCATAAAGGCCATGTGCATCTACTCGCTTTAAGGTATTTAATATCTTATCTCCTTCCATCATTAAGGCATTTATAGTTGCCACGTTGGCCCCTTTGCACCTTTTGCATGAGGAAGGATGGCATCATGAAGCCAAGACAAGGAGTTCTTGACTCCATGCTTCATAGAAGTCCAACGTCTAGCTTCAGCCTCGGCCAGTGGGTCTACCACACCACCCAGAGAGTTCCTACAGGTGAGACCCCGTTCCGGATGGCCTTTGGCACAGAAGCTGTCATCCCCGTAGAAATCAGCCTCCCCTCCCCATGGGTGGAAAGCTATTCAGAAGAGGCCAACGACGAGCAACTCCGCACCATTCTCGACTTAGTGGAAGAAGTCAGGGAGAAAGCTCGAATCAGAATGGCCGCGTACCAACAAAGAGTGGCCCGCTACCATGCCTCCAGAGTTAAGGGCAAATCCTTCTCGCCCGGCGATCTTGTCCTCTAGAAAGCATCCGTCTCCAAGCCGCTGGAGCAAGAAAAATTATCTCCGAACTAGGAAGGCCCCTACCAAGTAGCGGAAGTCATCGGGCCCGGCACCTACAAGCTCCAGGACCTGAGCGGGAGATCCATTCCCCAAACGTGGAGTTCAGACAACCTCCGTATATATCATCAATAGAGTACGGTCTCTATAGACTTGCCCCATTTACAGTTTCGACATCTTATTTCTATTATCCGCAGCACGACCGCTACGGTCATTTTTTAAAAAGTCATAACAAAAAGTAGATGCCACTTATACATCCATGCTCGACACGGCCAAGCTGTCTCCTTGAGCTAAATCTCTGTACTACTGCTAGACTGAACCTTGAGCTCAATCTCCATACCTCGCCAGGACAGGCCGAGTCTTAAGATGAATCGTCGAACCTCGACAAGGCCAAATCCTAAACTAAGGTTACATACCTTGGCTGGGCCGAATTATACCCTGCAAAGACTCGGCATGGCCGAGCGCCTCCATTGCAACTGGGGGCCGAGTTATATCTAAAAACTTCGTTCGGATTCGGGCAGCTTACAAGCTTCGGCCGGACCAAACAGTCTCCAAAACTTCGTTCGGATTCGGGCAGCTTACAAGCCCCGATCGGACCGAATGATGTCCTAAACTTCCTTCGGATTCGAGCAGCTTACAAGCCCCAGCCGGATCAAACAATCTTCAAAGCATCGTTCGGATTCGGGCGCTTACAAGTCCCGGCCGGACCGAGTGATCTCCTAAACTTCCTTCGAATTTGGGCAGCTTACAAGCCCCGGCCGGATCAAACAATCTCCAAAGCATCGTTCGGATTCTGGCAGCTTACAAGCCCCAATCGGACCAAGCGATCTCCTAAACTTCCTTCGGATTCGGGCAGCTTACAAGCCCGACTGGATCAAACAATCTCCAAAGCATCGTTCGGATTCGGGCAGCTTACAAGCCCCGGTCGGACCGAGTGATCTCCTAAACTTTGTTCGGATTTGGGCAGCTTACGGGCCCATTTCAAAATGTGTTACGGGCCGTGCCGACTTTGAATTTTTTTTGTCTGTGCCGTGCCTGACACGGCACATTAACAAATGGGCCGTGCCAAGCACGGCACAGCAATTCTTAAGGCATGGTGGGCTGCTATAGAAGACTCTATATATTCATCCACATAGTTTTATAGCTGAAGGTGATTTGAAAAGGAATTAGTTTATGTCTGATAAATTTTCTCTAAATAAGTGATTGGACGTGAACTTTGACCTTTTAGAGAGAAGAGTAGCATTTGCACAAATGTAGTGGCGACGGATCTAGATATAGGTTGATGAGGTTCTTCAGATGAAACGAAGCTTACAAGCAAAATCACTTTGGATGTTGGCATATACTGGAGATTTTTGTATTGCCACTTAAATTCCAGCATCAATGATCATAATACGAGTATTTGTTCTTCAATTTAATCTTCGACTTTAAATAAGTATGAAGGGACCCCATTGCTTGCCAGTGAAATCTCTTGGTAATTTACTAAAGAATTAGAATATAGTATAAGTCTGTCATTGTTAATTAGAAAGTTTAAAGGAATCGAGAGAGTGGACTAGCTTTTGTGTGTCGCCTAAAGTAAAGTCTTCGGAAAGACCCAACAGTTAGGTTGGTAATGGACCCGTACTGGGCTCTGGGTGCAAAGATGACGTCAAACAAAATTGACCATTCATCAAAAGAAAGCAAAGATCTGTGAGGATGGTTTCAGTTCGGCGCGGATCTCTTTTCTCAGAGATATTAGAAGGAATAAGCAGCAGCAGGGTGCCATATGGGCTGCCATAGCATACCAGATTTGGTTATTCTATAACCAGTTGATTTTTACAGATGTCTCTGTCCCTCCTCAGCGAACTGCTCGGATTGCTATATCTTTCTCTGCTGATTACTCTTGCTCTGCTCTTGATTTTGATAGATATGGACACTGAGGTTCCCTGCTACTTCGGTAGCAAACCAGCAGACGGTTTTTATCTCTTGGGAGCCCCCCTCCAGGGTATGTTAAAATCAACTTTGATGGGAGTGTTCGGGGCAGACTTGCTAGCTCTTCTTTTATTATTAGAGGTTTAGATGGTGGTATGTTGGCGGCGGAAGGTTTTGGTCTCCTTGATTCCTCCATTCCTATGGCGGAGCTGTATGTGGCGTGGGCTGAAATTTTATATGCTGCTCGGACCCTTTATGCTCAAAGTCTCTTTATAGAGGGAGACTCCCTCACGGTCATCCGCTGGCTTCGACAGGACTGTAGCGGTCTTCCTCCTACTAATCCTCTTCTTTTGGATATCTGGTCTCTTTTGAGGGGGGTCTCCTGCTTCCAGATTTGTCATGTCTATCGTAAGGCCAACACGGCAGCGGACTGGATTGCGAGTGTTGCGGTCCTTTTTTCTGGTTTTTGGTTATGGCAACACGGTGATTCCTGTCCCATTGTACTTAAACAGCTGTTATTTTTGATATATCTGGACTGACTCGCACTAGACTGGTGTGATCGTCCATCTTTTCCAAAAAAAAAAAGAAAGCAAAGACCCACCCCCACAAACTCTCATTGATGGTATGCAATAAGGCAATTCGTTTTCATAGTAACAAAGGGCAAACAGCGAGTCAAGTTCATGCTGTAGTCAATCACCAATAAGTCACCCCTAAGAGAGAGAGAGAGAGAGAGAGAGAGAGAGAGAAGTATCTCTTGGAACTTCAACAAGCACTAACAACCCCTGAATTATTTAGTTTGGCTGAATTTCCCCTTAATGCCTTCTTTGATTAGCTACCTAAAAGGGCTACACAAATAAAAGGAAAACAATAACTTTCCAAGTTCCTGACTTCCTTTGAATATCCAAGGCCATGTGATGAAAATGGAACTAGTCACTCTATTAAACCATGACAAGGTCAAGCTGTGGTGGATTTTGATTAGGAAACCATAGATCAAGATTCCAAAAGAGGTAAGGAGATCATAGCATTTTTTAAAGGGTGTGAGCCTTGGGACAACAGTATAGTTGCTCCATTGTGTCCTGAAAGTCCTAGGTCTAAAGCGCAGAAACAACCTTTTCATATGTAGGGGGAAGGCTATGTACATCTCTAACCATCTCTAGATTTTACAATAGCTAGAGCCTCATACATTGAGCCATCCTTTTTATCATAATATTTTAAACCAAAGTCCAATTGGGAGCATGATAAAACATCTTATAAGTAATAACAAGCTTTTCAAGATAACATTGTTGTGACAAAACACAAGACTAATAACAAAATATATGCCTAAAAAATAACTTGAAGTTAAAATATTAATAATCTAAATTTTAAATAGAAAATATAGAAATAGAACAAAATAAAATCTTATCTAAATAGAGGTATATTAGGCACTATCCTAAGAACTAATTTTTGATCCTTCATATAGGTTATAGACAATTTCTTTCAAAAGTACAATGATTTGGCTTGATCCGAACCTCCTACATTAAACGCAATCGTGTGAAACTGCAACTCAATAATTTCTTGAGATATTCGAAAATAATGTTAGAATTAACAAAGTAATAAAAAATAATAATGAAAAAAAAAGATGAGGAAGCTCTTTTTGTAGCAGGATCATAGAAAGATAGGATAGGGTTTTAACAAAAAAATCATAAACTATTAATTTAACACTGGACCTTGAGCCTATTTATAAGCTCAATCATGTAACCTCCAATGGCTTAGCCTCTATGACTTATTAATCATCTTTTATGTAAGAAATAAAAATAAAATAAAATAAAAAAACATTGTCACACTTTTTGTGCGAATACTTAAGCGAAACGCTTGCACACAAGTAAAGCACTCTCTCATATGAACGTACCATTCATACTCAATAAGTATAACGTTTATGATGAGCATGGCGGGTGAGCAGTGTACCATTTTTTAAAAATTTAAAACCTTTTTTTGTTTTTATTTTTAAATATACGAACAATCAACAGTTTGTTGGCACATTTTTTTAAGCTCTCTTGGGAGGGATAAGCTCGGTCATTGCAATCTTAACTGCATCAATGGCTTTGCTTTAAGTGAACATTATGATCAGAGATGGGAGGGGCACAAGAAAGACATTAAGTTACAGCTTTATCATTGCTATAATCAATATGGGATGGCGAGGGGGTTAGTGGAGGAGATATTTCCTCTGAGAAAAGCAGCTAACTTCAAAGCTAAACTATTGGTAAGAGCCGACTTAGAGGAAGGAATAGCTGAGGGAGGCATGCTTTTCGCCAAGGAACCCATATGGCACTGAAACTTTATGAACACAATTATCCTTTTCTTTTATGTTAATAGAAAATCCAAACCTGCAATATTGTGGACTATTCAAAATAAGTTTTAAGCATGTTTTCAGCATTGGTTTGCAGATTTGACTTTAGAAAGAGAATATCCTCACCTATTACCACTAATGCCCATTAATTTACACAATAATACTATGGTATGAGGCCTTTATAACAGTAAATCAGGTTATGATGCACCCAAAATAGTTTGCAGTAAGTAAGAAATACCATTAAGCCTTATTTCTATGTTAGTGCAAAGTTGCATTGTACGTGGGCTTATAGTTAGCTATAATGACACAAGGCATTGCCGCATCGGCATCTAAAACTAGTCTCAACCAAGCACTTTCAGAAAGTAAATTTTAATGTCCATTTTAACAATCATGACAAACTAAAAAATTATTAGCATTACAACAAAACAATAAAGTACTATGAAAAACTAATCATTGTTCTTGAATGACTTAATAAACTACTTAAATGGTCTGGAACATCAAACATGACACATATTAAATACCAGAGCCAACAAAAGTAAGCAAACCACAAACTCTATCATTTAGGTAAGAGGGGATTATTGTCTAGTAAGGAAGCAGTGCCACTATCGAAAATAGATGCCGTTGCAAAGGAGATAACATCAGAACACTCCATTAAATGATGATTTATATTGTATTCAGCCTCCACACAACTTTGTGGAACGTTCAAAGGGTTTTGTGATTTTTGAATTCCCTCCAATTCCATGGTGACTTCTCTCATTATAGGCCGTTTTTCCCTATTTAAGTCTAAGCACTACCTTGCCAAGTAAGCAATGGCTAAAATCTTCTCTTTCTTGCCTTGCTTCATTACTTGAGAATCCAAAATGTCAAATAGATGATTCTCTTCCATCGAGAGAATGAAATATGTGGCTAAACTTCTGCTGCCTTCTGTCCTTGTTGATGATATTGGCTTTTGTCCCATTAGAAGTTCAACAAGGACTACACCAGAGCTATAAACATTACTATTACCTTTGAATTGGCTTGATTGAAAATACTCTGGATCCAAATACCCAAATGTGCCCTGTACTAGGGTGGATACATGAGTTTGATCAAAGATAACTGATCTTGAAGTCCCAAAATCTGCTACTTTTGCTCTATACCTATCATCTAAGAGTATGTTGCTAGACTTGATGTCTCGTTGGTAAATGGGTATAGAAGCAGCTGAATGTAAGTAGGAAAATGCTCCTGAAACTTCTAATGCAATCCTTAAGTGCATATCAAGGAAACTCCTCCTTTTGGTCATGGAGAAACTGAAAAAGGGTACCATTAGGGATGAATTCATATACCAATAAAGGAACTTCAGTCTCCAAGTAACAACCCAAAAGTTTAACAACATTCCTGTGATTAATCTGTGAAAGGACGACAACCTCGTTGATGAATTCTCTAACTTTTCCTTCGTCAAGTAATTTGAATTTCTTCACTGCAACAATTAGACCGTCTGTCAACATTCCTTTATGAAATGTGCCCTGCCGTCCCTGGCCAAGTAATCTATTCACATTGTAATGATCTGTGGCCTTCTCTAACTCCTTTGAGCTAAATATTTGGACTTTGTCAACATTGACTTCACCTGAAGACAACCGTTCTTGCAAGAACTTTTCCTTGAGTTTTCTCTTCTTTCTTTTCTTTAATACTTTGCGCAACCACCGTGCACCAATGAGTAGCAACAACACCAACCCCAGGCCTGCACCAATGCCTACATAACTCATCAAATAAATGAAGATATAGAAGAGAAGTGAGAAATGATTAGATTTTTAACTTTAGCATCATCCGTTACGGTAGCAAAAATGCTACTTCAAGAGGCATATGCTTATGATCCAACCAAGAGGATAATTTTTACGACAAAATTCCACTGTAAAATGTCGCATATTTCAATTAGCCAACTACACCACGACGTTACAAAACTCATTCTATGTACCGATTGGCTTTGGTAGCTTTGATAGCCTTTTAGCAAAGAGATGATGCATGAATATATGAGGACCGATTGGCTTAAATCTGATTAAATTGATGTCAAAAGAGTTGTTGACATCATACTATGAAATGAATCAAAAACCAAGATGGGGGACTGTACGAGAACAATAAATTAAAAGTTACTGCACGTTTTACATATTAAGAGAACAATAAATTAAAAGTTATTGTCTTTGGTGAAGTGGCTGCTGTTATATTGCTTCGCATTTTAACAGATGCAACGCACTCCTTTTTCTAATCCTGATTGCTTTGCTCTCTTAGTGCAGAAGGAAAGAAAAGTTATAAGTGGGAGTGCAAATGGTAATATCTTTTAAAAAATTAAATTCTGAGGCGCCTTATGGTGCCCTCCCAATAGTTCCACATAAAAAAAATTGAGAAAAGGTTATATGGTTTATAACCGGTTAAGAAAGATGAACAAGTATCAATTGGATCCATTTGTAGGCTGTGGTGGCCCATATTGGTGTGGATCTTATCCGTCTTGCTTTCTTGTAACGCAACGGATTTACGGGCCCGAATCATTGTAATATGGTACCAAAGCCATGCACCATATCAGAGCCATGCACCAGCTGGAAGTGTATGAGCTAAGTACCACACAGGGCAAAGTGCCCCATCTATGAGGGATGAGAGTCACCTCTTGAACTTGGGGGCCACCTCTAGAATCCTGCCTGGTGGCACATAGGGCAGAGCCCTACCTGATGGTTGCCTTTGGCGATAAGGATGTCCCCTCTTTAAGGAGAGGCCCCTCCTTAAAGAGTTAAAGATATTTAAGGAGGGTAGATTGTGAGGCCCCTACTTAAAGAGTTAAAGATCCCACATCGACTGTGGTAGCCTAGGTTTGTATGGACCTTGTCCGTCTTACTTTATTGTAACAAAATAGATTCGTGCATGCTGCGGGCCTGGATCGTTACAATATGGTATCAAACCACACACCAGGGGCTCGGATCGTTACAATATGGTATCAAAGCCACGCACCAGCCAGAAGTGCAGGAGCTAAGTGCCACAGGGCAAAGTGCTACATTGATGGGAGCCACCTATTGAATCTGTGGGGGCCACAGGGTAAAGTGTTACATTGATGGGAGCCACCTATTAAACCTGTGGGGGCCACAGAGTAAAGTACTACATTGATGGGAGCTACCTCTTGAATCTGTGAGAGCCACTTCTAGAATCATGCTTGCCTCTGGCGATGAGAACGTTGTCTCTTTAAGGGGGTAGATTGTGAGGCCTCTCCTTAAAGTCCCACATCTGTGGAGAGAGTAAATGGTGAATGATTTATATAAAGAAAGTAAGAAAGGACAAGATACCAATAGGATTCGTTTTGGACTGTGGTGGTCCAAATTGGTGTGAACTTTGTCTGTTTTGCTTTCTTATAACGAAACGGGTCCGTACTAGCGGGCTCGGGTCGTTACAATATGGTATCAGAGCCATGCATCAACCGAAAGTGCATCAGTTGAAAGTACAGAAGCTAAGCGCCATACAGGGCAAAGTGCTATATCTGTGGAATGGGAGCCATCTCTTGAACCTGTCACCTCTAGAATCCTGCCTGCCTGATGGATGCCCTTGGCGATGCGGTTGTTACATGACTCTTCGTAAATTGTTGTCTATTATTTATGCTTTCTGCGGTGTCCGCCTATCACTGACTCACCTTGAAGCAATCTCTCTAAATCAAATTTGATCAGTTTGTATAACTTGCTTCCAAATTTAAATCAAAATGTTCCAGCCTTACCGAAGGCCTTGTCCTGAAATGATAGTGCTAAGTGAACGATCAAAGATTATCTAAAATCACCATTTTAACTAGAGATCTCTTGCTATCAGGAAAGAGACAACCGTAGCCCCCATAATAATTTACACATGGCACTTGCAACTGGCGGCAAATATTTTTGTTACCATTAAATATTAACAGTAATAAAGCGTCTACATGTCTAATGGATATCAATTATTTCTAGTTTACCCAAAAATCAATAATTTATTGCAGGACTTATCTATCTTAACAATTTTCTATAAATATAATGACATTACGTCGGATGATTTGTGTGATATATGCTACTGCTAATGAAAAACATCATGTAAGAGAGAGAAATTTTCTCGTCCCACATCAGAGGCCGTACAGGAATTTGGTAATGGGTGGTGGATGGTGGATTTTATTGGACAATTAAGATGTACACAAATATTCCTGTGCATCTCTTACCTTTTTAGATTGTATTTGAAAGGAAAGTAGGTAGATATTTTATTTCCAATTCCTCCACTTATTCCGCTAAATGGATGTGAGGCGTCCAGAATAAATTTATTCATCGTTTACAACGCCCGAAGCATGCATCCCTTCCCTATCACGAGGAAACAATTCTTAAGACAAATCTCAGTGTGATCAACGAGCTTACTTCTTCCCGCGACAAAGCACAGTTACCATATTATCTCCCCTTTCTCCTCATCATTTTCCCTTAAGAGAAAGAAGGCAATTTTATCCCTATCATAAAATTCAAACCAATACAAAACCAAATACACATTAAAAGCACTCTATTTTCTCTCATTGACTCTCTCTCCAACCAGCCGTCTCGTAACACTAAATCCATCCCTTCCATATCCTTATCTCGCAATACTAAGCCAATCCCTTCTACAGGACCTACATCACTTTTCTTTTATTCCACAATAAATTCAAATGCACATCACACAACCTCTGGTGCAAAATATGTGGTTAAGTGAGACAAATGATTTCATAAGCACTGGACACTTCTATTTTGGTTACGGAGTAGACCATGCCAAGTTCCATAATAATTTACTTGTTTCAAAGACTTGGGCAAGCAAATTGGTATTAATTTGCAGCATAAATGCTATAAAAAAAAAAAAAAAACTTGAATAATTTTCTTCATCAAATGCATAAAAAGAGTTGGGTACTCTCAGGATCTTATTATCATGGTCTACAGTCAAAGTTTCAAGAGACCTATCAACACGATACATGACACTGGAAAATGCAACTCAAAATTGACGACTTCGTTCAGCAATAGTTGCTTGCATAGAACTGTTTCAGAAACTCGGAGATCCCCTGGTCTTTGGGGCCCAAGTCCTGCACCGGTCCTCCACGCCCAACAACGTACTGGCCAATTACATGGTGTCGTTGCTTCGCATGCTCAACAATGTTGCCAAGCTCCTCCATTCCTTTGAAGAGAAGCATGTCAATTACCTGTTTCCAAAGACAAAAGCAACACAAATTAATCAGAATACCACACCCATCCACCAATAATCAGAACACAAATTAAAGAAAGCAAAGACCCACCCACCCCCCACTTATGTGGAGGTATCAATGAAGGTGTATGCATAAAGTAACTTAATTATTAAACTCAAACAGGCTAGCCAGTCGGAATGGAGAACTAGTGAACTATCCCCATCTTGTCTAATTATGCAATTAGATTGGAATTGTATTAAATTTAGTAAAAATCAAGTTGAACCAGCTGGTTTTCAAAAAAACAGTGAACTGGCTAGTTGAGTTGGGAGAGTGGAAAACACTATGTAAAAATTGTACTTAAAACATCTTGAAAGATTGACCCAATGAGAACTCAATGATAATGCATTTCTTCCCATCAAAAGAAAAATTGACAATCTATTTTTCTTAAAAAATAATAGAACATTTTTCCTTTGGTTGAAATTTTTTAAAAAATAAATGAAACACATTTAATGCTTTTGGACATTTTTATTTTTTTAATGTTCAAAATAGTTAGAAACATCAAAAGTTCAAAATATTTTCCTACATACATATATTATTCATCACAATTTTTAAAGATAATGATTCATAATATCTTTTAATTTATGCTGCAATCGAAGACTAGCTTAGAATGCAAATCCATATGATTTCTAGTGTAATATTTAAATTATAATATTTTACGTAATATTTAAATTGTACTTAAATTGTAATAATTTTAAGTAACATTTAAACTGCATTTAAATATTTAAGCAATACTGAAAATCCTTATAACTTCAATATTTATGCATATTTTCTAATATTATGAATAATTTTCTACATTTTATTATTAATATATTCTAATTATAAATGGGTCTGACCAATTGACTCAACAGTTGAACCAACGACTTGGATATTAGAATATTCTAATATATTCTAGCTGAATAGACTTCTTATTTGGGTCTAATAACTAACCCAAAACAAAAGGAACAGAAAGAGAAAAAGAAACATGAAAAATAAAAGGAAATCCCACCCACCTCAAAACAAATATAAAAGAAAAGGAAAGAAGGAAAAAAGAAAATATCTTAATCGTGTAATTTTGCTCACAACTAGAATTTTTAAAGAGGGCAACCAAGACAAAAGCCTCAAATTAATAAATATATGAAATTAAGATACATCACTTGAGTTGCGGAGACACAAAGGAGTTGATCCAAGCAATTGTATGTGCATCATAACTACAAACATATTGTTTTTCTTTCTTAGTTATCCTTGATTGTTATTCGAGTATGAATCCCATACACAAACCTCATTTACGAGGTAATTGGATGGATGTTGTGATATATAAAATAGAAAAATCATAGTTTCCACCAGGTAATTTTTTGATGGCTCTATAAGTATAATCGGTTAAACATTCATGTCTCAATTAGAAAAGAAAAAAGAAAAAAAAAGGTTTGATTAACTAAAAAATTGGCAGTCATTTATAAAAACTGATTCCTGCATCTTTCTTCTCCCTCTACATGTATTTCCCCTCACTTGCATCGGGTGGCATCAGAACCAAAAGCTCTTTCATTTGCCCAGGTTAACACACAAAATGCTACATATGTATGATGCTCCATGCATTAGTTATAGTACAGTTTGGCTGGAAAATCAGTCTTCCTCTAAGTGGCTCAAATTTCACCCGAATGCCTTCCTTAATAAGCTACCTAAAAGGGTTACACAGACAAAAGGAAAACAATAACTTTTCAACTTCCAGACTTCCTTTGAATATCCAAGGGAATCATGTGATGAATATGGAACTAGTCACTCTATTAAACCATGACAAGGTCAAGCTATGTGGATTTTGATTAGGAAACCATAGATTAAGATTCCAAAAGAGGTAAGTAGATCATAGCATTTTAAAAGGGTGTAAGCCTCGCAGCACAACAATAAGGTTGCTCCATTGTGTCCTGAAAGTCATAGGTCTAAAGAACAGAGAGAGCCTCTCCATATGTAGGGGGAAGGGTATGTACATCTTCAGCCGTCCCTAGATCTTGCAACAGCTGAAGCCTCATGCATTGGGCCGCCCTTTTTATCACAACATTTTTTAAACCAAACTCCAATTGAGAGCATGATAAAACATCTTATAAGTAATAACACGCTTTTCAACACAGCATTGTTGTGACAAATACACAAGCCTAGTAAACATATGCCTATATGATCACATCCTTTGGATTAAGATAAAAAAATACAGTACAAAGTTAGACTAATATTTATTTTTCTTTCTATTGCATAATACTTCATTTAGTTTTTGATCTAAGCTTCAAAAGTTATACATACAAGAAACATGCGATATTTGCATACGAATCCCTACATGCTAAAGCATCTCATAAGAAATAGCAAGCTTTTTAACAGAGCATTGTTGTGCTAATACATAAGCTCACAACATATGCCTATATGATCACATCCTTCAGATAAGATAAAAATTATTGGACAAAGTTAGACTAACATATAGATCTCTTTATTGCATAATACTCTGTTTAGTGTAGATCAAAGCTTAGAAAGTTAATATACACTAACAAAAATGAAATAGAATAACATACATGCAATAGTGGCACATGAATATCTACAAAAGTAAAGGTACATAAAGCAATCACGTGAAATTTTATAAGGACATGCGCTGCATAAAATGGAAATTCAAATTGAAGTAACCATGATTAAAATGTAAACTTTCAGATTTTCCATAGACTAAATAGCCTAAACAATTGAACATGACTCATGGATATTTTCTTTCAAAATGTGAGAGTTTATTTGAATTATTATTACTTTTTGGAGTTAACTTTGAGAATAACAATATGCTCTAGCATTATGCATTGACATATTTTAAATTTGGATGAGTTAAGGTCAAGAGCTAGATGGTTCAGAAGTTTGTGCAACTTGGTTGGATATCTTGGATATCTATCAAGGGACATCTAGTTATGTATGTTACTTTCAACATAAATATCATATTCATGCATCTTTTATTCATGATTTCAATGCTAGCAGGACATCCCATGGGATGTTAGGATAAGTTGCCACCCCCTAACGTCAAAACAAAATCGTTCCACCATCATTCTAATATTCCAATTGGCACGCTTAGGACATTTTCCATCTTAAGTATTGGAACAAAGTGGAATGGTTGCATGTTCCGTTCTTTTTTATTCATTGCTCTGATCATTTTGTTATGGTAACCACCCTAATTGCATCAACACACGGCTTTGGCTTGTTAAGTATGCCAGAACTATTTCCATCTTAGATTTACTTAATGTAATGATTCTTAAAGCAATATACTTGTCTAATATCTCATTAATAGTCATTTCAGAAAGGTTTATTGTTCATTTCTTTAAGTTAAAATAACTTTAGAAAACTAGAAGTGAGCTATTAATTTTTCCAATTGTCACTATTGTAAGTATACATCTTACCTAATATCATTTACAAGACATATATGTAATTTTCTACAGACCAATATGGAATTTGTTCAACAAGCTATCCAGAACATAACCAAATAATAATGAAAGAATAAAATATTGGTGTATTGCTCAACTCATCATGCTTGTTGAGCTCTACAAAAACAAATCCCAAAAAAGTCGGTTCCAACATATAGTTAAAGAATGAATCCTTCTGACAAAATGATAAATGGCTTCTGATAAGCATAATTGCATTAGAATCTAAAGGCTTTAGGTTAAATAGGATAAAGACAAAATATATATAATGTAATTTTAGTCTAATTAGAAATGAAAATAATGTAGAGTAAATATTGAAGACCATGAAATTTCTAAAAATGAACATTTTTTATATATAGGATCAATTATTCATAGAGAACAAAATATTAAGGATGATATTGTTCATAGGATTAAGACAGATTGGATGAAATGAGAAAGTGCAATTGAATATTATGTAATTATAGAGTACTTGCCATGTTGAAGAAAAAATTTTATACGATAGCTATGCTTTATGGTACGAAATGTTGAGCAATTATAAAAATGCACGTACATAAGATAAATGGGAAGGAAATGAGAATGTTGAGTAGGCATATAATACAAAAAAAGATAGAATAAGAAATGAAACATTCATAAAAAGATAGAAGTAGCTCTAATTGAGAACAAATTAAGAGAAGGATAACTTAAATAGTTTGAACATGTGCAATATAAATCTAAAGATGCACTTTGCGAAGAAGTGACTCAATACATGCAAAAGAAAAAAAAGAGAGAATAGACCAAAAATTACATAGGAGAAAGTCATAAAAAAGACTTAAAATCTTTGCATCTTACAAAAAAAAAAAAAGACTCAAAACCGAGTGAAGTAGAGAAAAAGATTCATATAGCCGACACCAAATATTTTGAGATTAAGACTTTGTTGTTGTTTTGTTTATTAGCATGATTGCGAACTTCACACATGTATATCACTAATGTTCTGGTCCACTGCCCATAAGTCGATGTTTGTCCTGAATGGAAATGCTCATGCCCTTCTACATATTTTAAAAGCAACTAACCAATGCTTTGACCAATACATAGATCTTATTAACAAAGAAAATGGATTTCGTTTTCATTGAAGACTACCACATTTTTTGGCGAAAGAAGGTAAAACATGTTTAGCAACCAAACTTCCAGATCAACTTGCTCTCTGGAAGTCTTCAAAGACAATGTCATTTGTATGAACAGCTTGCAACCCCCCCCCCCAAAAAAAAAAACCTTGTTTGAGAAAAAAATATAAATAGATACTAACAAGCTCATCAGTTGGATCACCATTTACAAGTCTCAAATCACCTAATAAAAGTCTTGTAGCCTATGCACTTCATTCCAATTAACCTTAGTTTTTTCTTTTTTTTTTTTGCCTCCTTTAAAATGCCATAGCTCCAGCTTATTGTATTACTCTCCTACATATCAACATCCAAGAACTCTCCTTTGGGAACAATTTTACCATCTGCTCTACTTAAAAGTTTTATGAATTAGAAAAAGCATTTTCAGGCATTGCATATGTTATGTGAGGAGTTTTATCATAAATAATTCAAATTTAGCTCAATATTAACTCAGCCTCATGATATTGTCTTTCAATCCATGGTGATAACTGAATAGCTTTAATAAGTCACTATGTTCCCACAACTCAGCTAACCAAGAAGAATCAATATTTGATTGGCTTGAAAAAATATTAAGCTTCCTTGCATAAGTAAAAAGAATTAACCAAACTATACATTTAAAAAAAAGAACTTCATGCTTCATTTATGCCCTAATTATTTTCTACTATCTCTTTTATAACCTAAATTCAAGACTTCATTTTTTTTTCCTTCGGATTAAGAGTACTAATCCTCATCTTCCACACTATACCAAAACCACCCCTTTAAGACTGATGCCAAGTGGAATCGAACCCCTGTCTCCTTAACTACGTGGCAAGGGGTGATACCAATCAAGCACTTGGTGGTCAAGACTCTTCTCTATCAAAACTTCAATTTATAAAGAATAGGGCCAAAACAACTCCATTCATAATTAACTCTAATTAACTTTACGCATTTTCATCATCAGGAATAAGAAACTCTTACTATTGTAGTGAAGACTGCTTTATCCTTGTAGAAAATAAAAGAAAAAGCAGGTCAAGCTAAAGCATTCATTTTGAGATGTTTTAAAAATAACAACTTATATTATAATGTTGAAGCCCTAGAAACAGCCTGTTTTCCGAAATGAACAACTTAACAACCTGTTTTATCATCAATAACTAAAGCATGAATCCTAAGAGTTTAGTCCATCTTCTTTGTCTCACAGGTGCAAATGCAAGGAGGTATTGAAGAGAAATACCCATGGAACCTTTTCCTCCCTTCAACATCTATCTCTTCAATTATTCATATGTTTCTTTTGTTTTTGGTATGAGTATTGATGCAACACTGACAGAGAAATGCCAATGTCAAACAAGAGGGGACATAACAACGTGAAAGAATTAGTCCAAAAGCTTTTCTTGTTTGCCAAATCAAACATGGACCCAAACCATGTAACCATCAAAATGCTAGGTCCACATCTGACCAATCGGTGTGCCTGAGGAATGAATAGGAGCCTTGAAGTTGCATGAGGCCCTGATATAGTTTCAATTTTTACTCTTTCCTAATCAATTGTTCGCTGGGAGTGATTTTAGGAAGTACTATTTTGGAATAAAAGGGAATGTACCATTCACAAAACCTTTTTCTTATGCTACACTACCATGAATAGTGATGATTGGATAAAATCCTATTTATATTCTCCTTATTAATTGAGTCTTTGGCAATACTGAAACAACTATGAATAAATTAAGCATAACAAAAATGTGCATGCTAAGATGGATATGTAGTAAAATTTTAAAAGATAGAATTAGAAATAAATATATAAGAAAATGATAGGAGTAGCCCAATTGAAGATAAAATAAAAAAATCGATTACGGTGTTTTGGACATATACAAAGAAGACCTTTAAATGTTTTAGTTATAAAGAATGATCTTTTAATAATTTATGGTAAGGATAGGGGAGAGGTAGACCTAAACTAATATGGACAGAAATAATTAAAAAAATATATAAACTATTTATAATTTAAATGTCGACTTAATCCTATATAGAGCAAAGTAGAGGAAGCATATTCATGTAGCCAACCCCATGTAGTTGAAAAGGCTTAGATGAGTTGAGTTGAGTTGTTATTAATTGAGTCTTTGTTTTGGTTTATCACTTCATGGTTAGGCATTCTGATTTTAAATGAGAGAATAGATTTGAATTGAGACCCAAAAGTTAAGGTTGTTGAGACTCCAAATTATGAAGGATAGAGACCAGCAGTTCCTTATGAGTGAGCAGGTTATGGGATGTAGAGCAGCCTTGGGGAAGGGAGACATCTAGATTTGAAGGGGCTTTGGATGCTCAGGTTAGACATGTGGATGAAATTTCTGCCCAATTTGATCCTTTAATGAACTATATGGAAAGTTTCATTATTAGAGAGGATGCAAGAGATGGCCGAATTTAACTTATGATGTGAGGGTCTAGTGTTAAACCATAAAAGAAGAAGAGGAGGAGAATGAGATCCGGACTCACTAAAGGGTGATGTAAACCCTGATTGAACCTCACACTAGAGAGAAGATGCAGCAAACATTGAAGATCAGTTGCCAATGGGATATGGACAGATGAGATAGCTGAGAGAATCAGCTCCAGAAGCACTTGAATCATAATCACTTGGATCACTATTCCAACCAAAGGAAGACTCCAACCATAGATTAGCAGACATCCAAGATTTCTGGAACCTCATCCATAGAGGGGAGGAGAACGAGGAGGAGATAACATCCAAACCCACAACAGAGCAGTCTGACAACATGATGGGCCTCACATTGGAGAGAAGGAAAGAATGGAAAAAGGAAACAAATGATAACTGATGATACAACAAACACGCAACATCAGCTGCTAAGGACATGTGGGGCTAAGACAGCCACAAGAATCAGCTCCAAAAGCACTTAGATAACTATTCCAACCAAAGGAAGGCTCCAATCATGAGATCAGCAAACAATCAACAATCATGGGACCTCATCTATTGCTAGGATGTAGCTGGAGCATATTGAAGTGCTGAATATAACTAAAGTTCAAGAATGGTCCAGCAAAACAGATCACTTGCTCCTTCCTTGAGAGATTTTAGGAGTCCCAACTATAAATTTTATGTGGTAACTATTTGGGAAGTTACTGTATGTAGCAGATTTTACATTCGTTAGGAGTCCTATTGACATCAAACCATATAGAAAGAGTCCTAAGGTGATTATAGGCATGTGAACAGCCTTGTTCAGTAGGAAGCAATGTTTTCCAGTTTGTTTCAGTCCCTGCAATACAGATCTATGTAAAGTGACAAATTTTAAAGTTCTATAGAATTATTTTGTTTGAAGAAAAATTTTCAGCCCACTACCATTCTCTCTCAAATTTCAGCCCATTCCACCCATTCTCTCTCTCCCCAAATCCCTTTTGTCTCCACTCTTCCTTTCATCTCTTCAATTTTCTTATCTCTCTATGATCATATTGCTGCCAAGTATAACACAATTGTTGTTTCTGTATTCTGATCACTATGTTCATACATTTCTGACTTAATAAGTTAGTCATCTCTTCTTACCTACCATCCACTGTTTTCAATAATTAATATTTGCTTATTCTCAAAGGAAATATGCCAGACTTGCAGTCTAGTTTAGGATTCTGCAGAAATCAGCTCAGGGTAACCGAGATTTACTTACAGGTCAACTAGTGACCATCACCGATCATCCAATTAATGCAAGAAATGTACATAGAAAAGCGAAAAGGACAAAAAAAAATGATTTGCAACATAAAATAATGCTACAATATCTGGAAAACCTAATAACATGAACTACGGGAAACTAGAGTAAGTAAAAAGTGATAAGCAATACTGAAAATGGTGCTTCAACTAAGCTTCATTAGCACCATGAAAAACTCAGTGATTGTTAGTAAATATCACATTTCATCTTGGCAGAGAACCAGATCTAGTAACGATTTTGTGAATTCAATACCTATGTTATAATATCACTCGAATACTCTAGTGATGAATTGCATAATGTGGGTATAAAATTCTATGCGCATATTATATGAATTCATATGGGTATATGAATTCTATAACTGTTAAAACATCACCTGAATACTCAAGAAACAAACTAATAACTTAAGACACCCTATCAAAGCTAAGCATTATACGTGTGACAAGTAAAGCATTACCTTTATGGATAATGATATCACATAGATTTCTTAACAAGATTTGAGGAAGCAGTGAGTTTCATATGTTAGTTTAGAAGCTAATTAAGCACCTAGAAACCCAAGCATTAGGAGGATTTTTTGTTTTCAAGGACTTGGAGGACTAAGCGACAAAAATGACAAGAACTTTCTCTTGCATGTAAGTTTACCCAATGTTATTCAGGTTGTACT